>PUFA01000484.1:0-335792 GCA_003508835.1 Eonycteris spelaea | reverse complement strand
AACTCACAAAATCCAACCAAAAAACAAACAAACAAAAACAAAAACAGACACACAAAGACAAAGAAACAATGGAAACACCGAGTTATCAGAGAGCAAAACTCATAGAATGGTTATAGGAAAACCTCATACTTCAATAATCACCTTAAATGTAAATGGACTGAACTCACTAATAAAAAGGCATAGTAGCAGATTGGATCAAAAAACAAAAAACCCAACCATAAACTGCCTCCAGGAGATGCATCTTAGTTCCAAAGAACCAAATGTAGACTCAAAGTAAAAGGGTGGAAAATGATATTTCAGCAAATGATATTCAGAGAAAAGCAGGAATAGCGGTACTAATATTGGACAAAATAGATTTGAAATGAAAAAAGGTAAAGAAAGATACTGAGGGACACTTCATAATGATAAAGGGAATCATACACTAAGAAGATATAACGCTTATTAACATCTATGCTCCCAATCAGGGAGCCGCAAATGTATTTTAAAAATTACTAACAGAACTGAAAGGGAGAAACTGACCAAAACACGATCATAGTAGGGGACATGAATACCCACTGTCGGATATGGACAGATCATCCAAACAGAAAATCAATAAGGAAATCACATCCTTAGACAACACATTAACCAACTGGATATAATTGATATTTACCAAGCCTTTTGTCCCAAAACAGCTGCTTAACATCTTCTCTAGTCCACATGGAACATTCTCAAGGATGACCACATACTGGGACACAGAGATAGCCTCAACAAATATAAGAGGGTTGAAATCATACCAACCATATTCTCTGATCATAATGCTTTGAAACTAGAGATCAACTGCAAAAAGAAAGCAGGAAGAACCACAAATACATGGAGATTAAACAACATGCTACTGAAGAATAACTGGGCAGAAAAAAATAAAAGAGATCAAGAGATACATAGAAATAAATAATGATAGTACAACATATCAAAACTTTTGGGACATGGAAAAGTGTCATAAGAGGAAAGTTCATATCATTACAGGCCTACTCCAAAAACAAGAATGAGCCCAAATAAAAACCTAATGCTTCATCTTAAAAAACTAGAAAAGGAAGAACAAATGAAGCCTAAAGTCAGCAGAAGGAAAGAAAATCAAAATTAGAGCAGAAATAAATGAAATTGAAAACAAACAAAAAAAAACAAAAAAGATAGAAAAATAAATGCAACAAAGAGCTGGTTCTTTGAGAAGGTTAATAAAATTGACAAACCCCTGGCTAGACTCACTAAAGAAAAAAGAGAAAGGATACAAATAAAAAAATCAGGATGAAAGAGGGGAAATGATGACAGACAATGCAGAATACAAAGGATCATACAAGAATGCTATGAAAAAGTATATAACACAAATTTAATAACCTAGAAGAAATGGACCAGTACTTAGAAAAATACAACCTTCCTAGACTGAATCAAGAAGAATGGAAAACCTAATAGACTGATCAGCAGTATGGAAACTTGAAACAATCATCAAAAGCTACAAAAAAAGTAAAAGTCTAGGACCAGTGAATTCTACCAAATATTCAAAAGAAGATTAATACCTATTTTCCTCAAACTCTTACAAAAAAAAAATCAAAGAGGAGCAATACTTCACAACTCATTTTTATGAGGCTAATATCACCCTGATACCCAAACTTGGTAAAAAAACACAAAAAAGAAAACTACAGACCAATATCTCTCATGAACACAGAAGCAAAAATCTTAAATAAGATACTAGCAAACCGATACAGGAACATATTAAAAAGATTATACATCACGATCACATGGACTTCACCCCAGGAGCACAAGAATGTTCAACATACGCAGATCGATTAATGCGATACACTGCACAAACAAATCAAAACATAAGAACATATGATCATAGCACTAGATGCAGAAAAAGCCTTCGACAAGACACAGCAACCATTTATGATCAAAACCTTAACAAAATAGGAAAAGAAGAAGAGTACCTTAACATAATAAAGGCCATCTATGACAAAACCCTCAGCCAACATTATACTTAACGGTGAAAAACTAAAAACCCTTCCTCTAAGATCAGGAACAAAGCAAGGCTGTCCACTATCGCCACTGTTATTCAATATGACATTGGAGGTCCTAGCAAGTACAATCAGACAAGAGAAAGATATAAAAGGCATCCAAATAGGACAACAAAGAAGTCAAATGTCATATTAGTGGATGACATGATTCTCTATACAGAAAACCCTAAAGACTCCACAAGAGACTACTAGAAACAATAAGCAAATGCAGTAAAGTCTCTGATACAAAATCAACGTTCAAAATCCATAGCGTTCCTAAACTCTACAACGAAGTGTCAGAAAAAGTAGTGGAAAAAATAATTCCTTTTGTAATTGCAACAAAAAGAATAAAATACCTAGGAATAATCTAATGAAAATGTGAATGGCCTATATATTGAAAACTTATAAGACCCTATTAAAAGAAATCAAGAAGATACAAAGATGGAAAAGATATTCCATGTTCTTGGATTAGGAAGAATCAATATAGATAAAATGACCACATTATCTAAAGCGTTACACAGATTTAATGCAATCCCCACCAAAATTCCATCAGCATTTTTTAAAGAAATGGAACAAAAATTATCGGGTTTGTATGGAAGCACAGAAGACTCTGAATTGCCAAAGCCGTCCTAAGAAATGATCAAGGCTGGAGCACCACTCTGCTTGACTTCGAATTATACTACAAGTATAATTATACTACAAAGTATAATACTTAATGGTGAAAACCTAAAATAATCAAACGGTATGGTATTGGCAGCAAAACAAATGCAGAGATCAGTGGAACAGAGTTGAGAGTCCAGAAGTAAACCCATGTTTTATATATGCAAGCAATTTTCGACAAAAAAAAAAAGCCAAAAACACAGTGGAGTTAGGAAAGCCTGTTCAATAAATGGTGCTGGGAAAACTGGAAGGCCGCCTGCAAATGAATGAAACTAGACTGTTTCTATCACCACACACCAAAATTAAACTCAGAATGGATTAAGGACCTGAATGTAAGACCTGAAACAATTAAAATGCATAGAAGAAAACATAGGAATGAAACTCAAAGGACCTTGGACTTAAAGGCAATTTTATGAATTTGAACTCAAAGGCAAGGGAAGTAAAAGCTAAAATAAATTAATGGGACTACATCAAACTAAAAAGCTTCTGCACAGCAAAAGAAACTGTCAACAAGGTAAAGAGACAACCATCTGAATGGGAAAAGATTATTTTCAAAGGAACGCTTCTGATAAGGGTCTATATCCAAAAATATACAAAGAACACATACGACTCAATAACAACAAAAAAAACAAATGATCCAATCAAAAAAATGGGCAGAGGACCTGAACAGACACTTCTCCCGAGAAGGCATACAAATGGCCTATAAATATATGAAAAGATGCTCAACATCGCTAGCTATTAGGGAAATGCAAATCAGAACAACTATGAGATAACTTCTTACACCTGTTAGAATAGCTGTAATCAACAGGACAAGTAATAAAACATGTTGGAGAGGAATGCAGAGAAAAAGGAAACCCTCATACACTGCTGGTGGACTGCAAATTGGTACAGCCACTATGGAGAGCAGTATGGAAGTTCCTCAAAACTAAGAAATTGATCTACCATATGATCCAGCAATCCCTCTACTGGGTATTTACCCTGAAGACAAAAAATCATATCCATAAAGATATGTGCACGCCAATGTTCACAGCAGCATTATTCACAGTGGCCAAGACATGAAAGCAACTGAAGTGTCCTACGATAGATGATTGGATAAAGAAGTAGTGATAGATAAATACAATGGATTATTACTCAGCCTTAAGAAGAGATGAAATACTGCCATTTGTGACTACATGGATGGACCTCGAGAGATCATGCTAAGCGAAATAAGCCAGACAGACAAAGTTTAAAATCACATGATATCACTTATATGTGGGATATAAACTAAAAGAAAGAAATGAGCAGGACAAACAACAGAGACTCATGGACATGGACAATAGACTAGTGGTTACCAAAGAGGAGGGGGAGGGAGAAGAGGGGTGGTCAATGGGGTAAAAAGGGTCAAATATGTGGTGACAGAAAGAAATCTAACTATGAGAAGTGAACACATGGTGTAAATTATTATATGCCTTACTGTTAAAGTGTAACAGATAAAACTTACTGGATTTTGTTAACCAATGCCACCAAAAAAAAATTAATTAATTTAAAAAATATGTGGTGACAGAAAGAAATCTAACTATGGGAGGTGAACACAAAATGTAAATATACATATGTGCCTTACTATTAAAATGTTTCAGCTGAAACTTACTGGATTTCGTTAACCAATGTCACCATAAAAAAATTAATTAATTACTTAACTAAACACAACATGAGATCTAACCTCTGATTCAAATTTCTAAGTGTACAATACATTATTGTTGACTATAAAGCAGCATTGTACAGCTGCCTTCTGGAGCTCGTTCATCTTGTTTGACTAAAACTTTATGCCTATTGATTAGTAGCTCCCCTTTGACAATCACTCTTTGATTTATGAATTTGAATATTTTAGATACCTCAAATGAGTGTAATCATGCAGTATTTCTCTTTCTGTGACTTGGCAAATTTCACTTAGCATAATGTCCTCAAGGTGCCTCCATATTGTTGCATTGTTGCAGAATTTCTTTCTTTTAAAGACTGAATAGAATCAGCTTAGCTAACACATTTAACTCTGCCCTAGTGATTCCCTGAGACCTGCGCCCCACAACTTTGTTTCCACCCAAGCCACTTCCAGTAGCTTTTCCATAGAAATGGCCTGTCTTGGCTCATAACTGCTGACTTCCCTAAAATCCCTCAAAGATTAGCAAATCTCAAATAAGCAGCATCTGGCTCGGCGTGCCTTGTACCTCTTGCTAACCAGACCCAAGCCCGGCACTAGCAACAAGCTGACCTTGGTTCACTGCTTAGCCTCTCAGGCACCTCCAAGCCCAGCACAGACCACTGTGTTGCTCATACCAAGTGGCCCCAGGCAGGAAACAGGCAGGAGCTGACCTTGACTGCACTAGAAACAACTCCCAAAAGGCCCCAGAACCAACATACCCAGTGGCCAACTTAGACCACACCAGAGCACCACCCATCCTCCTCCCACAAATGACACGCCCAAGGGAAGGCTCAGCAGGCACCAGAGCCCCACTGAAATGAATCTTGTGCCATAGGGTCAACCCCTGCACAACAGCTTCCTCCACTGTAGTAATGGCCAGTCCTCACAATCAGTTTGAAAGGTCAATTGGTCCCATTGGCAAACAGCAAACAAGGCTCAACTACAACAGAGGGCACATAAAACCCACACAAGAGACACACCTGGAGCACCTGGCTCAGATAACCAGGGAGACTATACCCACTGGGCCCCACAGACATCTACTACATAAGTCCACCCTACTAAGACCAGAAGACATAGCAGCTCTATCTAATACATAGAGACAAACACATAGAGGCAACAAAAAGAGAAGACAAGAAATATGTCCCAAATGAAGGAACGGGACAAAGTCCAGAAAAAGAACTAAGCAAATGGAGACAAGCAATCAATTGGATACAGAGTTCAAAACACTAGTTATAAAGATGCTCAATGATCTCAACGAGAGCTTCAACAAAAGATATAAAAAATATGAATAATAAAATGGCAGTAACTACATATCTATTAACAATTGCTTTGAATGTGAATAGATTTGAATGCTCCAATCAAAGATAGAGTGACTGAATGAATGAGAAAAACAAGATCCTTATATACACTGCTTACAAGAGAATCACTTCAAATTAAAAACACACACACACACTGGGGGTAAGGGGATGGAAAAGGATATTTCATGAAAATGGAAACAAAAAAAGGCTGAGGTGGCAATACTCGTATCATACAAAATAGGCTTTAAAACAAAGGCTATAACAAGAGACAAAGACCTAGTAATTCACTTCTGGGTTTTTTATCTGAAGAAACCCAAAACACTACTTCAAAGGGACAGTGCACCCATATGTCCGCTGCAGCATGATTAACAATAGCCAAGATATGGAGGCAACCTGGGTATCCATCAATGAATGAATGGATAAAGAAAGAGGTGGTACATATATAAAGTGGAATATTACTCAGCCACAATAATAAAAGAAATCTTGCTATCTGCAATGACATGGATGGACCTAGAGGGTATTGTGGTTGAGTGGAGTAGTCGGACAGAGAAAGACAAATGCCTGTATAATTTCACTTATATGTGGGATCTAAGAACAAAAATAAATGAATGAACAAAAATAGACATAGGATGTAAAATATAGCATAGGATATTGGTCAATAATATTGTGATAACTATGTACAGTGTCAGATGGATACTAGATTTATTCAGTTGATCACTTTTGTAAGTTATAGAAATGTCTAATCACTATGATGCATACCTAAAACTATAATAATATTGTATGTTAACTATAATTGAAAATTTAAAAACTATTTTTCAAAGATTTGAAGGTAGCATAAATAACAACAAAAATAAAGGTAAATAGTATTCCATTTCATATGTATATTACATTTTCTTTATTCTTTCATCTGTTGATAGACATTTAGTTTGTTTCCACATCTTGGCTATTGTAAATAGTGTGCAATGAACATAAGAGTGATAATGTCTCTTTGAGATCCTGATTTCTATTCTTTTGGTTAAATAACTAGAAATGGGATTGATGGATTGTGATAATTCTATTTTTAAAAAATTTTAAAGAATCTCCATACTGTTTTCTATAGTGACTGGACCATTTTTCATTCCCAACAACAGTGTACAAGGTTCTAATTTCTCCATATTTTTGCAACACTGTTGTCTTTTGTTGTTTTGATAAGTCATTCTGACAGGTGTCAATACCTGTTGGAAAGACTGCCTTCGCTCCATTGTATTACCTTTGCTCTTTTGTCAAAAATTAGTTGATTATATTTATAGAGGTCTATTTTGGGGCTCTCTCTCTTTTGTTCCATTAATCTGTTTCTAATATAAAGCATTTTTCTCACAAGAAGCCTTAATTTTACTAATTATTAACGATAGAAAACCGTACAAATTTCAAACCTAGCTGTAGTTACTGTTTTTAAACACCCAAAAAGGTCCTTGTTTTAGAAAGTTACATTGTTAACTCCATAATAGCATTTACAGTATCATTACTGTTGTTCTTCAGGGCTTTGGATTGCCTTCACTCTGCACGCATTTGCTTGTGACATGACCAATTCTGTGTCCTTAAGTTCCATAACTTTTTTATTAACCTCTTCCTTGTACTCTCCTCTTGTATAATTGGAGTCTGTGTGTTTTCTTGAATGATTGAGACAGCTTCACCTTGAACTTTTAATTTCTCAGCAGCTGCTAGCTGTGTTTGCTGAGATAAATCCTTGATCTTGGCTTCCCCCCAATCTATGTAGACATGTTGAAGCTGGGCTCTTGCAGATATCTGTTTTTTTGATGACAAAGGGGATATTCTTAGATTTCCGGATAGTGACCCTAGCACTCCCTGTAACCTCTCAAAGACCCAGATTGACATAGACTTCCGTGCTTTCTTTTCACTCCAGCTCTGTTTTGCTTTACTGACTGATCTTCATCCATTTCAGCTGCCAGCTGGACTTGTGAGCTTGCCTGTGTGGAATCTTATTCCTAGAGCTCTGGCACTGATTCATCATTGTTAGATTCTGTTCCAGATCCTGTCTCAGCCTAGAGCTATGGGAACTTCCTGCTCTGTGACAGAAACGGTTTCTGTGGTTCACTGGGCATTTTGTGCAGAAAACACAGAACCAAGATGGTGGCAAAAAGAGAGCGAGAACCTAACATACATATTTAATGCTACAATTTCTTTCCAAGCTCTACTTTTGCTGCATTCCATAAATCTTGATACATTGTGTTTTTTTTATTCCATTCAAAATACTTTCTAATTTTCCTTATGATTTCTTTTGTGACCTGTGGTGTGCTGGCTATTGAGTGGTTGCCTCTCAATTTCAAATTCACCCTTTCTGCCTGTTCTGTGATAATGGAACATATTTTAACTATTTTTTCTTTGCCAACTGGCATTGAGCTTTCTTAGTAGATGTGTTGGAGAGATGTTGCAAGAAGGAAAGAGGTTTCCTTTCTGATTCCTTTGTGCTTGCTTAGCAGACTCCTTCTGCATGGCTTTTTCTACCATGCGACTCCTGCAGTGCTTGCAGTGCAGGTCAGCCAGTAACACTCAGTGACCAGCAGCTTTCCCTCCCCCAAGCTCTCACCCTTAGGCAGCTTGGTAGCAAGCAGAGTGCCTCTGGATGCTGCAGCACTCACAGCTTCCCCAGGGCCTGGCTCCTATTGGGCACAGAAGCCAGCAGCCCTCAATGAACAGCTTACTCTCTCCATCCAGCAGGCAGATTTCTGGTAAGTTCCATCAGTGTAGCACTATGACTTCTCTGCTATTCAGTGAACTACAGTCATACTTCGCCAACAAAATTTAGATCTCGTCTCTAGAGTCATTCTATCTTAACCTAGGATAGTGCCACTTCTTAATTCTTTATCTTTAGAGTTCTCTTTACATCTTACTAGACAATCCCTCATTATTCCAACCCCCTGTTATATGTAATTCCTTACATTAACGTTCCCTGTTCAAATTACGCATCATTCCTCTCTTCAGACAGAACACAGACTGACACAGAATTGTTACCAGGAGTGATCCCAAGAAATAGAACTGCAGAGATGAGATTGGGGATTGGTTTATTCATACCTCTGGGATTGAGCACAGTGCTTGTCAGTGGGAAAATGGATGCTAGTAATCCATGGCAAGCAGCGGTATCACAATTAATCAACCTATGGTTAATTGTAATGAAGTGCGAACTGAAGTACATGCCTCGAAAGCCTCAAATGGCTGCTGCATGTCACCATTACGACAGTAATCGTAGCTCTAAAGACTGTGATGCAAAATGGATTTTTTTTAATGCACTTGAGTGCTTACAAAGAAAAATGACAAGCTTAGGTCTATTAACATCTCAGCTCAAGTCACAGTCTAAGAAATAGAGAGCTTCATGATGCCTAAAAGAAGCTCTTATATTTTTTGTAGCTGCAGAGCTAATATTGCTCAAAATCAAACACAAATTTAATTGTACAGATTGTTGAATTGCAATGACAGTTGATTCATAGTCTTAACAAGATTCTCATGTGACTGGTAAAGAAATTTGGAATGGGGACATCTGTTTGGTCCCAGATAAAACTGACAATCTTGAACCACCAAGTTACTCTGAGTCTCCCTTACTAGTAGAAGTAGCTAGCCCCTTAGTGTCTGAGACTAACCTTTCTCTCCTTAAAATCCTGTGATAAACGCATATGGTCCAGATGCCTTGAAAGGGGAATGCCCCTTCTCCTCAAGACCTGCCACAACCACTTCCCATTGCCAATGGATCCAAAACTGAAGTCAAACCTCAGCATGTTCCAGAGGAACAAATGCACACTATGACAAGGAGGAAAGAGCTTATACACCAAAAGGATTGTAAGACTTTGCTGATATATATTGGCAGAAACAGATTCTAAGGGTGTTAGGTAAGGAGGGCAGAATATAGCACTAAATTGTGCAGATTATTGATATGGGTATACTTATAGAGATTCTAGATTTAATGTGTCAGCACATGCAGCTGGAGGTGGCTCTAACAGCTTATCTGGTTAGCAGGCTGCAACTGTAACTCGGTTGTGACCTACAGTTAATGAGGCTGAGATGCCAGAGGTGTCCTAGCATGATAGGGAGGAGGGAATCCAAAGGCTTAGGATGATAGGAACATTGGAGATGGAATTATCAAGTATGACCTGCATACAACCCCCAACTACTGTTCTATGAAAAAGCTCAGGAGACACTCCTTTTTACCAAAACATTGAGAATCCTTTAGTAAGAAGCATTTGTGGCTTTTGAGGCCCTCTGTAGCTGCCTCCTTTATAGGTCAGGTACAACTTAAGGAAAGAATGACTCTGAGGGGCAATTTACAGATCATCAGGGCCGCCCCTTTGATCACAAGCTCAGAGTGTAAGGGCCCCTGGGCAGAGCAGTTTCAAAGGCGAGGCTGCTGTCAAACTGCCTGGTGCTGCCTCACCTTGTGGATTCTACTTTGCATCCTGCTCCACAGCTGCCCCAGGTGCAGCTCTGGAGGGCTCTGAATGCCTCCACCTACATTTCAAAGGGCTTCCGAGCTACAGGCTCAGGACCCCAACCAGAGAGCCATAGGGCCCTAACAAAGAGTCACCTGAGGGCCGGCTGCCCAAAGCTTTGGTGCCTAACTCCTGTCCAGCAAAGATGTGGGGCAGGCCCATCACCCCAGGGCACCTTGTCCCAGTGTGTCCAGAAGGCAGGACCTCTGCCCCAATGGGTCTGAAGAGCAGAGCACTCAGCCAAAGATAATTATTCTTAAGCCTTAAGATTTAATGGGAATTTACCCCTTGTTCTGAACCTGTTTACTCCTTTTCTCCTATTTCTCTATTTTGGAATGGGAATGTCTCCCATATGCCTTCTCAGCATTGTACTTTGAAAGCACATAACTTGCTGGAGAACAATTTTGCTTCAGGATAAATTGTACCTTGAGTCTCACCCATACTTGATTGAGATGATATTTTAGATGAGACTTTGGACTTTAGACTTTAGAGTTGACTTTTGGGGCTGTTAGGATGGAATGAATATATTTTTCATTTGAGAAAGACATGAATGGGGGGAGCAGGGCAGAAATACTATAGACTGAATGTGTCCTACCCAAATTTATATATTGAAGCCTAATCCCCAATGTGACGGTATTTGGAGCTGGGCCTTGGAAGGTAATTAGGTCATAAGAGTGGAGCCCTCATGAAGGGGAGTAGTGCCTTTATTTAAAAAAAGGACTCTAGAGAGCTCTCTTGCCCATTTCTACATGTGAGTACACAGCTAACTACAAATCAGGAAGTGAATCCTTACCAGACACTGAATCTGTCAGTGCCTTGATCTTGGACTTCCAGACTCTAGAACTATAAGAAATAAATGTCTGTTGTTCATAAGCTACCCCAGTCTAAGATTTTCTTTTATAGTGGCCCCAACAGAGTAAGACAGGTTCCCTAGTTTCAATGAGGATGCTAGAATCCCAGAGAAGCAAAGGCCAAGAGACATCGCTTAACTGCCAAAGACAAAGTGGGCACATCTAACATAAAAGGCAGCATGGATGTACAGACAAAATAGATCATGATGTCCCTAGGAATAAAATAGATAAATAGCCTACTAGAATATTGTCCAATCTATATGACAGGAAAAATTCTACATCTAGCAGCCAAAAATCGACTCCAAATTGTAACATTGGAAAGTCAGCCTCTCACTGTTTCCAGACTGATGTAAATTCACAGACCCAGAGCCCCTTGATTGAAGAGGAACCCAGGTCCCCTTGAGAGGAAGGAGCCTGTACCATTGCCATAAATACATGCCATAAATCTTCCGCCAAGCCTTCCCTCAAAGGGACCTGTGGCCATTTAGCAGTGAGTGCACATTGGGGAAAAGGAAATACCCAGACCTTATGAGGACTACTAGATACTGGCTCTGAATTGACACTAATTCCGGGAGCCCAAATTCCACTGTGGCCCAGCAGTAAAAAGTCAGCGCTTTACAGTGGTTATGTGGTAGAGTCTTAGCTCAGATCCGATTCCCATTGAGCCCAGTTGGTCTAGTACCCACTTTGCAGTTATTTCCCCAGTTCTTGAATTTACCATTGGAATAAACATACTTAGAAACTGGCATAATCCCACATCAGCCTGCTGATAATGATAAGGACGGCCTGGTAAGAAGGGCTAAGTAGGAGTGAACTTCTACTCCCTTCAAAGTAAGTAAACCAAAAGTGATGACCCATTCCCTGGGGGAAATGCAGAGATTAATAGACCATAAAAGACTTTAAAGAAGCAGGAGTTGGTGACACTATCACATCTCCATTTAACTCACCAGTTTAGCCTAATCAGAAGTCAGATGCATCTTGGGTAATGTCTATGAACCATTAAAAATTTCATCAGCTGGTAACTCCAATTGTAGCTGCTCTTCCAGATAAAAAAGTATTCCTTTAACTGAAACAAGTCAACATAACCCCCGGAACTTAGTATGCAGGTATTGGCCTGGGCTAATGACTTTTTTCTCCACACCCAATTTCAAGGACTACCAGAAACCATTTGTTTTATCTGGCAAGAACAGCCAGTATATCTTCAAAGAGTTGCCTCAGGGTATGTCAAATCTAATGGGTCTCTGCCGTAATACAGTCTGCAAATATTTTTGAACATCTTGACACTCAACCAAACATCACACTGGACTACTACATTAATGACATGCTGATTGGATCTGGTAAGCAGGAAGTAGTAAGTACTTTAGATGAGTTAGAATGAAAGGGTTGATGTGATGGTTAATTTTATGTGTCACCTTGCTTGGTCGGTGCCCAGATATCTGGTCAAACATTAATCTAGATGCTGTGAAGGTGTTTCTTTTGGGATGAGGTTAAACATTTAAATCTGAGGACTTTGAGGAAAGCATACAACTTCCATAATGTGTGGGCCTCGTCAATCAACTGGTTGAAGGCTTTAAGAGAACAAAGACTAACCTCCCCTAAGCAAGAAGGAATTCTGCCAGCAGATGGCGTTCAAACTTGACTTTCAACATCAGCTCACCTGGTCCCCAGCCTGTCAGCCCACCTTTGCAGATTTTCAGACTTGCTAGCTTCCATAATCATGGAATCAATTACTTAAAATAAATCTTTCTCTATTTTTTCTATCTTATTCATTCTGTTTCTCTGGGAAACCCTGACAAATACAGTTGGATATAAACCCCACAAAAATTCAGAGGCCTACCAGCTCAAGAAGTTTCTAGGAGTTAAACGGTCTAGAGCATGTTAAAGGTGAAAGACAAGGTGAAAGGCAAGTTGCTACACTTCACACCTCCTAGCACAAGCAAAGAGGTAATAACCCATTGTGTTATGGTCTAAATGTTTTGGTCCCCCACCCTCCGCCACAATTCATATGTTAAAATCTTAACACCCAATGTATTAGGAGGTGCTTTGGAATGCATTTAGGTTCATGAGCCCTCATGAATGGGATTTGTGCTCTTATGAATGAGACCCACAGAGCTCCTCTAATCCCTTCCAGAGGTGAGGACGGCAGAGAAACAGGACCAATCAATTAGGAAAGTGGGCACCCTCGCTAGACGCCAAAACCTGACAGCACTGTGATCTTGGACTTTCCAGCCTCCGGAACTGTGAGAGAAATAGTTATTTGTTGTTTAGGAGTTGCCCAGTCTGTGCTATTTTGTATAGCAGCCCCAACAGACTAAGACGATTTGATAGGCTTCTTCGGATTTTGGAAACAAAACATTCGATGTACTACTTTGAAACCATCTATAGAGTTGCCCACAAGGTTTCCACTTTGTTGAAGCTCTGCAATTCAGACTGCAGTAAAAGCTGCTCTTGAACTTAGACCTTAAGGTCCAGCATATCTATGCAGAGTGTCTATGACAATAAGAATGCTGTGTTAAGTTTTCTGACAAGAACCAGTGAGAGAATCATAGTGTCAGCCTCTGGATTTTAGAGCAAGTCTGCACCCTCTTTTGCAGATAACTATTCTTTTAAAAAAAACATTGTTGAGATATAACTGACACACACTATTATATTAGCAGCAGGTTGTAGTGTAAGCCCTGACAGTTGGGGTCTTTTCCTCTATGTAATGCAGGTGCCTGACTTAAGATTTGATTGCAAAGGCATCCATTTCAAAGAGGGATCCACTTCAAAGACAGCTATCTCCAATAAACACAGTGGCAGTCACAGGACTAAATAAAGAGCCAGGTGCCTCCCCGCCCCCCCCACTGAGGCTCCTTTGTTTTATGGATCTTGGTTGATTTCAATAGCTGACCATTTGAGCGACTTGTTTGTTTTCTCTTACTGCGTTTAAATGTCTGCTATGTTTTAAATTCACCAATAAAGAGTGAGTCCACAAAACCCTGGGGCCCCACAGCAAACCCCAATACAAAGAGAACCTCAGCACTGGATGTTTCTTCTCTCCCCTCCCCTCTTCTCCTCCTTCCCCGCAAGATAGTGCCGTGTGGTCCCAGGTGTGCTGTGTCATTTCCAGGTCTTCTAAAGTGATAAACCTGTATCTTTTCAAAGTTTTCCTGATGGCTACTGCTGAAGGGCATTTTGCAATCATAAAAGAACCACAAAGGCCTGTCCAGACACAATATTGGTTATTTATAGGCTGAGACCAGTACAAAACACTAGTGTACAACATAATGGTTCAATGTTTGTACATGTACTGAAATAATCACCACAATTGGTCTAGTTAACATCCATCACCATAGTTACCGAAATTTTTTCTTATGATGAAAGACTTTTTTAAGGTCTACTTTCTTAGCAACTGTCATATATGCAATACAGCATTATTAACTATAGTCACCATGTTGCACTTTACATCCCCATGACTAATTTATTTCATAACTGGAAGTTTGTTCCTTTTGACCACCTTCACCCATTTCGCCTACAACCTCATCTCCTCCTGCCTCTGGAGGCCACCAATACTATTCTCCTTTTGCGAAACAGCTTCTGCCTTCCTACTGGGCCTTGGCAGAGACCAAATACCTAATCAAACAGCCTGAAATTTCCATCATCTTGTCAGACCCCCCGTAACCACAAGGTTAGGCCACACATAGCAGCAATCTATTATCGAATGAAAAATGATATAGAAGAGACCAAATTGGGTAGGTCTGGGAGGTACAGTAAGTTACATGAGCAGGTGGATCAGACTCTTTTTGATGCAGGACAGGGCAAATTCCCCCAAGTGAAGGAACTCAAGCACTGCACCGAGAGTTTTTGCTGAGCGCAAGAAAGAATTCAAATGCCAAAAGTTAAAGTCAAAAGGAATAGAGAAGGAAAAAGCAAAGACAAGAGAAATCAAACACAAAAAGCCGAAAGACAAGAAAAATCACCTATGGGGAATCTAGTTTCTATAGCATTCTTAGCTTCTATGAATTACAGCTTAAAGACTTTGTTTACCCCATTTCCTTTGATATGGGCATACAGTGAGAAAGGATAAGAGTATGTAGCTTTAAAAGTAAGAATATGTAGCATGAAAGACTGTTGGCAATTCCCAGCCTTTGATCTATAGGTTCCCCACGATTTTAGCATAAAGAATGAATGGTTTTATTTTGAATAGAGCGGTAACTTAAAGACTCTGTCTTCCCTTCCCAGTGTGAGGAAATGGTTTGTTAGCAAATCCCAGCAGAAATCTTCCTCTGTTCTGCAGGTGTCCTGTGTGGTCCCGGCTAGCATATTGCAGTCTCTGAATATAGCTTGATTTAACACTTTAGTTCTCTGCCTTCTCCCCACATTACTTCCCTCTCAGAGATTTTATTTACTTATTCTTAAGGGGATGTTCAGAGACAAAGGTCTGTCTTCTATAACTTCTTCAAAACTGATGTAGAGCTGTAGTCCCTGCCTGTGGGGAATCAAAATCTCTGGAAAGCCTATTCTAAGGGCCCTGGAGGCAGAGAACGTGGGGTTGTTACAACATTCATAAATGGAAGGAAGCCTTGCAGCCTAGAATATAGAAATTTAGCAAAAAGATTGAAAAGACAAAATCAAAAATTAATAGTAGTGGTAATTGACCAATTGAAGTTATTTCCCATGGCAGTTTGTTAATTTAAGGTAAGATATATAATGAAATGCAATTGCATTGTTTTGAGGAGAGAGTAGTGGCATAGACACCTGGCTAAAAGAATAATTAACCAGAAAAGTCCCCCGACCCCTGGGACATGTGGATTTATCTATTTTCCAGGATAAGAGCTTAAGATCTTCCATGGATTCATGGAGTAGGTCGCAATTCCTGTTCCGTTTCTGGCGGAACCTGTGGGACTCATAAAAACAAGTTTAATTTGAGACAGACATACTCTGCTGTTGATTCCTTGTAATTTGACAGCAGTCAGGGAACTTAATAATACTTGGTAGAGTCTTTCCCTTTGGGTTGAAGTTGGCTCTCTGGGGACCCGTCATTCCCAGTTTTTAATAAGACATGATCTCCTAGTTGTATTGGAGAGTCTGAGTTTTAGAAGGACTAGATAAAATGTTATTACTGTATTCTTGAAGAGCCTTTTTGAACTTGACCTAGATTAATAATATGAGATACCATCTATTGAACTTCTTCATTAAATATAGGTCTGAAGTTAAGAAGGGCTTTCCATAAACCGTTTCAAAAGAGCTTAGCTTCAGGGGATCCTTTGGGGCTATCCGAACTCTTAGCAGTGCAATACTTAAAAGAGTTACCCAGGTCTCAGGGTTTTTTGTTTGTTTGTTTGTTGTTGTTGTTGTTGTTGTAAAAGTTTGGCTAGTGTTTTCTTAAGGACATAGTTAGCTTCTTCTATTTTGCCTGAGGATTGGGACCTCCAGGAAGAATGAAGGCTATACTTAACCCCAAAAGCAGAAGCTAACTGCTGGGTTAATTTAGCAGTGAAAGAAGGCCCATTGTCACTTTGTAGGTCCTTGGATAGCCCAAATCTAGGGATGAATTTAAGATTTTAGAAACTTCTAAAGCTTTTCCTGTCCAGGCAGGGCAAGCTTCTATCCATCTAGTAAAAATATTAACTAATACTAATAAGTATTTCAACCCTTCGCAAGTCGGCATTTGAGTGAAATTCGTTTGGCAGTCCTCCCCAAGGAATGATCCCCTGTGCTGTAACCAGCTTTAACAAAGGAGGAGGGATGGGATGGCTCCCTGGGTCGTTGCGAGCACAGACTTCACAAACTTGTATCTTCTTTAGTGGTTTGAAAAATCCCTTTCCAATGAAGATTCAGGAAACTAGCTTATATAAGGAGTCTCAGCCTAAATGAGAGGATTCATGTAAATGTTAATAACTTTCCATTGTTCAGCTTTTGTCCTGTAAAACCATCCCAATAGGTAGAGAATGAGGTTCTCTGTTTTGTCCATGTGTCTTCTTTCCAAAGTATAATTAGGTACGTAGTTGGGGCTTGGGCCTCTGGTATGAGGCTGCTTGGATAGAGGGATTCGTTTTTGCTGCAGTTTTGGCTGTTCTGCTAGATTGTTCCCCTTGATTATATCCGATCCCCCTTTTGGTGCCCCTACAGTGAATAACTGCTATTTCTCGAGGTTCATTCACTGCTTCGAAGAGCTGTAGAATTTTAATTTTGTGTTGAATTGGGAATCTTTGCAGTAAGGAGGCCTCATTCTTTCCAAACAGCTGCACGTGCATGGAGTACCATAAATCTATATTTTGAGTGTAAATATTCATCCGAATCCCTTTCCCAACTGTAATGCCCTAATTAAGGCTATAAATTCTGCTTTTTGAGCAGAGGTATTAGCTAGTAAAGCTTAGCCTCAATGACATCAGATAAGCTTACAATTTGCATGTCCAGCCTTCCTGAGCCCTTTATCTATAAAACTACTAACATCTGTGAACCAATCAGTATCTGGATGAGTTCATCTTTTCATCAAGTCTGCTTGAGTAAGTTTGTTCTATAGTCTCAACGCAGTGGTGGAGAAGGGGTCTTTAAAATCAGGATCAGCTCAGAGTGGCAGGGTTTAGCATTTGACAGACTTTGAGAATGACATTAGGAGTATCTGAGTAGAAGGCTTGATATTTTAATAGGTGCCCTCCATTAACCATTGATAGCCCTTTGTCTCTAAGACACTTTGTACTTGATAGGGGGTTAACACCTCAAGATGCTGTCCTAAAGTAAGTTTGGAAACTTCTTACTAACAGGGAAGTGGCTGCCACAACCCATAAGCAACCGGACCAGCCTAAAGTTACTGGATCTAACTGTTTTGAAAAATAGGCAATTGGTCTTGTAATGTCCCTCAGCTTTTGAGTTAGCAGTCCCAAAGCTATCCCTTGTTTTTCGCTATATACAGAGTAAATGGCTTTTCTAAATTGGGAACGCCTAATGCAGGAGCTGTTCCCAACTTTATTTTTAGAGCGTTGAAAGCGGCTTCACATGACCCGGTCCAAAAGTAGGAGCTCAGTATAAGGACCTTTTATGGCTTCATATAAACTTTTAGCCATAAGATATCCAATTATCTTAAAATCGGGTATCTATATTCTGCAAAACCCAGCCATACCTAAAAAGGTTCTTAACTGTTTCTTTGGGGATGATTTTATTGCTAATATAGCTTCCTTTCATTTGGGAGCCAAAGCCCAGGCTCCCAGTGTTAAAATATACCCCAGGTATTTAACTTTGTGGAGGGAAATTCATGTCTTTTGCTGAGATATCTGGTATCCCCGTTTTCTTAAGAAATTTAAAACTTGGATAGTATTAGATTCACAACTTTCTTTTTGTGGGCTTGTTATTAAGAAATTGTCTACATATTGAAGAAGAGAAGCATCTGTTAATTTTAAATTCCTAAGTTCCTGGACCAGAGCATTCCCAAACAAATGGGGGCTACCCTAGAAACCTTGGGGTAGCACTGTCCAAGTGTATTAAGAGCTTTTATACATGTTGAGATCAGTCCATTCAAATGGAAATAAATATTGGCTATCAGGGTGTAGAGGGATGCAGAAAAAAAAGCATCTTTAAGATCTAAAACTTTAAACCTATGGGCATCGTCTGGAATTTGAGTCAGAAAGGTGTAGGGACTGGGTTTGATTGGATGAATTGAGACTACAGCCTTATTTATTGCCCTCAAATCTTGGACAAGCCTGTATTCAGGCTTTTTTATTGGCAGAATAGGGGTATTATTACAAGGTGACTAGCAAGGCTTTAGCAGTCCATATGTTAAGAATTTTTCCACTACTAGTTGTAAACCATGTTGTGCCTAGATCTTGAGTGGATACTGTTTTTTTGTGTGTGTGCGTGGATAATTAATATTAGGTTTTAATTGTATTTTAATAAGAATGACATTAATAGCTCTTCCAGGGACTTTTGTGGCCCAGACTCTAAGATCAACTTGTGAACTAATATTGGAGGGTATCAATTGTACAGGAATAAGCATCCTGAAATGTGGACTAATAAATTCAATTGAGGAGTGCCAAAGTGAATAGTGGCATGCATTAGTAATGTCATTCTAATAGAAGGATTGGATATTCAGGCATAAATAAAAATCAGTGGGCAAGCACAAGGTCCCCTAGTAGGCAATTTATGGGGTTGTAAACCTTTTGATTTGGGGATGGCCATTAACTCCAGTAATAAATATGTTTGTGAGGACAATGGCCAAGAAAATCTTGGGTTAGAACAGAGTAAGTGGCCCCTGTATCAAGTAAGAATTCAATATTCTTACCTGCCACAGCAAGTGTCGCCTGAGGCTCGTCAGTGGAAATGGAAAGTTGTTCTACAGCAGCTGGCGAATGCCTCCGTCAGTCACTGCTCCTTTCTGCCATTATTGGCTTGGGAGTCCCCAGCTCCTTTCGGAGTTGAGGACAGTCCCTCCACCAGTAGCCCTCTTGTTTGCACAGGGGGCAAGGCCCAGGGGGTCCTCTTTGGTGTCGTAGCTGAGGACAGTCCTTTCTCCAGAACCTTTCCAGCCCACACTGGTCGCAGCAGTTATTACCACAAGCCTTATGAGTGAGGGATGCTGATTGTCCCCTCATGTTATAATTGGATGTTTTATATCCAAGATGAGGGTTTCCCTGATGTGGCAGGGACTCATAGCTTCAGCTATCATATGAGCCTTTGTCTATTTTTTTTTTTGGATCTTTTCCACTTCCTTTGCTCTATCCCAATTATTATAGACAGCAAAAGCTATGTTCAAAAGTTGGTTCATAGGGGTTTGGGGTCCTAGAGCAGACTTTTGTAATTTTCTCCTTGTATCAGGAGCCTAGTGGGAGATAAAATGGACCCCTAATAATATTTGTCACTCCAGTGTTATGGGTTCTGCGTTGGTATGCTTTCTAAGGGCTTCCATTAGACATGCAGGGTTTTCATCATTCCCTTAGATGACCTCTCAGATTGTCTCATATTTAATAGGCTTAATAATACATTTTTTCATTTTCTCTATGATGCATGTTATCATATGGTTTCTGCATTCTAGATCCTGAGTCCCCTTCTGGTAATTCCATTGAGGGTCCTGGTCTGGGACCGCATTTCCTCCTGTTTGGTAAGCATCATGGTCCTCATTGCAGGTAGCAATGCTGTCAGTGTGACCCCTAGGTGTTCCAATAATTCTGTTTCTCTTCTACAGTACAACATATGGATAATAAAATGTGTAAATCTTGCCAGATTAAGTCATAAGTTACAGTGAGCTTTTCAAATTCATCAGTAAATTTGCTAGGATCTTCAGATAATCTGCCAAATTTTTCTTTCTGTAAAGCTAAGTCTGGTGCAAAAAATGGAACATGTACTCTTGTTATTCCCCCGTCGGCATTTACAACTTCCATGAGGGGCATATCGTGTCATGGGAAGGCTGATATGGGGCACCATTTCATTTTTTTTACACTTAAATACATATAAAGTGTATTAAAAATAGGTTGAAAGTGAAATACAGTAGAAATGGAAAACTACAGCAGTTTTGATGTTTTTTTCCATAGTAATTCACAGCTGTGAAAAGCACCATCACACATTTCACCTACCATCCCAGGATGGCCAAATCCACTTGTTGATGAGTTTGACAACCACACATAAGAATATCCCTGTCTGTAGATATTTACATGTCTTTGCATGTACTTATGTGTATTTTTTTCTATATATTAACAGAATAGTAGTTCATCTACATCATTTTCTTTAAAGAAAAGTGTATGGGGCACCATTTCAGATGGTGCTAGCAGGGGTAGTTTTGGTAGAGTAGATGGGGTCTCTGAGGAACTCGGGCCACCTCAGAATGCGAGTGTGAAAGGACGAGTTGATTCCTGATCTGGGGTCTTTGGGGGAGGGGATCTTATTATTGGGTCATCTAAAAAGTCTGGATCTTGAAGGCATCCCAGTGATTTAGTCTCAATGCGGACTAGGCACATTC
The DNA here is from genome assembly GCA_003508835.1 of Eonycteris spelaea. Lineage (NCBI taxonomy): Eukaryota > Metazoa > Chordata > Mammalia > Chiroptera > Pteropodidae > Eonycteris > Eonycteris spelaea. The sequence goes on along the minus strand of PUFA01000484.1, from coordinate 314,878 downwards.
TGCAACTGTTTCAGAGGTCTGGGTCTTGGTAAAGGAGCATAAAGGCCTGTACATAGAGGATCTCTCCCCACTTTTCCTGTCTCTTGCAAGGAAGATCTAATTGTAGGATAGTATTATAGTTTGGAGCAGAGGCCCCCAACCCCCTGGGCACAGCAGGTTAGAGGCGGGCAAGCGAGCAAAGCTTCATTTGTCATTGCAGCTACTCCCAGGCGCTAGCATCACCACCTCAGATCATCAGGCATTAGATTCCCATAGGAGCACCAGTCCCTGGTGTCAAAAAGGTTGGGGACCACTGGTTTACAGAACTGTTTACAGGCCAAACTTCTTGGTTCCCAAGTCTATATTGTGGCTAAACAGAATAGCAGAAAAAATATGAGTTTTATCCTTTTAAGATTACCTATTTTGAACTGGTTCCAATTATTTAAGCTGCACCCTACTGGCGAGTCCTTTGGCATGCTTGGTCCCCCTCCCATGCTTAGTTATCAGCGTATGAAAACACAGTTTGTTTGTTTGTTTGTTTGTTTTCAAATGAGCAGAATGTAGATTCTTTGACTTGTTGTCTTCCTAGGCACGCTGTCATTTCAAAAAGGAAAGGTGGGCAGCTGTAGCAAGAGACTGGAGAGTAGGAGAGCAGGACGGTGGACGAAAAGTTCCTAGCAAACGAGTAATGTAAAACCAGCGGCTAGGCAGTTCAAGGGAGAGATTGCAAAATGGGTGTTTAAGGAAACAAAAAATATCCAGATTTCTAGGGATAGATTTCTCACAGAAGCAGCGTTGGGACCCGTAGTGTCAACCTAAATCCTTTTCTTCCAACAAATGTCACAAAAGCTCAATATGTGATTGAGTAAGCCAAAGAAAAAATTGCTGCTGCTCCCAAAACCTTTGGGAAGAAAATGGGACTAGTGGTTGGTGAAAAACAAATCAGGAATAGCGAGCTGTTCGGGTTGCTCTCCTAAAGAGATAGAGGTCTGTAACGTGAAACCTCTCCTCTACAAATTGATAGGGTGAAAATAGTAGGGAAGGAGGAGATGGAGGTGATCTAGCCTTTTCTAACAGGAACAGTTTAAACAATGGAAGATAAGACCCCCTACCAGATGATAATCTTGGGACTCCTCAGGGAAAATAAAATACTGAATATTTGGGCCAATAAACTTTGGGGAATGATAACTGTAGTTTGTGCATAGCAGAATGAAAATTGACAATTAGTGCAAGGAAGATAGTAACATTGAAAAAAAAACCACAAGAAAATCAGATCTGAAGGCTAAGTTAAGATTTCTGGGGTCAAATATGTGGCGACAGAAAGAAATCCAACTACAGGAGGCGAACACAGTGTAAATATATATCTATATGTCTATAGATCTAGATCTAGATATATATAGGCCTTACTGTTAAAGTGTACAGTCGATACTTACTGGATTTCGTTAACCAACGTCACTATAAAATTTATTTGTTTGTTTGTTTATTTATTTATTTATTAAAAGAATTGTGGGAGAGTCCAGGACGAAGATGGGCTGCCAAGGAGGAAGGAGAATTGGAGGAAGGAGAATTGCTTTCCTCGTTGGAAATTGAACCTGGGATCCTGGGGGGAAATGCTGAACCTTAACCCCTAGACTACTAGGGTCGAATTGCTGGTTCTGCTGGCTAAGTCTGAAAGCCGTTCCTGCACCGGCGAGAGGCCTACGCGCACCACTGCATCTGAGGCGGCGCCTGAAGCTGGGTACCTCTCGATCCCTCTTGTTGGGTTCCTTCCGGCATGACTGGCAAGTTTGTGCACTCCCCTGGAAAGTGAAAGGGACGGGGAGAGGGAGCACCATCGGGTCCGCCAGCGGGGGGAGCCCGCGCTTGCCTTAGAATCGAAGCGGCCTCGGGTCCGCTGATGAAGAGGTGGGTGTGCGAGTTCTGCGGGTGCGTAAACTCAACTTCTGTGGGCTCACTCGATCCGCTAGAAAAAAAACATGCCCATGGCGGTCGGTTTTTTGCCCGCTGGGCAGAGGGAAATGTATGCGCGGCACAGGTCTGGACCCACCGCCGCCACAGACAGGAGAAATGAGCACGGGTCTGGGCCCATCACTGCCTCAAGTGTGCGTGAGGTCTACCACTACCGGAGAGAGGGGGGGAGAGGGAGAGAGAGAGAGAGAGAGGAAGGGAGGGAGGGAGGGAGGAAGAGGGAGGGAGGGGAGAGGGTGGGGAGAGGGAGAGCGGGCTCGCTCGCTCTAATTCCTGGGGGAAGAACTACTTTGGAGTCCCGCACTGCTGTGGATGAAGGCCAGGGACCCAAGCTGGGGCTGGCCGCCCAGTGCTCAGTTCGGACAGTTCTGAGCAGTTCGTGCTGTCTCTGAGGTTGCTCCAGCGTGTTGGAACCAATCTAGAAAAGGAGGACAGGCCAGACAGGGAAGGAAGTTGGAGAGTTAAGAAGGAGGGGCTGCCGTGACCCCACCTCCTTCATGTCGAGTTCCTGCTAGAGAGGAAGGGAGCTAGGAAAAGGCCAAGGGTCAAGATCCGGGAGTTAACTTGGGCAAGCTCCGTACTCCACTGCTTTCTTGGTTGCGAGCCCCAGCGAAAATGAAAAGCAAGGGGCCGAGAGGAAGGAACAGGAGACTTCCGTGGGGCTTATCCATCCTGTTGCTGCGGAAAGGTGCTGTGCAGTCTTTTAATTTGGAGTTCCAACGGTTCCCTCAGCGGGTCTTCTCTGCAATCCTGATGGAGATGCCGAGTTTCAGGGAAGTTAAAGGAAGCAAAATTGGAAAAGCAGACAGGACCAATGGATTCCTGCTTGTTAGAGGACTTAGCTTCTACCAGATCCCTGGAAACGGTGTCAATCATCTGCCCAAAGCCAACTGATCTGTATGGCTCAGGACAGCATCCCAGCCACTCTCTAAGAATTAGAAGAGGAGCTTTGGTGATTGGGTGGATTGAGTTTATGTCCTTTGAGTTCTTAGCGGTCACCAGAAAAAGATGAGGCAGAACAGGGCAAATTCCCCCAAGTGGGAGAACTCAAGTCCTGCACTGAGAGTTCTTCGCTGAGCTCAAGAAAGAATTCAAATGCTTGCGAAAGTTAGAGTAAAAAAAAAAAGTTTACTAGAGAAGGGAAAAAGCAAAGTCATGACAAAGTAAAGACAAAAGGCCGACACAAGAAAAAAAGCTCTTGGTGTTGTGGAATCCAGTTTATATATCATATCATTCTTAGTTTCTGTGAATTACAGTTTAAAAACTTTGTTTACCCATTTTCCTTTGACATGGGCATACAATGAGAAAGAATAAGAGTATGCAGCTTTAAAAGTAAGAATATGCAGCGTGAAAGGCCTGCTGGCAGTCTCCTTTGATCCATAGGTTCCCCATGATTTTAGCCATAAGGAATGAATGGCTTTATTTTGAGTAGACTCTGTTTTCCCTTCACAGTGGGAAGAAATGGTTTGTTAGCAAATCCCAGCAGAAATCTTCCTTTGTTCTGTAGGTGTCCTGTGTGGTCTGGCTGTGGGCTGATCAGCATATTGCAGTCTCTGAATATAGTTTGATTTAACACTTTAGTTCTCTTAACTTCTTCCCTACATTATTTTGACACCAACTCCTGTTGTTCTGCCTCCTTTCCTTCAAACCATGTCTATGGTGTCATGAGGTATTCCTTATGAACAGTTGACTGAAGAAGAAAAAACTCAAGCTTGTCATATATAGGTCTGCATGAAATGCTGATACCATCCAAATGTGGACAGATGCACATTATAGTTCTACTCAGGGGTGACCCTGAATGACAGTGGTGAAGGAAAATCCCCTCCAGTGAACAGAACATAGAGCAGCATATTTCATTGTCCCCTGTGTCTAGAGTGAGAGGTGGCCAGAAGTATAGATCTATGTTGATGTATGGTCAGGGATTTGGGAAGAACAGGACTGGAATATTAGTGACAAGGAAGTCTGGGAAGAGAGAGGTGGATGGACCTCTGAATGGACTGAAACAATGAAGGTATTTGTGTCCCATATGAATGCTCACCAAAAGGCATACACTGCCGAAGAAACTCTTAATAATCACGTGGTCAAAATGATGTGCCCTGCGCTTATCAGTCGGCCTCCTTTGTCAGACACACCAGTGTTTGGTAAAAAAACAATGGGCCCATGTATTAGTCAGCTTGGGCTGCACCAACAAAATACGATAGACTGGGTGGCTTAAACAACATAAATTTATTTCTCACAGTTCTAGGGGCTGGGAAGTTCCATAATGTGGGTGCAGGCAAATTCTGTTTCTAATGAGATCCCTTTTCCTGCCTTGCAGACAGCCATCTTCTTGCTGTGTCTTCATATACCAAAAGAGAGAGGTCTCTTTCATGTCTCTTCTTATAAAGGCACTAAATCCATCATGAAGGCTTTATTTTCATGACCTACTTACCTTCCAAAGACCCAATCTCCAAATATCATCACATTCGGAGTTAAAGCTTCAATATTATTTATTTTGAGGGACACAATTCAGTCCATAGCAACTCATGAACAAAGTGGCAGGGATGGAAACTGCCTGGGCTCAACAACATGAACTTCCTCTTACTGAAGATGGCGTGATTAGTGCTAATGCAGAGCCTAATCTGCCATCAGCAGAGACCAAAATTGAATCCTTGATATGGCACTATTCTCTCTGGGACCAGCCAGCCAACCTCTGGTGGCAGGCCAATTATATTGGACCCCATGGATGGGGACAGAGATTCATCTTCACAGGAACAGACACATTTTCTGGATATGGTTTTCCCTTCCCTGCCCATAATGCCTGTGTCAGCACGACCACCTATGCATTCTTCTACACAGCATTGCATCTGATCCAGAAACTCATTTCACAGTAAAGGAAGTGTAGTGATGGGTCTATGCCTATGGAATTAACTGGTTTCACCACAGGACACCATCTGGGAGCAGCTGGCCTAGTTGAAAGGTACAATGGCTTTGAAGACTTAGTTATGATGCTAATTGGGAAACAACACCCTGAAAGGGTGGGGTTCTTGTTTATAGGATATAGTATATACTTTGAATCAGAGAGCATTATATGGTGCCATCTCCCCCCACAGCTAGTATAAATGGCTCCTAAAGTCAAGGAGTAGAAGTAGGAGTGGCTGTTCTTACTATCACACCTAATAACCCATTCACATTTTACTTCCCATTTTAGCAACTTCCGATCTCTGCTTGTTTGGAAATCTAAGTCCCTCTGATGGTTAATTTTATGTGTCAACTTGACTGGGCCACGGGAGCCCAGATATTTGGTTAAATACTATTCTGGGTGTGCCTGTGAGAGTGTTTCTGGATGAGATTAACATTTGAATTGGTAGACTGAGGAAAGCAGATGCTGCCCAATGTAAGTGGGGATCATGCAATCCATTGAAGGCCTGAATAGAATAAAAAGGCCAAGTAACAGAATTCATTCTCTCTCTGCCTGCCTGCCTGTCTTTGAGCTGGGACATCAGTCTTCTCCTGCTTTCAGACTTGAATGCAGACTCGGACTGGAGCTATACCATCAGCTCTCCTGGGTCTCCAGCTTGCTGACTGCAGATCTTGAGACTTCTCACGCTCCATAATCACATGAACCAATTCCTTGTAATAAATCTCTTTATATATAAATATATCCTTTTGGTTCTGTTTCTTTGGAGAATCCTGATTAATACAGATTTTGGTACTAGGATTGGAGTTAGAGGAACAGAATGTTAAGGATGAGTTTTCTGAATTGGTTCTGAGGTTTCTGGAATTGGCTCTCTAATGTGATTAAATTTAAAAACACTAATGACTATTTCTCGTAGTAAATAGAACACTGATAGTCCATGGCATGGCCTATGGAGATACTCAAAATATCTCCATTGGATATTCATAATCAACCCTTATAAGAAGCAAGGATTTGGATGACTGTGTATATGATACTTCTGAACAGTTTTGGAAAACTAAGGAATATAATGAGATGGGCTGGTTGCTCCTAATCTCTCTAGAAAAGGCTGAGCTCCAGGATTAGAATTCCCAACTCAAGGGCCACATAAATGACCTGAAAACTGCCCTGAAGGAGAGCCTGATCTCCTGTAGCTGGAAGGCTGAGATTGCTGAAAACCAAACCCAGAATCTAATCCTGCAACTGGCTGAATTATAATGCAAATTAAGCTCCCAGCCTCACAATGTCTGTTGTCAAAGTGAGGGTATTGATGGGGAAGGAATAGGATCCTAAAAGTTGGAATGGGTATGTTTGGGAAGACTCTGATTATGTTAGAGACACTGTGCCCTAAATTCTGATGAGTCCTCTTTGCACTGGGAGAGGCTTCTACAGGGTGCATAAAATGGCAGGGGGCATAAAATAATTCCACTGAGTTGGAAAATGAGAAATGAAATTTTAGACATTTTGGGCTCCTATGCCAGAGAAACTATAGTCAAAAAGGGAGGGGGCAAGAGAGGTAGTTAATTTACTAGCTAGAGTGATTAATATTCATTACAATGAAAACAAGGAAGATTATGTCTGCAACCCAGAGGAGTATCTAAGGCATCTCTTAGTACTTCTATGCCCAATAGTAAAAGAACAACAGCAACCGAAAACAGGCAGGATAATTGGGACTCAGACTCAAACCCTTCAGGAATGAAAGTTTGGGGGATTATATCAGGTAAAAGAGAGCATTCGAGGTTCTGAAGGAAGGCACGGGAAATATGGAATGGATAGTGAATGAAGAAAGCCAAAGAGGACAATTATAGCATCGTGATCAATTACAGAAATGAATACTATTGTAGCTTTGCTTATTTTTTCTTGCTTGTTATACTTATGTGTTTATTTGTATATGCTAGCTATTTTTTTCTCTCTCTCTTCCCATTTTTAATTTATATACAAATAGTTGTTGGAAATTCATTGTATAATTTAGTCTTTAGATACTAGAATATCAGTGGGACTGTGACTAAATTTGAGTAATAATATAGACAGACAACAATGGATACAATGACTCTTGGGATTGTGTATCTCCTCATTTTGGTAAAAGAGTGATAACTTCCTCTCTTGTGAGGATAGCTATATCTTGTTAGATATATCTTGTAAAGTTATTTTATTGTACAAGAATTCAAATGTGTGTGGAAGGGTGCACACGTAATCTGAGTAATCAAAGGGGTGGACTGTGCCACTTATTGATTTTTGTCTCTTGGCTTTGAATTCATTCTTTATGCCTGTTCTGTGAAAATAGGTCTGGTCCATTTAAATAATTTTCCTTTGCCAGCTGGCACTGGAGCTTTGCCAGTGGAGGGCACTGGAAAGACATTGCCAGAAGGAAAATGGATTTGCCTCCTGATTCTGTTATGCCATTCAGCAGGTTCCTGCAGCGCAAACAGTTTTCTCCAGCACCAAGTGCCTGAAGTACTCACAGATTCTCCTGCAGTAGTACATGGTGATCACCAGCACCCAGTGGCCAGCAGCTTCTCCCTGCACTCTTCCATTAGACAGTTTAGTAGTAGTACGCTTCCGGCTTCTGAAGCACTCACAGCTTCTCCATTTTCCAAGTTCTTGCATGCAATGGCAGCCAGCATTGTCTAGTGGCCAACAACTTCCCCTGACACCCTCTCTCAGGTAGTTTTGTAGCAGAGTACCTCTGATGAATCATGTTTCCATGAGCAGCTTTTATTGGCACCCTAGATGGTGCATTTCTGGAAAGTTCCAGGAAGCAGATTTCCAGCAAGTTCTACCATTCAGTGAATCACAACCATATTTTCTCCAAAAGGGACTGGATCTCAGCTCTTAGTTTGGGAGAGGGGGCAGATTAGGAACTTCCTTGGGTGCTTTTCTTCATCCATGCTCATGCTTTTCATTACCTTCTTGAACATATGGATTATATTTATAACGTTGTTTTAAAGTCCTTTGTCTATTGGATTGATCATCTGGGTCATTTTCTATGGATTATTTTCCCCCTCATTATGGGTCATATTCTCCTACTTCTTCACATACCTGGTGATTTTTTATTGGATACCAGACATTGTAAAATTTACCTTGCCGAGTGGTGATTTTTTTTTTCTTAAAAAAATTTGAGGGTGGGGGGCTTTGTTCTGGGACATAGTTAATCAACTTAATCCTTTTTAAGATTGCTTTTTAGTTTTTTTTTAAGGCAAGATCTGAATGGCCTTTAGTCCAGGGATAATTTGACTAATAATCTTGAGCTAATCTGGTACTGAGCCAATACCCTCTGGGTTCTCTATTTAATGCCTCATGTGTTAGTAGATTTTTCCATTCTGGCTGGTGAGGGGATGAACTATTCCTACCTCTGAAGATTGTTCTCCCTGATTTTTTTCAGTGGCTTTTCCTGGGTCTCAGGCAGTTTTCTTAGTATGTGTGCTGATCAGTACTGGTTGAAGACTCGAAGGGAACCCTCTGTAGATCTCTAGAGCTTTCTTTCTCTGTGAAGCTTGCTCTTCCATAGAATTCTGCCCTGTCCTGTGAATTGTAGCTACTGTGACCCCCACAAACTCTTAACTAGGTCTTCTAAACCCAGGTAGACCACCAGGCTCTTTTTGAGTTCCCCACTTCCCATACCACACCTGAAAGTTCTCTCCAAGCAATTGTACGGTTTACTCATTTGTTTCTCTTCTCTCAGGGATCATGGTCCCAAGTTTCCTGTTGTATAATATGTGAAAACAATGTTCCATGTATTTTATCTGTTTTATTAGTTGTTTAAGGCAAGAGAATAAATCTAGTCTTCGTTACTCCATCTTGGTTGGTAACCAAAGTCCCCAAATTCTCTTTCCTCACCCATCTCCCTAGACATTGCCTTCTGGACCTCACACTTAATCATCAGCAGAATCCCTCCCTACTCAACTTCACTGAAGGTTGAGTTCACCTCCATGCACCAATAACAATGTGGATCTTCCTGGACAATACTGAAGCTCTCTCAAGCAGTGAATTCTCTCCCACAGCTCTCATACCAGTGATTGAGAGGCACAGGTGTCCTCCTTGCACTTTCTGCACAACCCCCAGACCACTTCCCTCCTTCCTAGAAAGTGTCCCAGCTCTATAGAGGCACAAACATCAGACTACACTGGCTTTCTATGCATCTTTGTTACAGTCATTGACCAAGCCCCCTCATCATTCCCCTTTGTGTTTTGAGAGTTTTTTGTTTCCTGGCACTCTGTTACTCTCTCCAATACCTCTCTTGTCCAGAATCTTGGTGATCTAAAAATCCACATTGGTGGTATGTTCAAAATACACATTTCAACCCTCTGGCCTCTCTGTTCCCTGAGCTCTTCTTACTCGTTGATCTTGCCTATCCCCCTTCAGTGACCCACTCCCACCATTATACCCTAACCCTTGTGGATAACATTAACTGCAGCCTCCCTACAATCTCAATTTCAAGGTGTTCGCTCTTTGATCACCTCCTCCTCTTCCAGCTCACCTTTCCTTTGTATTCATTAGTATTCTCCAGAGAAAAAAACCAATAGATATATAGATTTATTATAAAGAATTGGCTCATGCAATTATGGAGGCTGACAAGTCCCAAAATCTGTAGGGTGACTTGGAAAGCTTGAGAGCCAGGGGAGCCAGTAGTGTAGTTTCAGTGCAAATCTAAAGCCCTGAGAAAAAGGAGAGTTGATGGCATAGTTCCACTTTGAAGGCCAGCATACTCAAGACCCAGGAAGAGTTGATATTTCAGTTCACATCCCAAGGTAGAAAAGGGCCAATGGTCAAAAGCAGTCAAGAAGGAGGAATTATTTCCTAACTGGAGGGAGGATCATCCTTTTTGTTCTTTTTAGGATCTCAACACACTGGATGAGGCCCACCCACATTATGAAAGGAAAATGCTTTACTCAGTCTACTGATTTAAATGTTAATCTTATTGAAAAAAAAAAAACACCCTCACAGAAATACCCAGAATATTTGACCAAATATCTGGACACTCCATGGTCCAATTGAGTTATCACATAAAATTAGCCATCACAAGTCCAACTCTTGTCAAGCTGTCACCCATATGTACCTCCTCAAACCATACTTCAATCTCAAAATTAGGATAATAACAAGGTCATAACTCCACCTAACATGATGCAACTATCCTGTGTACTACAGAAAATGCACTAATGCCTTCCCCAGAGGAAGAGGTAAAGTCCTTGAGTGATGTTTCCTCTTCTTGATATTCTGTAACTTAAAATACTATGACATAAAGTCAATACATGTTATGTTACATAATAAGGAGATAAGAGAAGGAAGAAAACAAAGACATTTGATACATGTACAAATATATTCATAACAAAATATCTGACACTTCTGCTCACCGAATGTGTGGAGGGTTTTCTACCACCAGGAAGTTCTCTGTGACACCAGCTGGGTGTCTTACAATTCACCTCAATTCTAACACTAGCTTCCTGGAGTTGCAAGTCCACATTGCCACCTGTGCTTCTGACTGACAGGCTATAGATGAGAAGTTCCAGTGACTCTCTCCTTGGGTTTGATTAATTTGCTAGAGCATCTCACAAAACTCAGAGAAACATTTACTTATGTCAACTTTATTATAAAAGGATATGATAAAGGATACAGATGAACATCCAAATGAAAGAGATGCATAGGGTGAGGTATGTGGGAAAGGGCATGGAGTTTCCATGCCATCTGTGGGTACACTACTACTAGCACCTACACATGTTCATCAATCCAGAAGCTCCCCAAACCCCATACTTTTGGGATTTTATGGAGGCTTCATCGCACATGCATGATTGATCATTAACTTCATTTTAAGCCCTTCTCCTTTCTCAAGAGAATAGGGTTTGGAGCTGAAAATTCCAAGTTTCTAGTCATGCTGTGGTCTTTCCAATGATCTCCAGGAGCTATCCAGAAATCCACCCAGAACCACCTCATTAGAACAAAAGACGCTCTTATCACCAAGGAAATGACAGGGGATTCAGAAGCCTTCTGTCTGGAGCTGTGGGCAGAGACAAATATATATTTTCTATTACCTCATAGATTTCAAAATGTGAATTTTGAAGGGAGACAAAAATTCAGTCTGTAGCACAAAATAAAGAGGAAGTACAATTACGGTCCCTGTTTCTGTAATTAGGACATGCTTGTAGCTGGTATTTACAACCACCTTTGTCCACTACCCATTCCATATTCCCTTTGCCTTCAGCAAGCACTTCAGCTGGTTGTAGTTCTTTACCTGGTAGGGTGGCCCAAACTTTTGTTCCTGAAGGGTCAGGGCCATTAGTAGTCCCGCCTGGGTTGGGTTGTTGTAGTTTTCCATATCTTTAACCATGGGGCACAGTAATACTAAGAGATGCCTAAGGGATGGCCTGTATTGCAGACATACTCCTCCTCACCTCCAGTATGGAGTAGCATCCAGTTTCCTCTTGGTGGTCAGGATCAGTCACCCTAACCCACACAGTACCTCCCTTCTTTGCCTATCGATTCTGAGGCATGAGGAGCCCAAAGCATCCAAGTGGCGGGTCTTAACTTCCAGTCCAATGGAATTGTGTCTCCTGCAGGAAGAAGCAATCTCTCTTTGGAACTAAGACTTCTAGGCCAGCAGGGTGTAAAGTCATAGGAACAGGAAGCACATCATGTCCCAGTCCAGTTGACACATAAAATTAGCCATCACATCCTTCAACCCCTTTAAGGCCTAGAATTTATTGACCTTACTACCTTTTCACTGTTTCATACCTCTCTCATGCCCTCACTTCCTTACTTATCCAGCTTAAATTCTATCTTCCATAATTGTTATTTTCTGTTTGATTGTCCCTGTCTTACTTCATTTAATTAATTACAAGCCAGCTCCTAATGAAATCATCGATCTAGGAAGCAATTGCCAGTTGTAGCCACACCCCAAAAGAAGACACATTGGTTGTCACCAGATGTACATGACCATACCTCCATCTGCGTGATTGTGTCTGACACTATGTTTTGGTAGAATTTCTGTGGCTCGTTCTGGGTATGTGTGATCCCAGTCTGCACACCCCTTTGTGTCTTAGTACCTTCCCTTGTGTGTGTACCTCTGTGGCTATGTCTGCACAGGTCTAGTTTGGTATCACTGTGTGTTAGCATGTGTGGGCTCTGCCATGTCTATGCTCATGGGCTGTGTGTCTCTGTATGGCATGTGGATCTTTATGTGACAGGCAGTCACTATACTTGGTGTCTCTGGGTGACTGTGTCTATATGTGTCTCTGCTTGCTATCGCCATATGTCAAAGTTTGTGTGCTTGTGTCTATGTGTGCTGGGTGTCTATATGTGTGAGAGAGCAATGTATGGTCATTATATGTGGGTGTCTCTTGGTGATTAAGGAGCTGTGTCTGTCTGGCTCCTTTCTATGCGTTTGTGCATCTGATTGAAAAGAGAGAGGGAGTGAGAAAACTCTGATCTAGAATCTTTTCCCCACCCACTCGCATTGGCCAAGGCCACCATTGTGCAGCCTCAGGCTTGCACAACAAGTCCAGTGACCTACTGGGTTAGAAGCACCTCCCATCTCCACCCAGGGATCTCCCTAGATGCAGGGCTTTCCCCAAAGAGGGAGAGAATAAAGGAAGGAATGAGGGAGAGAGTGAGGGAGGAAAGTGAGGTGGCCCCTTGGGGGCCCTTCCAAAGGCCCAAGAATACCCCTACGCTCTTTATCCACCTCCCCACCCAAATTCTAACCCTGACTTACCCAGCCTTCAAAGATTAATTCTATGTTGGCCTCACCCCCAGCAGAGTCATCCAAATGCCATACACCCATATTTACCCCCTGTGCTTAAGGCCTTTCGCATCACCATCTGCACTTGCTCTGCTCCAGGAGAACCTATCTTCTACCTTTTTTCCCCTTCCTCCTTCTTTCCTTTGTGCTAGCAAATTGAGCCAAGCTGGAGTGTGTGCCTGGGAAAACCTGAGCCCCAAGTATTTCTGCTCTTATTGGATCCTTGTCACTAGCTAAGCTTATTCCCAACTCAGGACCTTTACACTGTCCTCTGCCTAGAACAGCCATCTCCTAGACTGATGCATAGCTGGCTCCTTCAGATCATCGTTCCAGTCTCAGTTCATGTGTCACCTCAGAGCTGCCTTCCCTAACCACCATTGGTATGTGCCCACCCACCTCAGTCTTCTCTTCCTTACCTCCCTGCTTCATTTTCTTTAGGGCATTTATTACCACCTGACATAATATACTGATTCATTTGTTCACTGTTTGCTGTTCCTACCAGAGGGCAGCTTCTTGATGCAGGGGTTTATGTCTGTTTTGTTCATCATGGTATCCCAGCACCTAGGACAGTGTAGGTGCTCAAAAAATAAATTGGATAAATTAAAAGGACTTCCGATATTAGAAGTGGGCCCCTATCTCCACCATCCCTGGCTGTTGGCCTCACTGCTCATGGCCCTGAATAAGGGCGGAACGGACAAGGCTAAGGGTGAAGTCACAAAACCAATAAGGTAAAGGCATTGGGCCTGCTTGCACCTGGCAATTCCCTTGCTGGGTAAACTCCCTGCACTCACCCTCAGCTCCTAGGAACCTCACATCCAGGACTGGGTATGTACTTTACTCTAAACATGCCTGCCCAGAACAACAACATGGAGGTACTGTCAAGCTGAGAGGAGCCTCTGGTGGCCTGGGGTTGGGGCAGGCCCAGGGAGTGTTCCCCTGCCTCCCCCTAGGCCTTGAAAGTGGCAGAAATGGAGAGGCTTTCAGAGTTCCCAGATGTCCACCTGGCCCCGGGGTGAACAATTACATTAATCTATGGTTTATCTTTCCTGTGTTTCTTTTTGCAAAAATAAGCAGATACATCTCTATATTCTCATTTCTTCTTCTTTATTATCAAAAGATAACACTTTCTTTTTAAAAATGCAGTAGACTAAACGGCCAATTCACCAAACCATCAAATCTCTTAGAACTCAACTGACAAAAGCTAATTTGCTGAAAAATCAATGTGTTGAATTCTTGAGGATTTACAGATGATTGGAGTTTTGCTCTAGACCTGGGTGGTACTAAACACATTCAATCAAGTCTAGGTCTATTTACTGCCACTGTTTTGTTGCCAGAGGTAGCGAGCAGCATGGATGAAAACAAAGCAAACTCTTGGGAGAAAGAAATCCCTAGGCATAGACTGACTTGGTTACTTAGCAGTTGGGCATACAGAGGAGGATCCTGGGCAGCAGAGTGACCTTTCCACTGGGGCTTATGGCCAGGATTAGGGAGGGGTCAGAAAGTGAAGATGAGGGGTAGCAATGTTCATCTCATAGTGGAGTTTTTCCAAGATACCAAGAGCCATGAGTTGAAGCTACCCTAAGAAGAGGCTCTAGTAAATGGGTTTGACAATGGATTCTTAGGTATGACACCAAAAGTATAAACAAAAGAAAAATTAGGTAAATTGGGTTTCATCAAAATTAAAATTTTCTGTGCATCTAACGACATTATCAAAGTGAAAAGACAACCTAAAGAATAGGAGAAAGTATTTACAAATATATCTGATAAGAGTCTAGTGTTCAGAATATTAGAACTCATAACTCAACAACAACAAAAAGAAAAATAATTTGATTTTTTAAACGAGCAAAGGGTTTAAATAAACATTTCTCCAAAGAAGACATACAAATGGCTAGGAAGCACATGAAAAGATGCTCAACATCGTTCATTATTAGGGAAATACAAATCAAAACCACAATGAGATACCATCCCCACTAGGATGGCTATAATAAAATAAAATAAATATTGGCAAGAATGTGGAGAAATTGGACCCCTCATATACTGCTGATGGAAATGTAAAATGCTTCAGCCACTGTGCAAACAGTTTGGCAGAAATGTTCTATATTTGCACTGTCCAATATGGTAGCCACTAACCACATATGACTATTGAGCACTTAAAATGTGGCAAGTATAACTGAGGAACTGATTTTTTACTTTATTTAATTTTTTGTTGTGGTAAAATATACAAAATATAAAATTTACCATCTTAACCATTTTTAAGATGACAGTTCAGTAGTATTAAGTACATTCACATTGTTGTGCAACCATCACCACCATCCATCTCCAGAACTTTTTCTCTATCAGAACTGAAAATCTGTACCCATTAAACAATCACTCCCCATTAGTTCCTCCCCCAGCCCCTGGCACCCACCATTCTACTTTCTGTCCCTATGAATTTAACTTCTCTAGAAACTATGTATAAGTGAAATCATACAGTATTTACCCTTTGTGACTGGCTTATTTCACTTAGCATAATGTTCTGAAGACCCATCCATGTTATAGCGTGTGTCAGATACTTTATTTAATTTCAATTAATTTAAATGTAAATAGACACATGTAGCTAG
This sequence comes from Eonycteris spelaea, assembly GCA_003508835.1. Classification (NCBI taxonomy): domain Eukaryota; kingdom Metazoa; phylum Chordata; class Mammalia; order Chiroptera; family Pteropodidae; genus Eonycteris; species Eonycteris spelaea. The sequence goes on along the minus strand of PUFA01000484.1, from coordinate 299,664 downwards.
TGGTTACCATGCTGGACAGTGTAGCTCTAGATAATAGGCTTCTATTACTTTGTCTCAATTCATCAGCCTGATATAAACTGTTCCAGCGTAGAGAAAAAGGAAATTCCCCAAATGACTTTTTGCAACTCAAGTAACTCTATGTACTGGGAATTCGCTTAGAGACTGTTGGGAGTATTTTATTCCCCTCACTTCCTCTTACTTAGGGAAAAAAGAAGCAGAAGTCATATTTATTGTGTTTAGCATTGAGGGCATATGTTTTGTGATAAAATGTGCAATAGCCTTTGAAGATGAGCCATGAGCCCCACTTCTGCCTTAACGTCCTTGAAATGGGGTGGGGCTTGGAAATAAGGTGTTCATCTGCCTCTGATGGACAGAAAGCTGGTGGGAGAATTATCAGGAGGTCTAAGATGAGCTGAAACTACTGCTCTGATGCTCTGCCAGATCCATTCATTTGTGCATGCATATGCTCTGCAGATGTTTATGTATTGCTTAACTCTGTACCAGGCCATGTTCTAGCTACTGGGGACACAGTACCCAGAAAAAACCTCTGCCTTCACATACATTACTTTCACACAGGACAGAAACAAATAATAAACAAGTAATAAAAAGAAGAACTCAGATAATGACATTGAGTACAAAGTAGAACAATGAGATAGGGAGTGCCGGTGGTTGGGAATGGAGAGGGCTTACTATTTTATATGAGATGGTCAAGGCAGACCTCACTGAGGAGGTGACATTCAAGCAGAGACCTGAAGGAAGGATGATTATTAGGCTATTTATTTCCCATGGTCACACTTACTTCCCATGGACATATTCCCCTGTTGCCTAGATTTCTATAAATCAGTAGTTGGATCTAGAAGTTGATCTGCTACAGGTTCAATTTGGGGGCAAGAATCCTTCATAGATGGTGCTGTAAGGTCTTCCATCAGGAGGCATGTTTGTCTGGCTCTCTCTTATGACTTTGTGGTCCTAGATAGCCATTGCTTGGATCTTTTATTTCATTAGGGGTTTGCAAAGTGATGACAGTCAATCATTTTCTTCAATATAAGAGTTCTTTTTAAACTCCTTGGTGCAGAGAGAATGCTTTCAGATCATTCTCCCTAAAATTCCTCAGTTTTAATGCTCATGTTATGAGCATCCCAATTTATTGAAGTCATCTACCCACCCTCATTTGTCTAGAATTTTTGCTCTTTATATTACTATCACTCTATCCCATACTACCCCTCCCTTGAACCTTGGTGATTTAATTTCCACTTAAATGACCCTTCCACTTCCACACAGAGACCTGACCTCTCACTTCGGTGACCTCCTCTCCTTCAGTGATCTTCTCAGCCACTCACTTCCTGAGAAATAACCTTGACACTGTTACTCATACTGGAACAAGTACATTGTTAAGTTCATGTGTCCCACTCTCAGACAACTTCTTATTGTTTCAGCTCATTCTCTCTAGTACCCCAACTATAATAATCATCACTGAAATATCTTAGAGACTTCACACCCATGGACACAGACACCTAGACATATCAGTGACAACTCGCCATGGAAATATCTCCTCAATTGTTCTAACTTCATATCCTGACACAGATCCATGAAAACCTGAGAAACCTCCCACCATGGACAGCCCCCTCCCCAAACTTAGGTACCTCACATACTGGACACAAATCCCCCAAAATATCATAGACCTTACACCTGAGACACAGACCCACCAAAAGTACAGGGATTTCACAGCCTGGGATACAGATCCCCGATAGCACAGACCTCATTCTCTGGAACATGCCTGCAAAGAATTTAGATAGCTCTTGCATTAGATACATACCCCTTCAAAAGTTCCGAGATCTCAAACCCTGACACAAACCTACCCAAATCTCAGAGACCTCAGTCTCTGACACCTCACGCACCAGACATAAATCCTCAAAGAACTCAGAGGTATCACACACACAGAGTTCGAACACCTTAGAAACTACACACTCTGAAACGTAGACCCACAAAAAGCTCATAGACCCCATAGGGTGAGCACAGACCCTCAAAAGCCTACACATCTCATACCATGGACTCAGAATCCCAACAGATTTGAGGCCTTCTACCATGAGACACTGAAATCCTGAAAGAATGCAAATCCCTAGAATAGAAAACTTAAATCAGCTCAAAGATCTTCATTCCGTGGCTCATCTCCACAAAAGCATCATAGAGAACTGAAAACCTAGAGACACGGCCCTAGAAAGAGTTCAGAGACAGCACATCCTGGAAACAGATCCCAAACAGAGGGAAAACAACTCATTCTATGATGAAATGCCCCCAAAAACATTAGATGCCGCACATCTAGGGATACAGACCCACAAAGTGCTTAGGTGCTATCATATTAGACAGAAACTCAGAGAACTGAGTGACCTCACATTCTGGATCTAGGTACTAAATCAGCTCAGAGGCCTGAAACTTACCTTCAAACAGTAACCAGGAATGAAAACCTTAAAATGCCAGAGCCTCCATGCTGAGGGGCACAGCCCTCAGCATAATAAAAGCTGACCATCAGGGAGTCTCACAAAGATTAGCAGTCCCTGCAACCTGGAGAGCAGAAGCACAGAGGCTCAAGACCTCACACCCAGGTAGGAAATAAATCAGCTTGGAGAATTCACAATTTACAAAACAGGGCACCAAAGAGCTTAGAGACCTGGGACACAGATCCTTAAAAAGCTCAGAGACCTCCCACCATGGGACACAGGCATAGAAGAGCTCAGAGATTTCACACCATGGAAGAAAGACCTAAGTAACTCTGATACCACATACCATGGTATAAAGATTCTATAGGTTAAAGATATCACAACCTGAACAAAGGCCCTCAAGCAGCCCAAACACATTGCACTTGGGACAGAGAACCTACAAGCAGCTATTATCACCATATGATAAATACCTGCATCAGCCTTTGAGATTTCACAATTTGGAAGACAGACTCCCAAAATTACTTGTACATTTAACATCCTGCAAAGAGACACTGAAAAGCTCATTGACCTCGCATTTTGGATATAGTTACTAAATGAGCTCATAAACCTGGCACATAGCTAAACACACTCTGAAATAGCAACATGGCCTCAAATTCAAGGAAAGAACCTCAAAAATTCTGAGATGTTTACAGTCAGAGATGTCAACCCTCAAAATATCAAACACCTTACAACCATGGAAATGGACTCACGAAGACTTCAGAGAATTCATGCCATGGCCAAAAATAAACCAGTTCAGAGCATGTTAGGAAGTGTGAGAAGTCACACATTGAGAAGTAGAACCCCAAGGGGTTCAGAAGCCCATAGCTTGAGATACAGCCTAGTGACCTCACAATGTGAAACTCAGACCCCAAACAGCCAAAGGATTTCAAAGCCTGGGACAGAGATACACAAATGTCTCAGTGACATCATGTCCTGTGACCCAGACTCCCAAATACCTCAGGACCTCATACTTCTTTAAAGAGTACCTACAAAAAAATGACATCAACCCAGAAGGACAAAAAGTATTGGAGCAGAAAATTCTGAAATGTTTTTTGGTATGTGGAAAGCATATAGATGAGTAGTAAATGGATATAGCAGACCATAGGAAACTAAATCACATATTAGCAGTTTGGGAGGATAAAAATCACCATGATATCAACATTTTGAGGAGCCTCCATCTGAGCCAAGGTGCTCAATTTGAAAGCAGGGAAACAACTGGAAAGTGCTGATAAGGCTTTGACTTCACTGTCATGGTTGAGACATTCACAGACACTGGATGTCATCAGAAAACTGAGGAATTAAGATTGACCTTGGTAGCCAATAAAACCCCTTGGAAAAGTATACTGGTACCTTGCTCACAGGGTTCACAGTAGTCTTTCCATGTAAGGAACTCAGGTTGTGTTCCTGAGAGATAGCAAAGGAAGAACCTCAACACATTTTGGGGGAACTCGAGAACCTGAGGAATTCACCCAAATCTATAGGTATTGCAGGCAAAATCTGATGGCAAGGATGTGTCTTGGCTTCTTAGCCTTGACGGGCTAACTGAAGTTCAATCTGGAGATTTCTTATGAAATTCCAGCAAATCATATTTAAAGGAGCCTATTTGATGAATTGCTATTCTTCTTGTACTTACAAAAACAACAGGCCAAATTTACTGAAGCTAGACTTATGAAATATATTAGTCTTAATTTGGTTATCTTTGATAAAAATGAGTGTGATTTTAGAGAGAAAAAATTATTTCAGTAGAGACCGTACTACACAATTGTGTATATTAGATTCTAGTTCAGTCAATTGTCTTTAAAGTTTTTTTCTCCCCATTGGTGAAATGGACTGAATCTGAATTTTTCTAGTAAAAGTATCTGGTTGCAACCTTCTGAACTAATGTTTCATTTTTCTCCCATCTTTGTCTTGGAATTATTGAGAACTAAAACTGTTTTTTTTTTGAGCTGTGCAATTGCAGAATGTAGCTGGACGACACGATATAAAAAACTTTGAAGAAATCTTCACAACAGTTCATGCTTGATGGTCTCAATGACTGATGTTGTGTAAGTTGCATAGAGGGTTTATCTGACACCTGATGACATCATCAGAGACGGTTGGACTGTGGACCAGGAGAATCTGTTGGATTGTCACTGCCTGTCTTCATTCGTTTTCATTCTTTGTCTCATTTTAGGGTATAGGTATGCTAGCCTACTGTTTCTTCTACTGTTGTTGAGGTCACTGCTTGTAAATTGAACACCCAAAATGCCCCCTCTAAGGCTCAGGACCATCAAAGAAAAAGGTGGGTGTGTGAGATTGTAGGAGCCAGATAAAAGGCGCACAGTGGATAGACAAATCTGATTCCATCGTATAAGCCAATCCTCTCTCTTGATTGAACCTGGGCCCAATTGACCTATTTCCCTCAAGATTGAGGGATGAATAAAAAAGGGGAATTGTAACAGAGTGAAATGCTGTCTCTCTCTGACTCAGGCTAGTGGCTCTTACTATGGATATACTAATTAACTAATTCTGCTTGAGACTTGAGTATTTTGCTTGAGTATTTTTGGGAACAGCCCTTTGTCAGAAGGGACTGAGGAAGTGGAAAGTGTGTACAGAACACTGACTGTTTCCAAAAATTTATAGGCAACTCAGGGCTGGATTCAGATGGGGGGAGGGGGATCAACTGACTGACCTGGAACAAAGAGATTTTTGTAGATTTTGTGTTTTTCCTTGGTGCCTTGCTATTTAGAGTTCTCACTCAACTTTTGCCCCATTCTTCTCCCTTCCCTGGACATACAGAATGCTTGAATTTGAGGGGTTCTTAAGATGGATTTGAGGAACTATTAAAAGCTTCCATCTTCTCAGCTGGCACCCTCTCAATCAATAAACCTTCCCTTACTCAAAAAAAAAAAAATCAACGTAATATTGTGTAGTGTAAACACTGACATTTATTTTTTGTCCTCCTTTGTAATGCAAGTGCCTGACTTAAGCCTTGATTGCCAAAGCATTTATTTCAAAGAAGCATCCACTTCAAAGACAACTGTCTCCAATAAACACCTTGCCAGTCACAGGATTAGATAAAGAGCCAGGCGCCTCCCCTACTGAGGCTCCTTTGTTTTACAGATCTTGGTTGATTTCAATAGCTGACCATTTGAGTAACTTGTTTGTTTTCTCTTACTGCGTTTTAATTGTCTGCTTATGTTTTAAATTCACCAATAAAGAGTGAGCACACAAAACTCTGAGCCTCCCACCTTTGATCCCAATGAAAGGAAACCCAGGACCATTCTCTTTCTCACTCTTTCCCCTTCGCTTCTCCACCCCCAACCTCGCAGTGTAGCCCAGGTGTGTTCTGTCATTTCCAGGTCTTGTAAGTAATAAACCTGTACCTTTTCAAAATTTCCTGAGCGGTTATTGCGGAAAGGTATCTTGCAATCATAATTAAGAACCACAAGGACCAGTCCAGCCACAACATTGGCTATTAATAGGCTGAGACTAGTACAAAACATAATGAAAGTGGAATCCCAAAAAGACTCTGAAATTAACAACACCAGGTACCTCTGGAAGTAAGAGTGCATCTAAAAATAAAGATGGGTTGATTGAAAGTTTATTTAAGAAGAACTTAGACCCAAACATTTCCTGTCAGATTCCATGAATCCGGAAGGATATGAAAGATATGAACAATTAACAATTACATATACAGGATACCACAGCTGATGACAAAAGAATAAACTTTTTTGAAATGCTTGTAGAACATTTACCAAAATTAACCATATCGATAGCTCTGTAATAAGCTTAATAAGTTTCAAAAGATTGAAATAATTCAAAGCCTATCTTCCGATCATAGTGGAAATACATGATATCATAAACAATATAATTAGAAGATCTAGGACTGCTGGGAAATTAAGCAGCATATCACTAAATAACAGAAGAGTCAATGTAGAAATCAAATTAGAAAATATTTCAAATTGAATGGTAATGCGCATAAAATATATCAAAACTAGGCGGTGCAGCTAAAGCAGTCCTGAAAGAAACTTTATAATCTTGAGTGTATATCTTGGAAGAAGAAAAGCCTGAAATTCAATAAACTTAGATTTTATTTTAAGGAACTAGAAAAAGAAGAACAAATAAAAACCAATGTAGCAGGAAAAAGGGGGAAAGGAAGTACAGAAAAGGAACATACACATCTGTCAGAATGGCTATCATCAATAAATCAAAAAACAACAATGTTGGTGAGGATGTGGAGAAAAGAGAACTCTCGTGCACTGTCGGTGAGATTCTAAATTGGTACAGACACTATGGAAAACAGTTTGGAGGTTCCTGAAAAAATTAAAAATAGAACTACCTTATGACCCCTACAATCCCACTTCTGGGTATTTATCTGAAGAAATCCAAAACACTAATTCGAAAAAATATACACCCCTCTATGTTTGCTGCAGCACTATTTACAATAGCCCAGATATGGAAGCAACCTCAGTGTCCATCAACAGACAATTGGATAAGGAAAAAGTGGTACATATATACAATGAAATATAACTTGGCCATAAAAAATAAAATCTTACCATTTGCAACAACATGGATGGGCTTGGAAGGCATTATGCTAAGTAAATAAGTCAGACAGAGAAAGACAAATTCTATATGATTTCACTTATATGTGGGATCTAAAGAACACAATAAACAACCAAAACAGGAACAGACTCATAGGTACAGAAAACAAACCGATGATTGCCAAGTGGGCAGAGGTTTAGGGTATGTGTGAAAAAGGTGAAGGGATTAAGAAGTACAATTGGTAGTTACAGAATAGTCATGGGGATGTGAATTACAACATAGGGAAGTTGGTCAATAATATTGTAATAACTATGTATAGTGCCAAGCAGGTACTAGACTAATGGAGAGGGATCTCTTCATAAATTATATAAATGTTTAACCACTATGCTGTATACCTGAAACTAGTATTAAGTAATATTGAATGTCAATCCTAATTGAAAAATAAAAATTAAAAAGAATCTTAAACAACAAAAAAGAAACACAGAAAACAAATGCCCTACCAAAAAAAAAAATCAACAACCAAGAACTGGTTGTTAGAAAAAAATTATTTTAAAAATTGATAAACACCTAGAAAAATTAATCAAGAATAAAGAGAGAAGAAACTGATAACAAATATCAAGAATAAAAAGGACTTCACTACATATCTTATAGATATTGCAAATATAAAAATAGGGTTATGAACAACATGCCAATAAATTTCACAATTTAGATTAAAATGGGCCAATTTCTTGAAAAACACAACTCTCCAAATGAACATGAGAAGATATAGCCAATCAGCACTTGGTCACAGTAAGCTGACATCATAAAATGAGATGAGAAATATCCCTCATTCTCTCTTTTCTGTAAATGACCATGTAGGATGGATATTATTTCTTCCTTAAATGTTAAATTGGATTCACCGGTGAAGTCATCCAGGCCTGGAGATTTTTGTGGGGGAATGTTGAATAAAATTTCTTTAATAGTTATGGAGCAATTAAGAGTTTCTATTTCCTCTGATGTCAATCTCAGTAATTTCATTTTTAGGGAACTTGCTTATTTTATGTAAAATATCAAATTGTTCAAGCTGTTTATTGTATTTACTTATTATTCTTCATATACCTATATGCCGTGTAGTGATGTCCTAATTTTTATTGCTGTTGTTTTAATTTGAATCCTCACTCCCCCCAACCTTGATCAGTCCTGTTAGGAGTTTTTCAATTTCATTGATCTTTAAAATCATTAGTAAAACTTGGTTCATTAAAAAAAAGTTCCTACAGGGGGCTGACCACCAGGCCTCCATCTAGCAGCTGCCCAGACCTGTTTCCTTGGAGACAAAGGCCAGGCAGCGATCCCTGACTGGGCACCATTAATCTAAGGCACTACTATTTGGAGCATAAGAGACAAGGACTTGAAAAGGTTTGGATTTGGAATTTGTTTTGGTTCCGGAAATTGAAAACGTCTTCTGACCCTTAGTGACTTAAAAAAACCGAATCTCCACAATAGTAAAAAACATGATTGGAAACCGGTTTTTATTACTAAGTCTTTGACTGGAATGTCATGTTTGAGAGAGAAATGTATAGACTTGATTATGGCCAGACAGATTTAAGGAATTAAGATTGACTTATGTAAGTCAATAAAAACCCTTGGAAATATTGGCCTAGTACCTTGCTTACTTGGTTCCCAACAGCCTTACCATACATATCTCTTATTAAATACCTGTATTATGGAATTTAACCTACACAGCCAGCTGTTTGTCCCGTTCTACTGCTCAAGCTCTAAGACTTCAACAGACCACCTTAGAGTCCTTGTTGAATAAAAATGATGATAATGGAAAGCTTTGTCTTATTTTTGACTTTAAAAGAAATCACTTAAGAGGAGTCCAGGCAAAAAGGTAGATGATAGAGGCTTTGTTCATCTCCTGTGATCAAGTCAAGGTTGACAAAAACACGGAGCAAACAACAAGCAGATTCGCCTGGGGTCTAGATGAACATAAGCCCTACAACTAGGGAGAGAAATATGAAATCACCATGCAAAGGTAAGAGGTACGGGGGCAAAGACAGGAGTCTGCTGGATCCCCAGTGTCTGAGTGGGACAGAGGCTACAAGCAAATGCAAATATCCCTCTTAAAGGTGATGTGTCCACGACTGGACTATCGCAGTGACGGACTCCTTTGCTCTGAGCAACAGTGCCGGGTTGGCTGCTCACAGGTCACCAGGGACTTACAGGGGACACTGAGTTGTCAGAGTGAGGGCCGCAGGCGAGGCTTTCTCTCATGCTGGTGATGTCCATTTTTCCTCTGTTGAGCCTTACCTGCTCCCAGTGTGCGGACACAGCACCACTGTAGCTGAGACATGATCAAACTGGATAACAGAGGTCTTCCACTCAGAGGATTCACTGAAACACCACCCAACTTGTGGCCCCACCATAGCCACATCCAGTTATATCCTCAGTGAATTTGGTGCATCTTGCCCAGCAGCTCCAAAACCCACACTTTTGTCAGTTGGCCTCAGTTTCTGGCGTGGCCTTTTGAGGCAACTATAAGCACAGCATTTGTGGATTGCTTGCTGAATCTTAACAGGTGGCCCCAGAGGGACACAGGCTGGAGCTAAACTTGGCCTACAGCTGAACCCCTCCCAGGACTGTGCCACTGGACACCTACTACACAAACACGTGCTATTAAGACCAAGAGACTTAGGAGCTTTGCTTAGTATATGGAAACAGACACAGAAAGGCAACCAAAATGGGAAGACAAGGAAGCAGAAACCATATGAGAGAATGGAACAGGGATCCAGGAATAATGGAGTCAAGCAATCTAACAGATGCAGAGTTCACAACACTGGTTATAAAAATGCTCAATGATTAGGGGAAGAGTATATAAACTCAGCAAGAACTTCAATAAAGATATTTAAAAAAAAACAAAAATGGAAATGTAAATTATAAAAGGGAACCAGTCAGAAATGGAGAACACATTATCAGAGATGAAGAATATATTAGAGGGAATCAACAGAGTGGATGAAGAAGAGGATCGAACCACCAATATAGAGGATGGGGAAGCCAAGGACACCAAATCAGAACGGCAAGAAAAAAGAAGCCAAAACTATAATAACAATTTAAGGAGCCTACGGGACAAAATTAAATTAAAAACATCTGGATCATAGGGACACCTGAAGGAAAAGAAGGAGAACAAGAAGTTGAAAAGTTATTTGAAGAAATACTGATGGAAAACACCCCTCACCGGGTGAAGGAACTAGACATACAACCCCAGGAAGCTAAGACTACAAGCTGATTTCTCAACAGAAACTTTGCAGGACAGAAGCGTTTGGCACAAAATTGATGAAAACCTAGAATCTACAACCAAAAATACTTTATCCAGCAAAGCTATCATTTAGAGTCAAAGGACAGATACAGAGCTTTCCAGACAAAAATAAGCTAAATCAATTTATCAACACCAAGCCAGTATTACATGAAATATTGGAGGGACTTCTTTAAGAAGAAAATACGTATATCAAAAACATGACTAAAGAATGATAATAACCACATACCTATCATCAAGTACCTAAAATGGAAAAGAATTAAGTGACTTAAGTGCTCAAACCAAAAGATAAGATGGCTGAATAGATAAGAAAACAAATCCCCTACAAATGCTGCCTACAAGAGACTTACTTCAGATTAAAAGACACACCCAAACTAAAAGGAAGGGGATGGAATAAGATATTGCCTTGATGGATCTAGAGGGTATTGCAATGAATTAAGTTAGTCAGATAAAGACAATATCGCATGATTTCATGTACATACGGAATCTAAAGAACAAAATGAACAACAACAACAACAACAGAAATAAACTCAGATTCAGAGAAAATTTTGAGGGTTACTAGATTGGAGGGGTGTAGGGAGGATGGTGGAAAAGGGCAAAGGGATTAAGAAGTATCAATAGTTTCATAATAGACATGAAGATATAAAATACAGCATAAGGAAAATAGTTAACAATGTTGTAATAAATATGTAAGGGGAAGTGGGGTATTAGATTTAGTGGGGTGATCACTTTGTGAGTTATGTAGATCTCTAATCACTATACTGTACAACTGAAACTGATATATTATTGTATGCCAACTATAATTTTAAAAACTCATTGAATCATACAGTGTAAATATGAGCATCTGTTCATTATATTTCAAAAAAGCCTGGGGAAAAAAAGAAATCACTTTATATACCTTACAAATTGACCACCCTGATAAATCTAATGCTCATCTGACACCATACATAGTTATTACTGACTATATGCCTTATGCTATACTTTACATCCCCATGATTATTTTGTAACTTCTCTCAACCTTCCTCCCACCTGGCAACCATCAAATATTTTCTGTATCTCTGAGTTTGTTTTATTTAGTTCATTTTGTTCTTTAGATTCTACACGTAAGTGAAATCATATGACATTTATCTTTCTCTGACTTATGCACTCAGCACAATACCCTCTAGGTCCATTTATGTTGTTTCAGATGTCAAGATTTCGTTCTTTTTTTATGGCCGACTAATATTCCATTGTATATATGTACCACCACTTCTTTATCCATTCATCCATTGACGGACACTCGGGTCAACTCCATCCATTGCTTGGCTATTGTAAATAACGCTGCAATGAACATACAGATTCACATGTCCCTCTTAAGTAGTGTTTTGGGTTTCTACAGATAAATACACAGAAATGGGATTACTGAGTCCTTCTTTGTCTCTTGGTATAGCCCCGGAGTGAGCCGGCTAAAGTCGAACAGCACCTGAAAGAGGGGGGTGAAGCCTAAGGAAAAAAGAAGAAGACAGGAAAGCGCTTCAGGAGGGCATACAGTCAATGCTGCAGCCTCGAGTTTATTTAGCATAGCCTTTATATTTCTTTTTGAATACAATAGCAAAGCACAGAGTACATTACCATAGGAATGCTTGCATTTACATAAGTTCCTATACATCCTTCCCTCAGGGTACAAACATCCTTGCTTTCTGTAAAACATTCCACTAATTTAAAAGGATTTCTATAGGAGGCATACCTCTCCTTCAGGGTCAGTAATGTTTAACTCAAATCCCTGCTTCCTTGAACCATTCTTTAAGCAATCTCAGCAACTGCTTTATGGCTATAAGCTACGTGACTTCTTCAGTGTCTCAATAATGGCTCCCAACAGTATAGCCTTCTTTAAGCCTTCGCTTTAAAGTCTATTTCGTCTGGTATAAATATTGCAACCTCAGCCTTTTTTTGGGTTTCCATTTTCATGAAATATCTTTTTCCATCCCCTCACCCCAAGTCTGTATGTGTCTTTAAGTTTGAAGTGAGTCTCTTGTAGGCAATACATATAAGGGTCTTGTTTTCTTATCCATTCGGTCATCCTGTCTTTCGATTGGAGCATTCAATCTATTCACATTCTAAACAATTGTTGATAGGTATGTAATTATTGCTATTTTATTATTCATAATTTTTCATCTTTCTTCTTTTTAAAGAAGTCCCTCTAACATTTCTTGTAATACTGTTTTGGTGGTGAGGAACTCTTAGCTTTTTCTTGTCTGGGAAGCTCTTTATCTGTCCTTCGATTCTAAATGATAGCTTTCCTGGGTAGAGTAATCTTGGTTGTGGGTCCTTGTTTTAATCACTTAAAATATTTCCTGCCAATCTCTTCTGACCTGCAAAGTTTCTGTTGAGAAATCAGCTGACAGTATTATGGTGGCTCCCTCGTAGGTAATTAATTGCTTTTGTCTTGCTATTTTAAAGATTGTCTCTTTGTCTTTAACCTTTGGCACTTTAATGATGATGTGTCTTGGTGTAGGCCTTTTGTTTGGGACTCTCTAAGCTGCTTGAGCTAGTATGTCTATTTCCTTTGCCAGATGAGAGAAGTTTTCTGTCATTTTTTCAAATAGCTTTTCAATTCCTTGCTCTTTCTTTTCTCCTTCTGGTACCTCCATGATGCAAATGTCGGTATGTTTGACATTGTCCTAGAAGCCCCTTATACTCTCCTCATTTGGGGGTGGGGCTTTTTTTCTTGTTACTGTTCTGACTGGATATTTTCTACTACCTTATCTTCTACATCGCTGATTCAATCCTCTGCTTCATTGAATCTATCGTTGATTTTCTCTAATGAATTCTTCATTTCAGTTATTATATTCTTCATTTCTGACTGGTTCTTTTTTGTGTTTTCTATCTTCATTTTTATGCTTTATATCTCTTTGCTAAAGTTCATCTACTCTTCATTGAGCAGCCTTATAATCAGTGATTTGAACTCTGCATCTGGTAGATTGCTTGTCTCAATTTTATTTAGTTATTTTTCTGGAGATTTGTTCTGTTCTTTCATTTGGACATGTTTCTTTGTCTCCCCATTTTGGCTAGTTCCCTGTGTTTATATCTATATATTAAGTAGGGTTGCCATGTCTCTGGTCTTAGTAGAGTGGCTTTTTGTAGTAGGGCCCAATGGCAAAGTCTTCCCTGGTCATCTCAGATGGGTTCTCCGGGTGTGCCCCTTGAAAGGGTTGTGTGTACCCACCTGTTGCAGATGAGCCTTGGTTGCTGTTTGCACATTAATGGGAGGGATTGACTCTCTGGTTCATTGGTTGTGAAGACTGGCCAGTGAAGGGCTGACACTATGGAGCAGGGTTCAGATTCACTTTAGCAGGGCTCTGCCCAGTCTGCCTTTTTGGTGTATCATCCTAATGTAGCTTTGGGTGGTGCCCCTGCTTGGTTAGAAGCCAGCCACCACATGTACTGGCCCCAGAGCCTTCTGGAGGGGCCCCACTGCAGGCCAAGTTCAGCTGCAACCTGTGCACTGCCTGAGGCTACCTGTCAAGAGTCACTAGGCAATCTTCAGATGGCCGCCACCCACACTGGGCTTGGAGGTGCCTGGAGAGGCCAAGCCATGAACTGAGGCTGTCTGCCGCTAGTGCCCGGCTTGGGCTGCTTAGCAAGAGGTATGGGGCACACCAAGGCCAGGTGCTGCTTGTTAGGGTTTTGTGAACCTTTGAGAGATTTTAGGAGGGTCCTCAGCATGAGCCAAGACAGGCTATTTGTATGGAAAATCCAGTGAAAGCGGCTTGGGTGGGCTTGCACATTGGGGAAAGGTCTCAAAGAATCTCCAGCATGGGGTAAACAGTGTTAGCCAGGCTGATGGAGACTCAGATATGGTGCCCCGCTGAGTCTGCGAGCCAAGTGGGGGAGGGCTCAAGAAAGGAACAATGGCCTCGGCTGGCACTTCTGAAAGCTGCTCCTTCATCCCTCACCCTGAAGCCAGACCATTCAGTTCCTCCTGATATGTCCCTGGTACCTTTAAAGCTGCTGCCCCAGCACTGGAGCTTAGAGTGAGAATCTGTCAGTAAGTCCACACGTGGGCCCGTTAAGAGGAACGTCTGTGGGGTGGCTCCATAGTGTAGTGGTTAGCACATCTTCTTTACATGGAGAAGGTCCTGGGTTCACGCCCCAGGTCGAGCCACAGACCAGGCCCCCCAAGTGCACACCACAAGCGTGTGGGAGATGCCCCACCTTCAGAGATCCAGTTCTTAAGGAGAAATGGCAACATCCATAGGTCAGGGGTGGGAGGGGAGGGATTAAAGAGGGGGAAAAAAAGAGGAACGTCTATGACTTTAGCTACCCTCCGTCTCACTCGGCTACAATCTCTGTTGGTTTTCACAGCCAGAAGTTGTGAGGACTTCTCTTCCCAGCACTGGAGCCCTGGACTGGGGAGCCTCGCTCCTCTAGGGGGATCTCCACAGCTGAGATATCCCTCCTGATACTCAGCCACCATAGGCGGGTATGAGGACCAGCTCTTTCCATGTTTCTGCCCCTTCTATCAGTCTCAAGGTGGCCTCTTCTATGTGTCCCCAATTGTAGTACTTCTGTTCAGCTAGACTTCAGGCAACTCTCAGTTGTTCTGTAGGTTAGTTGTAATTCTGATGTGGTCGTGAGAGGAGGCAAGCACAGCATTTATTCCACTATCTTGATTGGAACTCTATTACACGATTATGATAGAAACTAGAACAATATGAGATTAAATATTACGGTACATGAACACAATAAATAAATATCAATGAACTGTATAAAAGGAATGAAGAAGCTATGTATGTATTTATTTGTAAAGATGCCAGGATCTTTTGTTAATAAAGGAAGATGCAGAACAGTGTATTTAGTATGCTATCTTTAGTATAAGAACTAGGGGGAAATACATATTCATATTTGTTTGTATATGCACAAAGAAATTCTGGACAGATACACACGCTAAACTAATAAAGATGATTACAGAAGCAAATCTAAGCTCTTTGAGTTGGAATATAAGTCTTTCTAGAATATGTGTGGAAGCCAGGCTGCCTGTCATTTACTTTGGCATACGACTTTGGTCAAATTTTAGCTAATTTATAACCACTGTTATTTGGCTCTAGCCTACCATTCCACCCATGTCCTCACCAGCTCCCCCATAGCTGTGGTTTTCAAGCCCAGCTGCATATTAGGATCACCTGGGAGACTTTTTTAAAATACTGAAAAAAATACCAAAGCCTGGCCCCACCCCCAGACTATATAAATCAGAATCTCTATGGAAGGAGGAGCAGTGGGGCCCAGTCAGTGATATTTTCAAAAGGAATCCCAGATGGTTTTGATCATTCCCACCAGATTGTTGGTTCCCTATCCTCACCTGACACACTGTCAGGCTCATCCTGCGTCCACACCTTTGCTCACACTGTTCCCCCTTCTCCCACCACTGCCTCTTGGGAAGTTGCCTTCTCTATCCCACATCCCTGCCTGGTAAGTTTCTCTTCATCTGCCAAGCCCTACATTTGATGTCCTCTCCTCCATTACGATGTCACTGTTCTCCGCACACTCCTCCCTTTGATGATTGACTGCTGCCTGCAGGGTGAAGCCTGGACCCCAGCATGACACACAGGCCCACCTTTCCAGCTTCGTCATTTGCTTCTTTCCCTCTACATATTTAGCCCCTATGCTTCTACCACACCAAACTATTTGCCCTTCTGCAGGCACACTTACACCTGAGCCTTTGCACATGCCCTTCTAAACTCCCAGCCTCAACAATGCTCTTAGCCAACTCCTATTGGTTCTTCAAGACCCAGTTTTATGAAGCCCACTCTGAGTCCCTCTGCTAGTCTCCCCAAGGTAGAGTTAGGTGTTATCTGCCCTCTGTTCCCTCGCGCTTTGGACTTATCTCCAGTACTAAGCACATTGTGTTTATTGTTATATGTTGGCTGGGTTGCCCATTAGTCTGAGCTTCATGAGGGCAGGGATTGTGATTTTTCCATCTCTCTTACTTCTGTACAGCACAGACCCTGCATAAAGGAAGTACTTAGAGAACGTTTGCTGAATTCTATTACTCTGTGAGGGTTTACTGGTATTCATTGTGAAAATTGCTGCTCTCCCCTTTAAGAAAAATAACTGAACACAACAGTCTAAGACTAGTATGAACAGCACTGAGGAAACTGGATTATCACCTCTCGTTTAAGCCCATTTATGTCCATAGACTCTAAGGCTAAGATCACAACACCTTATTTATATTGCATTATCAAGCCAGGCTTTGAGGTCTAAGATCTTATTAATGTTAACAAGCCAGGTTTTGAGTACCACCCCCTCAACCAATTCACTGTTTGACAAATTGCTTTGCTTACTCAATGGTTTTCATCCAAAATCCACTGGGGAGTTTTAAAACATCCTGCTGTTCAGGCTGCCCAGCAGACCAAATACATTAGAATCTCTGGAGGTGGATCCCAGGCATCAATGTTTTCTGAAGCTGCCCAGGCAATTCCAAAGAGGCCAAGGTTGAGAGTAACTGGTAGATTTAAAGCCATACAGCTCGCTCTGCTGGCTCTTTTTATTTTTTATTCCCTTGTGTACCCTTCCTTCCTACCCTCAAGTCCATGCTCCTTTCCTCACCCTCCCACTTGCCTGCTCTCCGGTTGCTCACAACTTGTTGTCTTGATACAGCTCACAGTATTACCCAGATGGCAACTAAGTAGTGGGAATTGCACTGAACTGAGAGTTAGTCAGCCTAGGCCTCTTTCCCTTTGTGATCTTGGGGCCAGTGCCTTCACTCTCTGGATCTTTGGTCCTTCTTGAGTCAAATGCAGATCATAACACTTGTTCTGCCACTTAAGAGGCATGTGTGAGGATCACAGGAAATACTGGGCCTTGAAGTCCTTTGGGTGCTAAAGAGCATCATGTAAATATAGAGGATATCTAAAGTCGCACTACCTACATAGGGGCCATACAGTGTTCATGCCACTAGTGCAAAGCAAGACTATCTCATGTTGATAAAATACTATGAAACATTTATGGATATGTTCATATAAAGTTGAAGAACAAAACATGCATGGCCATGGTAAACTCCAAATTCAGGACAATGGTAACTGGAGGAAGAAAAGGGGATGCACCTGGGAAAGGTGCCGAGGGGAATTCAAATGTATCATTCTTGTTTTCTTTTTAAAAAACCAAATCTGAAGAAATGTGAAGATTTGATAAAACTGGGGGTGTTTATAGTATTCTCTAATTTTCTACACACTTGAAAAAAGATAAAATAACTATAAACAACATAAAAATATAATACAAAAATTTTAAGCAAAATAAAGACAAAGGATTCTTACTATCATTTTGCCCTAGCTTAGTTCCATTGTCCGCCCTGGTATAATGGCAGGAAACAATAGATCTTGGAATCGATGGTGACTTTAAATCCATTTCATAAGATAAAGATGTATAAATCAATAACTAAATAAAATTTTCAAAAAACTTGTCTGTTTCCTCTACCTGATTTTGGAGATGTCACTGGGGACATTTTTACATGCACTGCACTGAGTAATGAATGCTCAATAAGTGTTCTGTTCAAGGAAACAAGAAGTGGGAGAGAGACCCAGGAAAAGCCTGAAGAGGGAGAGGGTAGGGGATACAGGAGGAGGGGGAAGAGGGGTTCATTCACTTGGATGAAATCATGCTCAAGTACCAGTGAGTAGCGCTCAAGTACCAGTGACTAGCTGATGTATCATACTCTCCTTTGTTTGTCAGTGCAGTTTCTCCATGTAGGGGTTGAACATACTTACCGCCCCACCCTTATGGCCCCTGTAATAAGGTAACATAAATTCATTGTTCATGGTGTTCTTTTTTAAGACAGCTGCTCAGCTTTTTCAGTAATTTCATAACTAATCTGCTACCCTGGCAACCACTAGCTCAGCACCTGGCACACAAATCACAGCGCACCTGTCTAGCACCTTCATTCATTCTATTTAGACAAAGGTGCCCTTCTGGGCTGAGGCAGCCCCTCAGGCTCACGGTGCAGCTAGCTTGTGGTTAATAGAAAAAGGCACCCCCTCCTCCTGGCCAACGCAGCCCTGCACCAGAATGCACAGCACTGCTGGGTGAACACAGGAAAGGCTGACTTTTAGGTTCCCCGTTCTTACTGCTTCAGCCCAAGGTCTGCTATATGGTGAAAACTTGCACAATCTAATGAGGCAGTCCTGTTGGCACATAATAAGTACTTGTGATTTGGCCCTTGACTGTCCCTGAGACCTCAAATTTCTATTGTCCTAGCTCCACTCTCATTCACTGCTTTCACTGTGTGTTATGTACACATCAGAACACTGGTCTTCACTCCCCTAGTGGAAGACAAACCCAGTCCTGCTTCAGATCTTTTCATTTGCTCTTCCCTCTGGACTGCTCTTCCTTCCAGACCTTTGCATATCTGGATTCTCAGTTCACCAATAGGGTCAATCCCTCTGCAGATCTCCCCGATCTTCAGTATTATGGATTTTACATGTTTATTGTTGGTTCCACCCCCTTGAGGAAGGCAAAAATTCTCTCGAATATTTCATTCAAACACCCACCACACCCCTGCACTAAGGAATTAGGCCAAACTTTAGCATGGCTTCTAGTAGCCTAAGGCCCAGTCCCTGGGATGACCCAGTTTCCTCCTGGAAAATCTCAGGGCTTTCAAAAGAATTTACCCTTTGTTCTGGCTGACGCGTGAAGATAGGCCCCTGACCTCCCTTTCTTACGGCATTTACCAAAAAGGGCTTGCAACTGTGAATCTTCCCCTGTCCTTTCAGATGTAGATGTTTCTCCTACAACTCAGAAAAGTCATTCTCAAGGACCTGACAGCCATTCCTTTGAAATGGAACCATCAGGAAGCCAAGGCCTGTCTCCCAGTCACGAGGAGGATAGACTCCTAACTTAATTAATTACCAGCTGGCAGACACAGGTGTCCTAACCACTTTAATCCTCTTTCTCACTTTCTGTTGTTTTTCATTTCCCTGATTCTACTGAGCCCCTGCTTACTCTTCTCCTTTAAAATGCCCAGTCACCTCTACACAAATGGAAATGGGGCTCAGCTCTTTCTGCTATTGTCAATAGTAACTGAATAAAATCTGTTTTCACTACTTTACTATCCAGCTTTGTTTATCTTTGACACCCTCCACCCTCACCCTCCCTTAGAAACTCAAGGACAGGGACTAAGTTTGTTTTTTGTTCACTACCAAAGCCTAAGTGCCTCCAAGAATGCCTGGCACAACAAACATTCACTGAATGAACAATTAAATGTTTGTTAAAATTCACATAGTAAAAAGGCCTCAAGATTCACAGATAGGAGATCTAGATTTTAGTCTCATCATTGGTCTTGCTTAACATGTTACCTGAGTCAAATTGCTTCATCAACATGGTCCAACTACTATCTGTGAGCTGGGGCAAGAGATGGAACTTCTCTTTATCTCAGTTTCCTCAGCTAGCAGTTCCTTCCTCACTGGGTTGTTGGGGGAAGATTTGGAAGTGTGAGAGAAACACAATAGTGTGGGAGTAGGTGCTCAGGAGATGAGTTTTGATCTTGACTTTTTACTTGGTCTCTCTTATCTGATCTCTTACCCAGAGCAGCAGAGTTTGTGCTCATAAGGATGCAGACTCTGTAGTCAGATTGCCAGAGTTTGAAGTCCCACTTTGCTCCTTATTAGTCATGTGACTTTGGAAAGTGGCTTAACTTTTCAACACTCACTTTCTTCATCTGTAAACCAGGGATAATTGTAATCATAGGGTTGTGGTGAGGATTAACAGAGTAAATACACTCACGGCAGAGCCTGATGTGTCATATATCAGTGTTAAACCATATAGTTGGGCCTCAGAATCCTCATTCATAAGAAGCTCTAGGCTTTAAAGTCCCTGAAGCCTCTATGACGTCTCACCTGCAGCTGGAGCAGCCAATAACTCCCCTTTCTTTAAAAAAATTTTTTTAGTATAGTCAGCATACAATGGTATATTAGTTTCAGGTGTACAACACAGTGATTCAACTTTTATATACCTTACTATGTAATCACCACACTAAGACTACTAACCATCTGTCACTGTACAAAGTTATTACAATATTATTGACTATATTCCTTGTGCTGTACGACACATCCCCATGGTTTATTTTATAACTGGAAGTTTGTACCTCTTATTCCTTCACCTTTTTCACCCATCCCCCCACACTCCTCTTCTCCAGCAACCACCAGTTTGTTCTCTGTTTTCATGAGTCTATTTTTGTTTTGCTCTGTTTTTTAGATTCCACATACAGATGAAAGAAACCATAAGGTATTTGTCTTTCTCTGACTTATTTTACTTAGCAAAATACCCTCTAGGTCCATCCATGTTGTCTTTTTCATTGCTGGGGTCTGGGGTCAGAGTTTTAAACCATCTCACACTGGGCAGCTTCGCACATCTTTCAGGCTTCACTTTCTGATCCATGCTCTGAAGTCACTCTTCCAGGCCTATTTGGGGGTCTTCCTGCACCTCCGATGAGGAAAGCAGAGGTTCTCCTAAGCCATAGAGGCAGCTCCCCAGAAGGTCTTTGAACCCTACCCCATCCCGCCCTGTGGGACCCCCTTTTTGGCTCAGAGTTCCGCAGTGTGGGGTGGGACCTTGGAACTGACTGGAAGACTGGGGGTGGGGTGCCATTACTTTCCAAATTTAGCCTCTCTTGGGGAGGATGATCTGGGGGCAAGGAGACCTCAGCTTGAGTCCCTTCTAGGGCATGGAGTTGTGAGGACAGGACTGAGAGGGGTTTCCTCTGGGTCAAACACACCCACTCCCTTCATTTCTCTGGTTTTCGGTCTCCCCAGGGCACCACAAACTGCAGTCCAGGCGAAAAGAACAACCTCAGCTGCCTGTCTACCTCTGAGGACTCTGCGCCCGCCTAAACCGCCCTTGGCGGCCACACTTATCCTCCTCCTCCTTCCTCTGACCTGTCACTGTCAGACACCGCTTTGTCAACATCCCTAACAGCCACCCCCTAAGGGCCGGGCCAGTGGGCACCGCCAGCATCCCAGGAGCAAGAGGTGAGCAGGACACGCATGCGCGGACAGTACCTTCACGGAGGACAGGACAAACTCGCCAGAGGGCCCAGTTGGTGGCGGAGAACGCATGCGCAGATGCTGTGCGCCGCTCCAGCAAAGATACCGTAAGTGGATGCGGACGCGAAGCTGGACTTGTGCGTCTTCGTGCCCCATGCCGCCCTTCTTCCTGTCCCTGGCTCTCGTCTTCCCACACTCAGTCAGGTCTATAGGACAGACCCGTATTCAAGTCAGCCTGAATCCTTCCGTTTAGCTGACAGTCCCTCTAATAAAGAAAATAAAAGTGAGTCTAAAGTGCCTTTGCTTAGAGTGGGTGCAGCCTGTATATCGATTGCCATTCTACCCTTGGTTTCAGAGTGGGCGACTTTTCTTCCCCACCTGGAAGCGGCAGAAATAAAACAGGAACTTGCCTCCTGCCCAAGCCCATTCGCCAGACATTTTGGGTTCCTGAGGGCCAGAGCCACCTTTGGGCTCCTAGTGATGACGGGATCAGGGTCTCCCCACTGCGCTCCACACCCTCGCTATTAGGACAGCCTCACCTGGTGCAAGTGGCATAGGGCGGAGTGCACAGAGCTAAGACGGACCGCCTTTTATAGCAGACATGAGGAAGTTGAAACTGGGAGATCAAGACGACGTGACCCAGGTCTCACAGCTGCCCCTTCAGTAGGTACGTCGTCAAGATTTATTACAGACACTGCCTCTAAAGCCTCGCACCCGGAATAGGCACCCTGCCACCCCGTGGGCACCCCACCTCTAGGTTCTGTCGGATCACACTGGCAGGGCGTTACACTGGCAAGGGTGTCATTGGCAGCTGCCGCCCCGCCCGGTGTGATTCATTCTCCACCCCAACCCCGTTTATTCTGTTCCAAGGTCTTGCCTAACTCGACCTGGGTGGTCGCGGAAGGGAAGGGATTATCAGAATCTCTCCCTGGTCCTTCCGATTTGGGGTCGGAGGAGTGGTTATTGAAACTAGTCTAATTCCAGGGCTGGAGAGCTGGGAACCCCAGAAGAGCCAAGGCCCGGTGTCTACCGCTGATGACGGCAGGGTAGCAGGGCAGGGTCCTCCAAGACGCCTCGGTTAGGAGGAGGAGTGTTGAGGAGTCCCGGAGAGAGAAGAATGGTGCATTGTGGGAGCCTCCCTCCTCTGGGCTGTAGTCCCCTGCCGACAGCGGCTGTCATTCCTTGCTTGATGCCAGCTGGTTCCCAGTTCCCTGCATTCATTCCTACCTGCTTGCTTTCCTGACTTCCTTGGGCTGTCCACAACCCCTTCCTTTCCTCCCCCACTGCCTCCCTGGCTCCTCGCCTCTTTGCCTTCCTCAACCTCCATATTGCCAGAATAGGTCGTCTCCCTCTCACTTGTCAGCCTCGCCGAAAAAAAAAAACAAAAAACAAAAAACAAAAAACAAAAAACAAAAGAAAACAAAAACAAAACAAAAAGAAAAAAAGAAAAAAACCAGCTTGTGCTCTAGTGGTTTCACTAAGTCTGCAGATGACTCCCAGCTTTGTAGCTCTTCTGCTAGGTGGATGTGTAAACCATGAGGTAATTCTTCCAAGGCTGTGAAGGGAAGGCAAGGTGGATACAAGTAGAACTGACATTG
This sequence comes from Eonycteris spelaea, assembly GCA_003508835.1. Taxonomy (NCBI): domain Eukaryota; kingdom Metazoa; phylum Chordata; class Mammalia; order Chiroptera; family Pteropodidae; genus Eonycteris; species Eonycteris spelaea. Next base: position 276,761 of record PUFA01000484.1, on the reverse strand, counting down.
TGCACTGATCACAACACTTACTGATTCCACAAAATGATGTAGGTTTATTGCGATGTCACACACATACATTCATTCACTCAATAAACACTGCCATCTGTTCTGCGCTGGGCCATGTATGGCATACCAGAAATCAGAAATCAGAATAGATCCCTGATCTCTCAGGAGGTAAGTGTTGGTTCAGAGGTGGACATACAGAGCTGTGACTCCCACAGACTCCTGAGGAGGGGCATCTCATTGTGCTGGTGTTATCTGTGGGTACGTTTGCCAGATTTAGCAAATAAAAATACAGGATGCTCACTCAGATATGAATTTAGATAAATAACAATTTTAGTTAATAAATAATTTTTGTAGTAGTATGTTCTAAATATGGCATGGGCGATACTCATACTGAAAATTATTTGTTGTTTATCTGAAATTCAATTTAATTACTGAGCATTCTGTATCTCATCTGGCAGCACTACTGCGCATTGTTGCTGGAAAGTACAGTGTTATACAAGCTAAAGTCAGACAGCAGCCACAGATTATGGAGAGCCCTAAAAGTGAAGAAGAACCACTGAAAGGGTTTAAAGCAAGGAGGGTAACATAACAAAATTTCAGTTTTAGGAAGAGGCTTCTGCTGGCTTCTTGGAGGATCATTTTAGGAGGAACAACAGTGGGATCTTACCACTTGCAATAGTACAGACAAGAAATTTTGGGTGGTGATAATAGGGAGATAGGAGAGAGCACATGCCGGATTCAAGAAGTATGACTTAAATCAATAGGTTTTGGCAATCGATTAGATGGAGTGAAGAGGGCATCAGCCCCAGCGTCTGGCCTGGGGTCTGGGAAGATGGTATTGCTACCAGCTGAGATAGAGCAGGTTTAGGGGCTGATAATTGAGTTTAGTTTAGCACGTGTGTTGGAGGTGCCTAAGGGCCATCTGGTACAGGGGGCTAGCAAATGATTGGCTATCTCATTCTGAAGTTCAGTGGAGAGGTGAGGTGGAAGTAGAGAGTGAGAGGTCCTCAGCAGAGAGGCAGGGTTGAAACTAGGAGATGGATGAGCTCCCCAGAGAGGGGGCAGAAGAAAAGGAATCCAGGGAGGAGACTAAGAAGGAACAGTCAGGGAAGTAAGAGGAACCAGGAAAGTGAGGTGTCATGGTCGCCAAGGGGGTTTCTAGGAGGAGGAAGTGATCAACCATGTCAAATGTAGCCAGAAAGTTCTGATTACACAAAGCCTGAATGATGCCTATCTATTTGGGCAATGCTAATGTCATCATGACTTTAGGCTGGCATCGCACAGGCTCATTCAGATGTCAGCCTCATTAGTTCAAATGGTAAACACTCAGCTAGCATGTGTTCTCAGAGGCTCTTTCTCATGCCCTGCACACTGCTTTGGAGTCTAAGCCATTAATTTAAATTGTGTGCCAACTCACTTTGAAATTACAGGCACACATTCAGATGTTCTCCATAATTCATCATTTGATGACTATCCAAAGTGTGCAAAAGTTGAGTTCAATCTCTTTCCTGTTTTCTAATGATCTTGAGACAGGAGCAAACAATAAAGAGTGGGCTGCTCAGTGGCAAAAATCCCCAAGGAAGTGGGAGGGGCTGGGACCCAGAGCCCAGTGGGAAGGGCAAACCCCAAACAGGATCTCTCTTCTCTAAGACCCAAGGAAAGGATAGTGTGGTTAGAGAGAATGTGGAGGTGACAAGAGAGGAAGCATTCACTTGATGGCCTTCATTTGCTCTAAATACAGGGTGTGCAACCCCTTTGGAGTCTGTAGAGAGAATTTTAAGAGCCCATGGACTTGGATGGGGGAGGGGAAAATTGCATCTTTATTTTCACTATCACTAACAGAAATGTAGTATGTCCTTCTGGGGGATGTGAGTAACAAACTATAGTAGTATTAGCAGTACTTGTGGTTTTCTCACCAAAGGAAATGAGATTTTCTTAGCTTATGGTTGTTGCAGATCTTTCAAAATAACACCACCACCTTGAAATCATGGTAGACACTAGATCTGTTGATAGAGCTTGGTATTTAATGTATTAATAAAGAAACACATATATTACTACATGACAGGCACGTTTCTTATTTTGGTAATTGCTTTTCTATTGTAATTCTATTTATCTTATGCCTGCATTATTCTGGCAAGGGGTTCTTTAGACCAGTGGTCCTCAATCCCTGGCCCTGGATGGGTACTGGTCAGTGGCCTGTTAGGAACCAGGCTGCACAGCAGGAGGTGAGTGGTGGGCAAGTGAGCAAAGCTTCATCTGTATTTGCACTCACTCCCCAGTGCTAACATCACCACTTCAGCTCCACCTCAGATCATCAGGCATTAGATCCCCAAAGTAGCACTGGTCCCTGGTGCCAAAAATTGGGGACTGCTACTTTAGACATCGCCAGACTGCCAGAGGTGTTCACAGCATAGAAAAGGCTAAAAGCACTGCTTTGAAGAGTAACAGTACCTAATATTTTCATAGCTCTGGCTAAAGGCCAGAGGTGAATCAGTAGAACAAAACTCTGTTGTCATTGGTTTACCTCCAACTAGGGGGAGAACTGTACAAACAAGGATAGGTTAGACAGGGCTCAAAAACCTTTAAGCACAGTTCCACAGTTCAAAGGGCGTCTTTTTCTTAAACCGTTGTTAACTCATTTATGCCTAACCCTATAAGGTAGGGCCTTTGATTATACCCATTTTGCAGAAGAGGAAACTGATGCACAACAGTTAAGTAACTTGCCCAAGGCCATTCAGCTAGTAAATGATGAAGCTGAGATTCAAACCCAGGCCTCCTAGCTCCAGAGTCTGGGCTGAAAAATCAAGGACTTAAATTGATAGAATGTCAAGGGCAAATGGGTTGAGAGTATGGCGAGAATAGGTAAAGAGAGAGGGGAAATGAGAGAGGGTCTACTCTGGCTAGAAGATAAGTGGGAAGAGGCTGCTAGGCTGGAAAAAAACGTGGAATGGCTCACAGAACAGAGTTCAAAGAGATTAAAAAAAAAAGGTAGACCTGAGTTGACTGGGAGAACATTGTCAGAGTGAGACAGTGGTATGTAGAAGCAGGAGAGGTAGGGGAGTCATTCCAGGGCATGACAATGTTAATAATGTGGCCTAGATGAGGTAATTAAAGTAGGGTGGAGGTGAAGGTGCCTGAAGTTGAGTAGATAAAGGAATCACGAAGCTGGGCCTACAAATTTTCCCAAGATTGATTTGTTAATTGACTCATTCATTCATTCATTCATTCATTCGTGTATTTTTATTGACTGTCTAGTCTAGTACATGCCAGGCAGTGTTCCTGGCATTGGGTAGCTGAGAGGTGAACCAGCGGAGCAAAACCCTGTTACCATTGCTTACCCTTCCAGCAGGGAAAGAACTACCACAAACATGCACACAAACAAGGCCAGGTTAGGCAAGGCTCAAAAGCCCTTAGACAGAGTTCCACGATGCCAAAATTTATTAAGAGCATAAGGTTGTTTTTTTCATACTTTGGAGCTCAAACTCATTAGGTGGCCAAACCTGACCTGAATAGCATGAGGCTATTTATGATTTCGATTCAAACTTAGTGTGAATTTTCATACTTTTCACTCTAGAAATATTTTTTGAGACAGTGTTTATTATATATAATTACAAAAGCAGAACATGCTACATTAAGTCAAACTCTGAAGGAGTTGAAATAACGGAAAACTCCATTGCACTGATTATTATTTGCTTCTACTCATGAGGAGCCCAGAGCCCAGTAGTAAGTATAGAGAATTAGGAAGTAATGAAAACACTGTTGTAACTTTTTAAAAATGTTTGTTTTTAAAATTGGTTTCAAGTATACAGTACATTGATTAGACATTTATATGGTTTATAAAACTGCTTCTAATTGCTCCTTCTCAACTCTGTTTTTTCACTTAGCCGGTATATTAATGCTAACTGCATTCCCTATGCAGTGTCGCTCTAGAAATATTAATATTTAATTATAAGTGATTCTCCAGACTTTTCTCAGTAGTTATGTAATATAGAGTATATGTAGTATATAGAGTTATGTAATATTGAATATATGTCGTCTTTTCTAAAATTGAAAAAAAATTCTGAATTCCAAAACACATCTGGCCCCAAGGTTGGAAAAAAGATTATAGTAAGTGCTATGCAGAGAATTCAAATATGCAGTGTGTTGGTTTGCACACTGGCTCCCATACACAGAGGGCAAGGAGAGAAGGAAGAAAGAGGCAGACCACTCCAGATTGGTAGGTGGCAGGTTTAATAAGCAAGGCTTGTCTTGGGTGGTCACAAGATGAATAGATCTCTGCAACCACCTGTCAGGATCTTAAAAGTTTATATAGAAGCCTTACCTGCTTCAGTCACATATACTACCCCCAGATGGTCTCAACAACACTTTACTCTCTCAAGGCTGTGTCCTTGAAAGAGCTCTGGCTGTGGGAATGGTGGACAGAGCGTAAATTCTAAGGACAGGGGTTGGGGGAGGCCTCGTTTACCAGCTGGTAGATCAACTGGCAGTCATATTCTCTTGATGACCTCCTCCAACACAATGGGATAATAACTAGCTGGCTACAACTTGAGTGGTCAGGGAGGGGAGGTGACCTTTACACTTAGTTCTGAATAACATACATACATGCATACATACATACATACATACATACATACATACATTTATATATAAATGGCGGTTATGTAATGATCAGGAGGAGAGAATTCCAAGCAGAGGGAACAGCCAATCCAAAGGTGAACACAAAGAGGCCACTGTGGCTGGAACATATAGGGACTGGTGAGGAGTGCTATAAATTGCTGGAAGGATTTCATGTAGTCAGAAAGATTGTGAGTCTGGTACTAACCTTCTGATGCATATGATATAGTGCCCATGAGTGTGGTGACTGTTAACCAGGAGACATAGAGGGAAGTCTGCCTGGGTGGGAAAGCACGTGGGGAGATACTTCAGATAGAGGGAATGGAAAGTTGAATGGGTCTAAAAAGATAGAGTGAGATTTATGGCCTAAAGATCTTGGTTTGGGGAAAAGAATAGAAGGAAGTCAGATTCGGTGGATTAGGTGGGCTCAAGATTCTAACTGGGATGCTGGTTGAAAGATGTTCAAGGATGACCAAAGACCTGGGTTTTAAATGACAGCCTCTAGTTGAGGTCCAATATGCAATGTGTGATCTGGGCTTTTGGGTTTAAAATACATTAGACACAGAGGACAGTAGCAAAGATTGAACTGATTAAAGATGTTTTGCTTCTCTGTTTATGCCTCTCCAGGCTAGTGCTTCTCGAGAGCTGTCTCCAAATGTATGTCCCCTAACTTCTTAGTGGCTTTCCACATCCATATCTCTGTGAACCAGTCTGGCCTCTGTTCCTCTCAATCTATTCCTCAACATACATAGTTCCCTCCACGAGCCTTTCAGAATTTCCATCTTTGGATATCCATGTTTGTGTCCCAGAATCTGGTTCTCTGTCCCCTCCTTTGTCTGTGTCTGTACTGTAATTAATTCTTTTCCAGCTGAACTGTGCCTCCTGGAAGGCGTGAACCCTTTATTATCCCTCTGGATATTCCTAGTGTCCTGCACAAAGCCTAGCATGTAAGAATCTCTCCGATATGTTTACACTTAAATGAAGGCTTTTTCTGAGGAGTAAGGGACACTATCTCAATCTCCCGTCTCTCCCCAACCGCCGCCCCCGCGAAGCTGGCCTTCTGTCCCCGGGCCAGCTAGAGAGTCGGGCGGAAGGTGTGGTGGTATTGTGCTGCTGTTCCTGGGTTCTTTTCCCAGGTGAAAGAGCTCTCTGCGGCTACCTTGCCGCAACCTAGCCCTCTAGGACCCAGGAGGAAGTCGGTACCCGCTCTGACGTCCAGCGCGGCGCAACGCCCTCCTCTCCGGCCCCGCCCCGCGGCTTCGCATTGGCCAACCAGCGACGCCGGCGGCCCCGCCCGTTGGGCAGCCAGTGTAAGATGGCTGCGGTGTGTAGACGCGTGAAGGTATCGGGTTCCTTACTCCTGCCGCTTGCCCCGCTGTACCAGCGTGGCCATTGAACTAGGGTGAAGAGAGCGGTGCTAGGAGATAGGCTTTGTGTTGCAGTGGTGGGGCACGGGAGGTGAAGGGCAGTTCTCTGCCTCACGTGTATGTGGGGTGAATGGATGGGATGTCTGAGGATGAGAAACCTAGAGCTTCCAGTAGTAAGGGGAGAGGCACACCTGAGTAACAACGCAGAGGTGACCAGGATCCTCCCCGCAGAAGCCTCAAGGACGGCCAGATAAAAGGGTCTGCACAGCTTAGCTTTTGCCTGCCCTCTTCACAGGACCTGGTCACCGTAATAACCGGAGGAGCCTCGGGCTTAGGCCTGGCCACAGCAGAGCGACTAGTGGGGCAGGGGCCGCTGCTGTACTTCTGGACCTGCCCAACTCGGATGGGGAAGCCCAGGCCAAGAAGTTAGGGAAGAACTGCGCCTTCGCCCCAGCTGATGTAAGTGAGGTCACCTCCCATCTCCCAGGGTGTTTATGAGCTCACCGGACTCCGGACTCCGGCCTGTGATCCCATGAGGTCACCTCCCACAGGGTGCTGTCCATGTGAGCAGTGTACCCATCTCCTTTAACCTTCACAAAGTGGGGATGGGAATTGGACATAATAGAATCTGGAGAGGTTATGTATAGTTTGAGAATCCTTATGGAGCTCTGTAATTTTATATTTACAAATATTTATATTTCATGAAACAAACTACAGACAGTTAAGGGGTACAAAAAAGGTAGCTTATTTTTATATCAATAATTTGTAAAACAGTGCTCTCATCCACAGCAATTGAGAATGTCCACAGGTATGTGAATTTACCAAAAGGATATAAATTTGAAAAATGTTTTGAAACACTGTTCTGTAGTACCTATCATTTTCAACTTTATCCCACCTTCAGGTTTTCTCATGGCCTCTATTTTGCTTATATAATTCTCTTCTCCACCCCGCCCCCATAGGTTTACCCGTGTGTGTGTGTGTGTGTGTGTGTGTGTGTGTGTGTGTGTGCGTGTGCGTGTGTGTGTGTGCGTGCGCGCGCGCCTGTGTGTGTGTGCGCGCGCGCGCCGTGTGTTTGTGCTGGGAGATGAATACGTTCTCCACTTTTCCCTTTGAAGGTGACCTCAGAGAAGGATGTGCAAGCAGCCCTGACTCTAGCAAAAGAAAAGTTTGGCCGTGTGGACGTGGCAGTCAATTGTGCCGGCATTGCAGTGGCCATCAAGACATACAACTTAAAGAAGAACCAGGTCCATTCCTTGGAGGACTTCCAGCGAGTTCTTAATGTAAAGCCTTGGAGGTTCTCTAGGGGTGGGAGTAAGAGGTGTCTGGCTGTGGGTGTCCCCTAAAAGGCTGCCTTTACCTCAGGTCCTAACCATGTCTCTACTTGTCTTCTAGGTGAATCTCCTAGGTACCTTCAATGTGATCCGCCTTGTGGCTCGTGAGATGGGCCAGAATGACCCAGATGAGGGAGGCCAACGTGGGGTCATCATCAATACCTCCAGCGTGGCTGCCTTTGAAGGCCAGGTGTGTAGACAGGGGCAAGGCTTGTGCCTCTTTAGTGACTTGTTGAGGCCCTCCCACCTATGACCTCCATTCCTTCTCCAGATTGGACAAGCTGCATATTCTGCTTCCAAGGGGGCATAGTGAGCATGACACTGCCCATTGCTCGGGATCTGGCTCCCATGGGCATCCGGGTGATGACCATTGCTCCAGGTAGACATACCCTTCCTACCACACCTGGGATTGGGTGAGAGCCATGGGTTATTGAGAGGGGAAAGTATCTACCACCTAAGCAGCAGCAGCCTTCCATCTCTAAGCATAGGGAAGTACCACCAGTAGGGCTAAGGTGAGGGAGTAATCTGTAGACATGAAAGCGAGGGTTGGCCTCTGACTCTGACTTTGTCTTATCTAGGCATATTTGGCACCCCGCTGCTGACCAGCCTCCCAGAGAAAGTGCGCAACTTCCTGGCCAGTCAGGTGCCCTTCCCCAGCCGACTGGGTGACCCTGCTGATTATGCTCATCTGGTACAAGCCATCATTGAGAACCCATTCATCAATGGAGAGGTCATCCGGCTGGATGGGGCCATCCGCATGCAGGCCTGAAGGGAGAGGGCAGAGACAACACGCACTTCTCCACCCTTTCTTTCCCTGGCATACTATATTACAGCCTGGGAAATAAGGCTAGTAGCCATTTTGTAACTTCTCACTTGTCACCTTCTGTGCCTAATAAAGTCCCTGTTTCTCACAGGGAGTGGGTAGCACTGTGTGCTGGGGGAACTGGCATTGGAAAAAAAAGTGAATGGGTGAAGATTGACAAGACTGGGTGCTCAGATCCCAGGGATGGTGTGGGAAAGGCAGTACCTCATACCTTTTGTGTCCTATTACAACACATGGCCTTGATTTTAGTGGACAGCTTTATTCCATAGGGTTGAAGGTAAGGGTGCTTGCTCAACTCCCTCCCACTGGGGAATGAATGGGGAGAAGGTCTGCGGCATTTTCCTCTCTGACTCCTCGCCTCTGAGCTTGATGGGGGAGAAGGGAGAGAGTACCATCCTGAGCTCAGCGGCTGCTGGTGTTGAACTGTAGGTAATATTGGGCTGTAGGCTCATTGGTGTAGATTATTGAATTTAGATAATTCTGCCTGTGAAGGAAATCCAGAGGCTTCAGCTGATGGGCTTTCCCTCTCTTCCTGGCCCTCACCATTCCTCCCCACTTCCTTTGTCATTCATCCCTGCTGCCTCCCCCTGGAACTCACTGGGCTTTTTGCTCCTTAGCCAGCTGCTGGTTGAATGAGCCCAGCCCCCTCCGGAATTCAGCACCTAGTTGCCTCTCCTGCTCTTCCAATTCCATGGTTGCTTGGGCCAGGCACACGGCCTGGCCTTCCCATTCGGCATTGTGTGCTCGTTCGGCCTCGCGCTGTGCCTCCTTTTCCCGACGTTGCGCCTCCTGAGCTTTCTTGATGGCAGCTCGCTGCTCTGGAGTTATGCCCTTCCAGCAATGGGGCTGGACCCGCTGGGGAGCCACAGAGTGTTGGGCAATGGGGCGTGTCTTAGTTAGGTCACTCGAGATCTGGTTTTGGATCTCCATGAAGTTGGCGTCCTGTTTGCGCTTATGCTCACGGCGCTGCCGCTCAGCCAGCTCAGCTGCCTGGTGGGGTCCCCGAATGTGAGCCCAACCTCAGGGAACTCTCAGTTACAGGGGAGGGAGAGACATGGCCCTACTTTCCTCCAACTCAGAGAGAGCAAGAACAGAGATATTGCATGGCTCTTGAATAACCTAAGGTTGGTGAGGGGTGTGGAATGGGCAGGGAACTTCCCTGCCCTCTGGAAGTCTAGACTGAGGCTGGGGAAGGGAGGACAGTGTGTTTTGTTCTCAAGTAATCCTGACTCTGGAGGTGGAGAATGGCATCTTCTGACCTAAAGAGGGTGGTTGGGTAAAGGGGGGAGGTCCTCAGGTAGATGAGAGGGCTGCTGTTGATTTGAGAAAGGTTGTGAGGAGAAAGGTATTGCTAAGGTTCCCCAGAACTTTGCTAAAGGGATTGGGGAGAGCAGAGCACATGGCTCAGGTCATACCTGGGCTTTGTTGGCTTTGGCCATGGCAGACATCATGGCTATGCGACAGGACTCCTCCAGCTTGGCCAGCTGGGCGGCCCTCGTGTCCATGGCTAGGCGCAGCTGGTCATTGAGCATTTCTACACAGAGAAATAGGGTCATGGCACTATATTGGCTTACTCCATTCCTGGTTCACTCATTCAGCCATTTGCAACAAGCATTGTGGATGTGTGTGTATGTATAGTGGGGGTAATGTCCTAATTGTAGAGATGTGGAAGGAGCTTCTTAGTGGGGCTAGGGATAGCTAAAGTGGCAGTACAAAGATTTCTCAAGTGCCTAACTGAAAGATAACTCCAATGGACTTGAGTTCCAATGCCAGCTCTGTTGCTTCTGAGCTGTGTGGGGGAAATCATTTCATCTCTCTGAGCCTCAGTTTAAGGGCCATGTGTTGGGTTCTGAGGACACCATGGAATTCAATTCTATCCTAAGCTCCTTGGCTAATGTGTGTGTGTGGGGGGGATAGATCACCATGCTATAATGTGGTAAGGTCAATGAGATGTGTACAGGGCATTATGAGAGCTTTAAGTGGTGGGTGAGAGGAAGGCTTCCAGGAGGAGGTGATCTTTGAAATACATGTTGTACATAGGCAGAAGCATTCCAGGCCATAGGTATAACATGAGCAAAGGTGTTGACACTTTTAAACCAGCTACACTGTTTTTGCTTTCTAGAATATGCCAGACACTGCTAGGAATTTGCAATAGATGTTACTCTTGGCCCATCTCACTTGCTCCCCTCTGGTGTTTGCTCAAACGTTACCACTTCAGTGAGGCTTTGTCCCTCTCCTATTTAAAACTGCAAACTGCCTGTCCCCCTCTTCCTTGATTTTTCTTAGCATTTGTCACTATCCAATATACTCTGCATTTTCAATTATTTTGTCTATTGCTTTCTCTTCACTAGAAAATAACCTTCATGAGGGCAAGGTTTTTGTCTGTTTTATTCACTACCATGCACTAGCACTAGATCAGAGCCTGTCACAAGTAGGTGCTCAATGAATTCATCTGACAAATATTTATTAAGCACCTACTATAGAGTAAAAAATGCAAGTGGCTAGAGAGCTTTGCAGGGTCCAGACTAAGGGCCAGAAACTTCACCTGGGGGTGATGGGGAACATGGGAGAATTTTAAGCATGGCAGTAACACGGTTAGATTCCTATCTTGAAAGCTCCTTTTGGTGGGAGACAGTGGAGGTAGGGAAGTCATCTTGGAGGTTACTGCAGTAGGCCAGTTGGGAGGGCTCAAACTAGGCCAGTAGTGGAAAGGATGGAGGGGAAATATATAGGCGATTACTCATCAATAGTACTTGATGGATTGGATGAGGAGCTAAAGGAGAAAGAAGACTCAGGGATGCTTCCCCAGGTCCTCGCCTAGATGACTAGGTGCATGGTGTAGCCACTACTGGAAGTAGAAGATATAGAATGAAGAGAAGGTTAGGGGGCATTGATGAATTCTGTTTAGGAAGCTGAGCTGGAGGTGGTCAGCAGGCATTTGGATATCTGGTTCTGCAGGTATAGTCTCCTCAGCACAGAGGTGGTGACATGGTAGCTGAAATCAGAATGAGGGCTGAGGGCACTTGAGGTAAATATATAGGGCAGGGAGAGCAGTGGTGTGCTAGGGATAGTCTCAAGAAGGAAGGAGGAGAAGGAAGAGGAGCCCACAAAGGGCAGACAGAGAAGGATGGTCAGAAAGCTACAAGCAGAATGTGCTGTCACAGAAGCCAAGGAAGAGAAGGGTTCAAGAAGGAAGATGTGACCAGAGTCAAGTGTAGCAAGAAAGGTCCAGTCAAGGAGAAAAGAGTAAACAGAGCCTCTTGTACCTGATAACACCAAAGGCATTGGTGATTTTTGTAAGAGTAGTGGCCGTGAAGTTGTGTGGTGAGAAATGAGATCTCAGGGGGTTGAGGTGTGACTGGAAAGTCAGGAAGAAAAGACAGCAAGTAGATTTTTCAAAAAGTATGATAGTAAAGGGAAACAGCTCACGGCATCTAGAGGAATCACAGGGTGGAAGGAGGCTTTTGTTTCTTTAAGATGGGTTAGATGTATGCATGTTTACCACACAGAAGGGGCCAGTGGGAGGGGAAGTGCTGAAAACTCAGGGGTGGGGATACCTGAGGGAACACAGCCTGGGGGGGGGCCAGAGCACAGGCGAAAAGCTTGGTTTTGAAGAGGCACAGGGACAGGACTTCAGAACTGGAGGGCTTGGGAAGGGGGGCATCTGCGGGCAGAGATAAGGGTGTGCTGTTTCATTTCACTCTTCATAACAATCTGGAAAGGATCAGACCCACTTTTCAGATGAGGCCACTGAGAGAGAGTTCAGAGGTGAAGTGAAATACCCAAGGTTACACAGCTGGCAAGAAGCAGGTTGGGATTTGAATCCAGGTCTCTGGAGGAATCAGCCCATGCTCCTTCCATCACACCACATGGACTCTCAGTGTAGTTCTGTCCCTGTGCCTCGCTCTGCCTTCTTATACCCCTCCCTGCTGCCATTGGGCAGCTGGCCCCACGCTGTCACTGCAGCTGCTCTGACAAAAATCACCAAATTACTCCTCATTTCCAAACCCAATACACAGATCTCTTTTCCTGTCTGAACTGCTCCAGGGCATTTGGCATTATTAATGACTCCCTCTCTGAAATTCCTCTGGGCCTGAGTCCCCACTTTCTCATGGAGACTGAGGGAAAGTAAGTGTGGCATAGTAGTCAAGAGCACTGTCTCTGCAGCCAGCCTGCCTGAGTTTACTTACCACTTTTGTATCACCCATGAGCTTTATGACTTCGGGTAAGTTATTTAACATCTCAGTTCTTCAGTTTCCTCTACTGAAAGTGGGGATAATACTAGTACTTGCCTCATAGGGTTGTTGTGATAATTAAATGAATGAAATGGTAGAAAGCTTAGCACAGTATCTGGTACAGAGTGAGTGCTCAATAAAGATTTGCTTTTAGTATTCATTATTATTTTATGCATCTTTTTCTTACCTCCATAATCCCTTTGAGAATTTATTATGGGCTCCTTTTCCTTTACTCATTCATTCACTCAAGGTACACTTACTGAGCATCTACTATGTACCAGGCCCTGTATAAGTCACTGGGGTTGTAGTGGTCAATAAGAGCTTTGGTCTTTGTCTTCACAGAGTGTACCATTTGCTCACCCCTTTCCTGGGCTCCAGGCTTGGCATTCTATTCATTTGCACACACCCCCCACCATGGCTCCCAGATCTCTTTCTGCAGCCCAGACCAGCCCTGGAATGTCATATAGATACATAGCTGCCTGTCAGCCATCTCCTCTTGGCTGCAAGATTTCCTTGCCTCTAGGCTTCCCATTTTAATCTAACTTCCACATTGGCTGACAGTTATCTGTCACAGATCATGTGACCCCAATGTTCAAAACTGCAGCGGCTCCTACCTCACTCAAAGCCAATATCCTTGCTATGGCCCATTAGGCCTACTTGATCTGGCCCCTATCACCTCTGACCTTACTTCCAACCACTCTTCCCCATATTCACTCTGGCCCCACTGTTATTCCTCAAACATCCCAGACACCCTCTCTCCTGTCTTAAGGCCTTTGTATAGCTATTTCTTCTACCTGGAATAGCTCTTCCCTCATATTTGCATTGCTCACTCCCTCATCATCAGATCTGTATTCAAATGTTATCCCAGTGAGATTTTCCTTATTTAAAATTACCACTGTGCACCTTTCTTCAAAAGTTCCTATATACCCTTTTGTGCTTTATTTTTTCCTCTAGCAATTATCTTAACCACTTCATATATTTCTCTATTTTATCTTGTTTATTGTCTGTCCTCATTAGAGTGTGAGCTCCATGACAGCAAAGATTTTTTCTGATTTGTTCACTGTGCCAGGCACAAAGTAGGTAGCTTAATATTTGTCGAATATTGAAATGGTCTTGTCACTCCTCTGCTTCAAACCCTTAAGTGGCTACCCACTGCCTACACAATAAAGTCACAATTCCTTAGTTTGGTGTAGAAGGTTCTTGGCCCATTTTCTCATCCTCCAAGCCCTCAACCCTGGGCTGTACTAACACTAAACTGTTTGTGTATCCTAAATCCCCAGACCATTCACAGCCCTGATGCTCTTTCTCTTGCTGCCACTTCTGCCTAGAAGGGCCTTTCTTGTTCCCTTTCCCCATCCTGGCAAAACTGTAACCAACTTTCCAAAACTGGTTCTTGATAGCTGACCTGTACCACCCTCCTATCCTGCCTCCCTTTCCACTCCCATGTTGATGTTCCTCCACGTCCTATATGCACTTCTATCACAGTACCTGTCAGGGTACTTAACAGAAGGATGCTATAATAGGGAAGAGCAGGACATGGCCACAGATAATGCCAGTAATAGTAGCTGCTGGTTATTGAGCACTGACGCTTGTGCTTCACATACAGAATCTCATTTCATTCTCATATGAGCTCTATGTGGTATGGATTATTGTCTCCATTTTAAAGTTGAGGAAACTGAAGTACAGAGAGGAAAATTCATTTGCCCAAACCAGTTAGTAAGCGGCAGAGCTATTAGGTTTGGCTTCACTGAGCTGCCTCCTGGTAATGGAATAACAGGCTGGTCTGGGACCAATGGCTATCCTGTCAGTTACTGAAGGAAGTCAGGGAAGTTGGGGTCTGCTCAGTCTTTCAGCAGCAACCCTGTGGGTAACTGGACCTCCCTCCACAGTTCCCGTCTCTCCTGGGTGCTGTACCTGACTCAGGACAACTCCCTGCCAGGCTTCAAGTCTCAGCCTGGAGGGCTCAGCTGCTTACCTATACGCTGTTCTTCAATCCTGGCTAGCTCTTGCTCGTGAAGCTGCTTCTCCAGGCTGGACCTAAACTGCTCCTGCTGCATTCTCAGGCACGCAGTCCTGTCCAGGTCTTCCCCAGACAAGTACTGCAGGCTGGTTAGGCCACAGTAGGGACCACTGTCATTGTGACAGGCTGGAAACTCGTTCCAGAATCGGTCTGGATCCAAAGGGTCAAATTCACACCTATTTCTGAGCTGCTGCTTCTGCTCCCGAAAGTCCTGGACTTTTTTGGCCAGCCGACGTGTCCGTTCTGCCTCCTCCTTCTCTAACATCTGGGCTACCAGATCATACTGCACCTGGTTGGTACCTATGGGTGGTAAGCGGGGACATGGAAAACATCCTGCGGGAGGGACAGAGCCCACCAGCATGGCCTCTGCTCCCAAGCCCATCTGGTTTATTCTACCACAGCCAGGCCTCAGGCCTGGCTCTAGGGCAGAACTGCCATACCTCACCCCACTCAGGCCCTTACATTATCCTCTTTGGCTGGCCTTTGGCCTTGGGATTTTACCATAAGCTGCCTCCTTGCTCCGCTCTGCTGCCTCCTGAAGCCTCCGCTCTTCCACCTGGCTATTCAGGGCTTCGACATCCACCTGATCCCAAAGAAATGAGCTAAATCAGGGTAGGGGCCCAGCAGCAGGCCTGAATACTCTAATACAAACTGCTCAGAATTTACTGGCTTCAAAATCCTCCTATAGGTCCCCAATACTTACTGAATAATGTTCCACCATCTCAGCATGGTTTTTAAGCCCCTCAGTGGTCTAGCTTCTGCTTCATTCTCCAACCTCATCTCATACCCTATTCCCCTGTCCCACCCTCAGAAGCTCTGTGCTTATAATTCCCTGAACAACTTTGGCAGTTTTGAACCAACAGCCTTTGTTCCAGCTGCTCCCTCCACTTGGAACACTCTTTCTTCCCCCTCTTTACTTAAATTCATTTCATTCCTGAAGACCAGCTCAGGCTTCACTTACCTGACCCCTCTGACGGGTGCTATTCCCATTGGGCACATTATGTTGAAGGTGGCCTTAATCAATGATATCCCCCAGAGACTGGGCCTTAGCATTGCACAATGCAGAGCCTGGCACAGAGATGGCCCTAGGAAGTGCTTGCCAATTGGATCACAATTATACAACTCATCCCTCAGCCAACTTGTGTCAGGCACTAGGTTCTGGTTTCCAGAGCTGCCACCATATGTTAATACTCACCTCAACATTTCCTTTAGCTTCATTTTACTGAGGAAGAGCCTGAAGCTCAGAGGAGACAGGTGACTCATCCAAAGCCACACATCTAGTAAACAGTAGACCTGGCCCTTGAGAACAGGTATGGGGTCTTATCTAGAATACCATGCTGTATCCTCCCTCTATCCACCCACTTGGCAATCTATTTTTTCTTAAACTATCAATATTTTCTCTATTTTGATAATGATTCATTTAAAACATTTCAAAATAGTGCAAAACAGAATATAGTTTAGTGAAAAGTCAGTGTCCCTCTCATCTCTGTCCCTCAGCCTATGAACAGTTTCTTATGTAGCCCTCCAGAGAGAGTTCAGGCAGATGCAATACCAAATATCCTGAAGACTCCTTCTGGCTCCATGTTGCTTGTCTCTTGAGAACCAGGCCACCTGGCTGGAAGTCAGCTGTCACTGGCTCCTCTTCCCCCAGTCTCTTCCCTTGCAGCTCCACACTCCTTCCCAGGCCCTTCCCACACCAGGGGTGAGTGCCTTCTCCTCCCCTCCTTCCTTTATAGCCCCAGGGCCTGTTTGAATTAGGGAGGGGCTGTACAAGGCACTGCTCCATTCCCCTCCAGGTGAAAGAGTGAGGTGGCTCCTGGTCCCAAGAAAGTCCCTGTTGCCCACTCACTCACCCCTATGACTCGGGTCCGTGCATTGAAGATTCGGCTCTGTCGCTCCTTTTCTCGATTTCTTCTAGCCTCAATGGCTGCCACCTCCTTGGGATCCGGTGGCAGGTCTAACTTAAACATCTAGAGTAAGGGGGAGATGGGATGGCCCATAATGCCACACCCCCGCCCTCATTCCTTTCTCCCCACAGTATCTCACCAGTTATTGATTCCTACTGATTTTACTTCCTGATATATTTCATATGTGTCCTCCATCTTTGCTGTCACCACCCTAATTTAGGCCTCACAATCTGGTGCTGGACAATATTCCCAGGAGCCTCAGCAGCCTCCCTAGCTCCAGTGTTACCTTCTTTATTTCTTCCTCTGCACTGGCTACCAAAGTGATCCTTCTAAAAGCAAATCTAACCATGCCACCCCCCTCAGCTTAAAACCATTAAGTGGTTCCTCAGTGTTTACATGATAAAGTCTACCTGCCTCTGCTAGATTTGTAAGGGTCTCCATGATCCAGTTCCTGCTCACCTTTCCAAGTCTCAAACTCATTTACAACATTCTCTCTTTCACATTATACTCTATTCAGTTTTCCCCATTTTAGTAACTGACACCATGTTCCCATTTACTTATTTATTTTAGCATTTTATTTATTTTTATTACTTATTCTTTAGTCAAATGAAAGGCTAGAGGACTTAAATTTGCCTGTGTTCATAATTTGGGAAGCCCACTTTTGGCATGTGAGCCAGCTAAAGCCAAAGCCAAAAACATTTCCACAAACAAATCTTATCATGTCTTTCACCTGTTTAAAACCCTCCACTGGCTTCCCATTGCACTTAGA
The DNA here is from genome assembly GCA_003508835.1 of Eonycteris spelaea. Lineage (NCBI taxonomy): Eukaryota > Metazoa > Chordata > Mammalia > Chiroptera > Pteropodidae > Eonycteris > Eonycteris spelaea. Next base: position 259,698 of record PUFA01000484.1, on the reverse strand, counting down.
ATCAGATCCAAACTCCTAACTGTGGGCTTTCAAGATCTGGTTCCTGCACACCTCTTCGGTTCATCTCTTGCCACCGCTCCCTTGCTTACAGTGCTCCAGGCACACTGGCCTCCCATCAAGTCCTCCAATAAAACAACTGTTCCCACCTCAGGGCCTTTATACACAGCCATTCTTTTGTTTGGAACACCATTCCTCAACTCCTCTTATAGCTAGTTCTGGTCTTTTTTTTTTTTTTAACCATTTTCTAACTGTGAAATATTAGATACATACAGGAGAATATATATAATCCATATGCATGTCCATATGCATGTATGATAAAATAAAGACACGTGAACCAACTCTCCAACTTAAGAAATAGAACATGATCACTACTATTACGTGTCTCGTGCCTTCTTTCTCTCATCCTTACACTGAGATAACCACTATCCAAAATGTTAATATTCCTTCACTAATATGTATTAATATACTATATGTACCATTCCCCGAACAATATTTTAAAATATTTTCTTGTTTTGGAACTTTATAAAATATCATGAAGAATGTAGTGTTCTGCATCTTGCTTTTTCCACTCATGTTCATTCTATCATTTAATAAACGTTTATGGAGAGCTTACTGTCAGACACTCCTTTAAGCATCGGAAGACATCAAGGAGCATAAGCAATAAAAATCAGTCCTTGTGGAGGTTACTTTCTAGTGGGGGCAGACTTACAATAGAGAGTACATTAGTTTGTAAGAAGGTAAGTGCTATGAGAAAAAATATAGAGGGAATTGGAAGTGCCAAGGAAATGGTTTTGTTTTGTTTTGTTTTGTTGCAATTTTAAATATGGAAGTCAGGGGAGGCATAACTGAGAAGGTAATAGTTGAGCTAATACTTGAAGAAGGTAGGTGAGGGAGTCACCTATGCAGATATACAGGAGGAGAGCACTCCAAGCAGAGGAAATAGCAAGTGCAAAGGCCTTAAGGCGGACATGAGAGGCACACATTCAAGGGAACAGCAGGAGGCAAGTGTATGAGTGAAAGAGAGGTAGGTAGGAAATGACATTAGAGAGATAATGGAGGGGCCAGAGCATGCTGGACTTTGCAGATCATTGTAAAGCCTGTGGCTTTTACTCTGGGAGAAACTGGCAGCCATTGGAGGGTTTTGAGCAGTGGGAGTGATGTGTGCTGTCTTTGATTTTTAAAAGATCACTTTGGCTACTGTGTTAAGAATAGACCAGGGGCAGGAGAGGCAAGGCTAGAAGCAGGTGCACCAGACAGGAACCTGTAGCAGTTGTCCAGGCAAAAGATGGTGACTCACACTAGGTTGGTAACAGTAGAGGTGGTGAGAAGTGGTGTTTCTGGATATATTTTGAAGGTAGAGCCAACAGGACTTCCTGATGAATTGGATGTGTAGTGTGAGAGCCACATCAAGAACAACTTCAAGGATGTGAGCCTCTGGCAATCAGAGGGATGGACTATCAACTGAACACTGTGTAGGAAGAAGGGATGTATGGGATGGGAGTGAATCAGATCAGTTTGGGACTATTGAGATTGACAGGTCTATTAGATATCCATTGATAGCATACAAATGGTATGGTAAATTTTATTATTGTTCAGAAAGATCTGCTGCTCCTCTCTATAGAAGGATTATACATCCTTATCTTATTGCCCTCAAGGTTAGCGGTGTGATTTGCTTTGCCTTCCCCAAGCAGAATCAAGAGCCATTAGGTGATAGCCACCATTTCTCTTCACTCTGCTGAGACTGGCAATGTCTCGCTACTCCTTCAGCCTGGGTCCTGGAATGATGACATAGAGCAGAGATGCAGCCAACCACAATGAACAAGCAGCAGGAGTAAAATTTTTTATAAGCTGCTGAGATTTGGGGGTTGTTTGTAACCCCAGCATAGTTTAGCCTAACCAGATACAAAGGAATTTATAAGGCTATAAGAGATCTCTAAGGGAGTGAGTGTAGATGGATAAGAGTGCCCCAGGGGTGACAGGGAGAAGAGGAGTCAGCATTGGAAGCTAAGGAGGAGTGGCTGGTGAGGTGGGAGAAAAACCAGAAGTGTGATATCAGAGAAGCCAAGTGAAGAAAGTGTTTTTAGGAGAGACTGAGCAACTGATGATGAGTTAAGAGGAGGACTGAGAACTAAGTAACATGAAGGTTGCTGGTAATTTTGACAAGAACATTTTTGGTGAAGATGTGGAACCGAAAGCCTGATGGAAGCAGGTTCAATAAAGAATAAGACTGGCACAAACAACCCAGTTTATTTTTTTAACTGCAAGAGAAAAAGAGGGAGGAGGAACCTGTAGATTAAAAGAGACATATACAGGTGGGAAAGTTTCTCTAGCATATACCTGGAGTGGAAGTGTAGGATCATAGTATTTAAAGCATTATTTAACATTACAAGATAAATGAATGCTAACTTGTTTTCCAAGGAGAATGTACTAATTTACACTTTTGTTATAGTGTATAAAAACTCCAGTCACTCATTTTCACTAACATTTTGTATTGCAGACGTTTTGATTTTTGCCAATTTGTGGGTATAAAATTATAATTATCGATTTTAATTGGAATTTTCCTTATTGCCAATGAGGTTGCACATCTTTTCATGTGTGTTTTGGCCATTTTTGTTTGATTTTCTGTGAAGTGTCTATTCATTTTTTAAAAATCAGGTTGTTTATCTTTTTCTTACTAATTTTAGGAGTTCCTTATGTATTCTACACACTAAACATTCCTCAATATATATGTGGCAAACATCTCCAATTTGTGGCTACTCTTTCATTTTATTATTTGATAATAATTTTTATTAAAGAAATCCCTGAGATCATATATTCTCCTGTATATTCTAAAATTTTACCTTCCTTATTTAAATTTTTAATCCATTTGAAATTGCATTTTGTATATGATATGAGAAGTGGGGATTCAATTTGATTTTTTTCCCCAAACCCCATCTCATCTTTTAAAATGTAACAATAGTTCCTGTCAGATTGCTGTCCTTTGGTCATTTTATCCCCTCAGCCTGATTGTGATTGTTTCTTCCAGTTGAACTTCATTTATGGTTCCTTTACTAGATTCCATCATCCAAGCTTTCTCACTTTCCTGGACTTGTCCTAAGACTTTAAGATACTTTTCGGTCTCCAGAAATCATTTTTAAAACAGTTACAGGAATGGCTATGGCAACCACCAGACCCTTTCCATATCTAAGTCTAACCACCAACCCCGGCCTACTAATTCCATCTGTCACCACAACATCAGGTCACTGAAGGGGAAGATTTGGCAAAATTTTAAGCTTTTTGGACTGCTAAGGCCATGGCCTTAGTAATAAAAAAGTATAAGGTGATAGGGGGATGAGGGTGGAGGGCAGAGAGAGAAGAGGAAGGGGAAAACAAGAGATGGGGCAGAGGGGAATGGAGAGGAGGGAATGGGATGGGGGTGAGGCATAGAGAGATGAAGGGGAAAGGATAAAATAAAGGTGGAGAACACTGGCTTAGGGGCTCTGGCTCCTAAGGGTTCACACAAAATACCTTTCTCAGTAAGGAATTCCAATTTTCAAGCACCTAGGTGGGGTCTAGATTCACGTAGCCAACAAGTGGCTCAGGTCCAAGACTGTTCTTGGCCTAGTGTCAGTCTTTGCTTGGAGGAACAGGAGGGAAGCAGGGAATAGGGGCAGTACCTCTGGCCATAGCTTTCCCCAGCCGGTATCTTTGTTCCAGAGTACCCTCATCTCCCTTCACACCCCATCCCATCTCTAACCCCACGCCATTCCGCCTCCAAACCCCCAACCACAGCAAGGCCTGAGCTCACCTAACACCGAAACCTCCCGCTGGCCCCTCCTTCCCCCAAAGCCCTCCGCTCCCCCGGATCCTTCCAATTCTGAATCCTGTTCTTATTTGAGCCTTCCGGCCGGCCAGGTTAAAACCACAGCCGATCTCTCACCTTTCCCTGCCCTAAAGGGCATAGCCCTGCTGTGATTTTTGATTCGTCTCGGCAAGCGTGAGCTCTGATCCCGTCTGCTGCCCGGCAGCCTAAAAGCGGCGCACTCCCCTCCTAGCACTGCTGCTTTCGCGACTCGGTCGGCAGTGGCGGCGGCCGGGTCTGCGTTGCCATGCAACAAGAAAGGGGGGCGGGCCCAAACGCCTGTCGTAAACTCGCGCCCTGGCAACGGATCAACAAACCTCACCCGCCTGAAGGCCCCCACCCCTGGCTTCCGCCCGCTCCGGAAGCCGGAAGTCCCGTTCGCCTTGGACTTGCTCTCGCGAGGTTTGTGATCCGCCCGGCCTGCACTGCGGAGTTTCCCGCGCAGGCTACCCCAGTTCTCCGGCGTACGGCGCGGCCATTCGTACAGGCGCCGCCGCCGCCGTCATGGGTTTCCTGAAACTGATTGAGATCGAGAACTTCAAGTCGTACAAGGGTCGACAGATTATCGGACCATTTCAGAGGTTCACCGCCATCATTGGACCCAATGGCTCTGGTGAGATAAGCCCTGCCGTGGCCCTGCACACGTCCCAGCCTGGACCCCAATCCGGCAGCAGAGTAGTACAACCCAGCCCGTGCCACCTGGAATGTCGCGAACCCTAACAGGTTCCTTGCCCCTCCTCAGGGGATTCGGCCTAAATCTGCTTTCCCCGTTCGGGTGCTCTGATTCAAACCTCTTCCCCAGGTGTCAGGTGCCCGCTCTTTGCGTGTCCCCTGCTCCCGCCGGAGTGGTACGCGCCAGACTGTACGTTCACCCGCCCTCTGCCCCTCCCGCCAAAAGTGGCTGTCCGGAGTCCCTGCCAGCCAGCTGGCTTCTTCTCTGTCTTGTATAAATCCTCCGGAAGATGTGGGACCGCGGGTAGCCCTCCTATAGTCTCTGGTCCCAAACGATACGTTTACGCGTCCCTCCTCGCATTGGTACGTTCCAATTTCTGCTTTTTTAAAACTCTCTTTTGGAGGCGGCACTTTTGAATTTGAGACCCAGCGCTCGCGTCTTCAAAATGCTTGGGGTCTCGACTCTCCACCCCACCCATCCCCCATCCCCCATCTCAGAGGTGGGAAGCCTCAAACTCGCCCCTTTGCTACCACTGAATCCGTTAAAAGTCAGAACGTACTCGTTCACCAAATTTATTGAATACTTACTGTCTTATAAGGAGATATTCAAGGTGCTGTGGAAACAGCGGAGACTAGAATAAGCCATTCTTCCAGGGAACTTACATTCCAGAGGGGAAAGACGGTAATAAAGGAGAAAAGATAATTCTCGGCTGTGATAAATGCTATGCAGGAAGTGAGACAGGTTGATGTAATAGAGTGACTTGGGTGGTGTCTTTAGAAAGGGGGTCAGTAGTTAACAATGTTGTATTGTATATTTGAAAATTGCTAAGAGAGTAGATCTTTAGAGTTCTCATCACAAGAATTGTAACTGTGGGGTGATGATGTTAACTAAAAGTTATTGTGATTATTTTGCAGTACATACAAATATGGAATTATGTTGTACACCCAAAACTAATATGTCAGTTATATCAGCAAAATAGGAAAAAAGAAAAGGTGGTAGAGTAAGACCTCTATTTCATATCTTAACTCCCCATCTCTAAATGATACACCATGGATTCCTCCCATCTACCTCCCACAAGGGTTTGTTTGGAACCCTGCTGTGCACCTCCTGCAGAGTTATTCTAGCTAAATCATTTCCTAGCATTAGGGGCTGCCCTTGCTCAAGTAGCTCTGACAGCTTTGCTGGATTTAGCTCTCTAAATCTCTCCTTATAAGACAGCACTATTGGCATTTCCAGCGAGATAATTCTTTGCTATGGGGTCTGTCCTGTGTATTGTCGGATGTTTAGTGGCTTCTACCCAGTAGATGACAGTAGTATCCCCACTCCCCGGGTGTGACAACCAAAAATGTTTCCAGACATTACCAAATTCCGTCCCCTGGGGCAGTGGGCAAAATTACTCCCCCTCCCAACCTCATTTGAGAACCACTGGCCTAAAGGCTAATGCTTGGGGTTCCACTCCAGTTTCCTAGGATTTTGGTGTGGCTAAAAGAGCCAGGATGTACCTCTTAGTAGTAGTCCCCTGAACATGGGTAGATTTGTATACCCAGCTGTTTCGAAAAGATCTTTGGTCTGTCTGACTGCCTCTCTTTCCCCCATTCTTCAATGCCCACCTCCACAAGGCATTCCTTAATTCCCCTCAGTGAATTGTTTAGAGTAGACACTTGATACATGTTAACATTTATTTTCTTCTGTCTTGTACCTTCATCACTGGTCTGAGTGCCTTTAAAACATTTTATTTCCTGTCAACTTGAAGGGAGGTCTAAAGGCTAGTTTTAATTTAAATTTAGGTTAAATATTTTTGGCAAGATCATAGATGATGCTGTGTCCTTCATATTGTAACACAATAGGACTATATCTTTTTTAAAATTGTGGTAAAATACACATAAAATTTATCATTTTCACCACTTTTAAGTGTCCAGTTCAGTAGTGTTAAGTATATTCACATTGCTGTGCAACCGATCTCCTGAACTTTTTCATCTTGCAAAACTGAAACTCTATACCCATTAAACAACAACTCCCTATTTCCTCCCTTCCTTCAGCCCTGTTTTTTTAAACTTGGTTGAAATCAAAGTATGTTGGATTTTGTATCTTGCTTGTTTATCCTATCGTGGGTTTTTTCCTCATGTCATTAAAGGTTGTAGAACAATCTTCTATTCTGTGAATACACCATTTCCTTAGATGGAGTTCTAGTTTTTGACTGCAAAAGTAATAACTGCAAAAGGACTGTTTTTCTAAGCCTTTGATTCTGGGCTTTGTTTGGGCCCAGGTTTTATGGAGGTGGAGCAATATTTTCACCTCCTATGAGTCTGAGCACTGAGTGGTTAGGGAACATTTCTGTTCCTCTCAATGTCTCTTTTATTCCTTTTCTTCTCCCCTTCTTCTTGAATTCTCCTCCTCTACTTTTTCCCCTCCTCCCTTAGGTAAGTCAAATCTCATGGATGCCATCAGCTTTGTGTTGGGTGAAAAAACCAGCAACCTGCGGGTGAAGACCCTGAGGGACCTGATCCACGGAGCTCCTGTGGGCAAGCCAGCTGCAAACCGGGCCTTCGTCAGCATGGTCTACTCCGAGGAGGGTGCTGAGGACCGCACCTTTGCCCGTGTCATTGTTGGTGGGTGAGGCTTGCCAGAAGGCTCTCCTTGGTTCCTGAGAGGTGGGCTAGACTAGCTGGCTGGGGTGGGAGGAAGACCTGACCCTTGGCTGACTCATGTATTATCTTGTAGGGGTTCCTCTGAGTACAAGATCAACAACAAAGTGGTCCAGCTACATGAGTACAGTGAGGAATTAGAGAAGTTGGGCATTCTCATCAAAGCTCGTAACTTCCTTGTCTTCCAGGTGGGCATTTTTAACAATTATTGGCTCTCTGCATTTTGCCAGCCCTTGAGCCTGTTCTGTCTCCAACTCCAGCTCCTCTGAACTAATGTAGCAGCTTCCTCACTGGGTTTCCTGACTCCAGTCTGGCCTCTCTTCCAGTTCTTCCCCTAGGCCAGGTTCATCTTATGAGGGCAGAAATCTATTTCTTTCCTTCTCTCCTTAAAATATTTCAGTGATTTCTCATTGCCTAACGATTGGTGTTTTTTTAAATTATAGTTTCCATATCAGCATCAACTCCCCGGAGACATGTTAGAAATGCACATTCTCGGGCCCCCATCCCAGACTTACAGACTTAGAGACTATGGGGTAGAGCCCAACAATTTGTGTTAGGCCAAGCTCTTCAGGTAATAATGATGTATGGTAAAGTTTGAGAACCATTGCCTTTGCATGAAATCCAAACTACTATCATCTAGGAAACACCATCCTTTGGTTCTTGCCCACCTCATTAGCCTCATCTGTCAATACCCTCCCCCTCTAGTCCTATGCTCCAGCCTAATTAAACCATTTACAGTTCCCCAAATTGACCTGCTTTCTTGGCTTCATCTCTCTTTATTGGTTCTTACCCATCTTCCAAACTCAGTTTAGATGTCACCTTTGGGAATCTTTTCCATATAGACAACCCTACCAGTCTCCTGCTCCCAAGCTTCATTTAGTCCTTTTTTTCTGCTACTTCTGTCATTGCACATAACACACAGTGTTGGCTTTGTTTCTGTGTCCTGCTCTGCATGCACTTCAAAAGGCCAGGAATGTGTCCTCAAAGCCCAGTGCGAAATGTGGTACCCAGTGTGGGAGGGTGTCTGAACTTTTTCTGAATGACAGAGTAGTTAGGAGAACAGGGCTGGGTAGGGTCTAAGTGGGGAGAGTGTTTTGACCTTTACTAGGGTGCTGTGGAATCTATTGCCATGAAGAACCCCAAAGAGAGAACGGCTCTATTTGAAGAAATCAGTCGCTCTGGGGAGCTAGCCCAGGAGTATGACAAGCGAAGAAGGAAATGGTGAAAGCTGAAGAGGACACACAATTTAATTACCATCGTAAGAAAAACATAGCGGCGGAACGCAAGGAAGCCAAACAGGAGAAAGAAGAGGTAGGTGGCCAGGCTACCTCTGGGCCCTGAGGGGCCAGCATGGGAGCCAGTGCCTTACTGATGCGCCCCTGCCTCCATGCCCGTATTTGCACAGGCTGACCGCTACCAGCGCCTGAAGGATGAGGTGGTGCGAGCTCAGGTACAGCTTCAGCTCTTTAAGCTTTATCATAATGAAGTAGAAATCGAGAAGCTCAATAAGGAACTGGCTTCTAAGAACAAGGAGATTGAAAAGGACAAGAAGCGTATGGACAAGGTAGAGGATGAACTAAAGGGAAGAAGAAGGAGCTGGGCAAAATGATGCGGGAACAGCAGCAGATTGAAAAGGAGATCAAGTAAGAGGCAGGCCCTGGCCTGCTATTTGTGGGAAACCAAGAGACTATCCTCTAGGGCTTCCCTGAATCTAGAGTCCAGTGCCCACACTACTTTCTCTGTTTTCCCCTTGAATTACTTTGGCCAGAACCAGGCACATTTCTTGACTTTCATTTTAGACAAACAGAGTATCTAATTACTCAGGCTCTGGGTAGGTATGCACTCAGAAGAGGGAGAACTTGAAAGGGGTGGTGGCCTTCCCAAGTGAGAGGAAGCGATGAGAGGCTCAGGTACTAGAGTGGCTGGGAATGCCTTCCTAGAAGAGGAAAACTGGAGCTAGACTTTTAAAGGACAGGACTTTGGAAAGGTTAGATCAGATGGGGGACAGCTAAGCAAAGATAGGGTGTTCTTGGGAGTTGTTACTGAGGGGTCTGGCTGGTTGAGGCTGATATGGTAGCTCTATCTTATGGAGTGGCTAGAATGCCAGGCTGAAGGTTCCAGGGAGTAGTCAGACTTCCCCTTTTTTGAGGATCTGTGGGGCCTCAGGCTATTGTTCTTTTAGGCAATTCCTTGGGGCTAGCTGGTGTGGGAACTCTCCCTTCTCCAACAGTATTAACTGGTTTCCCCCCCTCCCCTCTGGCAAAAGGGAAAAGGATTCAGAACTGAACCAGAAGCGGCCTCAGTACATCAAAGCCAAGGAGAATACTTCCCACAAAATCAAGAAGTTAGAAGCAGCCAAGAAGTCCCTACAGAATGCTCAGAAGCATTATAAGAAGCGTAAAGGTGACATGGATGAGCTGGAAAAGGAGATGCTGTCAGTGGAAAAGGCCCGGCAGGAGTTTGAGGAACGGATGGAAGAGGAGAGTCAGAGTCAGGGCAGAGACTTGACTCTGGAGGAGAATCAGGTAAGCTCTAGGAGGGTTGGGGGATAGGGAGATCACTGGGCTGACATGGACTGACTGGTTATCCATGTCCTCCTTTCCTGTTTCTAACACAGGTGAAAAAATACCACCGGTTGAAAGAAGAAGCCAGCAAGAGAGCAGCTACCCTGGCTCAGGAGCTGGAGAAATTCAATCGAGACCAGAAAGCTGACCAAGACCGGCTGGATTTGGAAGAGCGGAAGAAAGTAGAGACAGAGGTGGGTGTGGGTTACAAGACTAGAAATGATGGTCCAGAGGAAAGGCAATAATGATAGTCTTAACAGTAGTGACAATAACTAACATTCAGCAAGCACTTACTGTGTGCTAGGCACTATACTTTATATATGTATTCACTAATGTAAGTCTTTTTCCAAATGAGGAAACTATCACAGAGGTGAAGTAATTTGCCTCAGGTCACCTCATTATTAAGTGACGGAACTAGAATATGAACCTGGGCAGTCTAGCTCTAAAGCCCACACTCATAAGTATACTTCACTTACTGCCTTCCTAATAACAATAATAGTAAAATAACAATAGAAACTTGTTAGAATATCCTAAAGCCTACAGTGCTCCAGGTATTCTGCTAAGCACTTCTTTGGCAGTAGGCATTAGTATTAATAACTATCCTATATTAGTCACTTAACATATGTTTTCTTTTTTTAAATTTGTTAGCCATTCTTGACTTTAAAACTTTTTTATTTTTCAGTTACACTTGACACATAATATTAGTTTCATGTGTACAACACAGTGATTAGACATTTATATAACTTGCAAAGTAATCACCCTAATCCAGTACCTATCTGATACCATATATAGTTATTGCAATACTACTATATTCTCCATGCTATACTCTATATCTCCATGACTATATTGTAACTACCAATTTGTATCTCCTAATCTCTTACCCCCTCACCCATCCCTCCAATCCGCCTCCAATCTGACATCCATCAAAATGCTCTTTGTATGTATGAGTTTGTTTCTGTTGTTTATCCTGTTCTCTAAATTCCACATATAAGTAAAATCATATAACATTTGTCTTCCTCTGTCTGATTTACTCTACTCAGTACGATACCCTTTAGATCCATCCATGTTGTTACAGATGGCAAAATTTCATTCTTTTTGTGGCTGAGTAGTATTCCATTATACGTGTGTACCACCTTTTCTTTATCCATTCATCCACTGATGGATACCCTGGTTGCCTCCGTATCTTGACTATTGTAAATAATGCAATAAACATGGATGTATATGTCCTTTCGAAGTGTTTTGGATTTCTTTGAATAAATACCCAAAAGTAAGATTGATTACTGGGTCTTTGTCTCTTGTTACAGCCTTTGTTTTAAAGTCTATTTTGTCGGCTATAAATATTGCTACCCCAGCTTTTTTTTTATTTCCATGAAGTTTTTTTTTCCATCCTTTTACTTTTAGTCTGTGTGTGTCTTTTGATCTGAAATGAGTCTCTTGTAGGCAGCATATGTAAGGGTTTTGTTTTCTTATTCATTCAGCCATCCTATGTCTTTATTTTTTTTTTAGGCGAGGCAACCCTTCGTTGACCTCACAGATTGCAAAGACCTTGTCAGCTTACAATCCCTTATTTTTTTATTTTATTTTTTTTGTATACGTACAGCACCTGGTCTCCTAGGTGGTCTCCTTTCTAAGTACCCAACAGGCCCGACCCTCTTTAGGTTCGAGATCAGATGGGATCGGGCTTGTTCAGGGTAGCATGGCCGTAGACCACCCTATGTCTTTTGATTGGAGCATTTAATCCATTTACATTTAAGTAATTGTTGGTAGATATGTAGTTATTGCCATTTTATTATTCATTTTAAAAATTTTAAGTCCTAACACATGTTGTAATACTGGTTTGGTGGTGATGAGCTCCTTTAGCTTTTTCTTGTCTGGGAAGTTTTTTATCTGTCCTTCAATTCTAAATGATGGTTTTGTTGGGTAATATTGGTTATAGCCCCTTTTTTTCATCACTTTGAATATTTCATGCCAATCCTTCTGACCTGCTAAGTTTCTGTTGAGAAATCAGCTGAGTTTTATGGGAGCACTTTTGTAGGTAACTAACTGCTTTTTCTTCTGCTCCTTTTAGGATGGTCTCTTTGTCTTTAACCTTTGGCATTTTAATTATGATGTGTCTTGTGTGGACCTCTTTGGGTTCATCTTGTTTGAGACTGTCTGAGGTTCCTGGGCTTGTATGTCTATTTCTTTTGCCAGGTTAGGGAAGTTTTCTGTCATTATTTCTTCAAATAGGTTTTTAGTTTTTGCTCTTTCTCTTCTGGTACCCTGTGATGTGAACGTTGATATACACGGTGTTGTCCCAGGTGCCCCTTAAACTGTCCTCATTTTTTTGGATTCTTTTTCTTGTTGCTGCTCTGATTGATTATTTTCTGCTACTTTATCTTCTACGTCACTGGTTGAGTTCTCTTTCATTTAATCTGCTATTGATTTTCTCTGTTCTTCATTCAGCTATTGTATTCTTCATTTCTGACTGGTTCTTTTTTATGTTTTCTGCCTCCATTTTTGTTTTCTGTCTGTCTGTTAAAGTTCTCACTGAGTTCATCTACTTTTCCCCTAAGTTTATTGGACATTCTTATAACCAGTGATTTGAGCTCTGCATCTGTTAGATTACTTATCTCCATTTTGCTTAGATCTTTTTCTGGAGCTTTGTTCTGTTCTTTCACTTAGATATGTTTCTTTGTCTTCACATTTTGGCTGCCTCCCTGTGTTTGTTTCTGTGTATTAGGTAGAGTTGCTGTGTCTCCCAGTCTTGGTAGAGTGAGCTTATGTGGTAGGTGTCCTGTGGGCCCCAGTGGCATAGTCTCCCTGGTCACCTGAGCTGGGTGCTCAGGGTGCGTCCCTTGTGTGGGTTGTGTGTACCATCCTGTGTAGTTGAGCCTTAGTTGCTATTTTAACATTAATAGGAGGGATTGATTCTCAGCCAATTGGTTGTGAGGACTGGCTGTGACTACAGTGGAGGAGCTGTTGTACAGGGGCTGACCGTATGGAGCAGGATTTGCTTTAGTGGGGCTCTGGTGCCTGCCGAGTCTGACCTTTGGGTGTGTCGTTTTGGAGGTGGTCGGGTGATGCCCTGTGTGCTCTGAAGCTGTCCATTGGATGTGTTGGTTCGGGGACCTTTTGGGATGGGCACTGTTGCAGGCCAAGGTCAGCCACTGCCTGTTCCCTACCTGAGGCCATGTTGTGTAAGCTACAAAGTGATCTGCAGATGATTGCCACTTTGCTGGGCTTAGATGCCTGGGAGAGGCTGAGCTGTGAACCGAGGTGGCTGCCCCTAGCGCCAGGCTTGGGGCCAGTTAGCAAGAGGCATGGGGCACGCTGAGGCCAGATGCCTCTTGTTTGAAGTTTGTGGACCTTTGAGAGATTTTAGGAAAGTCCACAGCACAAGCCAAGACAGACCATTTGTATGGAAAATCCACTGGAAGTGGCTTGGGTGATCCTGCACGTTGGGTGGGGCGGGGTCTTAGGGAGTCACCAGGGCAGGGTGAATAACGTTAGCCAGGTTGAAGGAGACTCAGATATGGCAGCTGACTGCCTCTGTGTGCTGGGTGGGGGAGGGCTCAACAAAGGAACAATGGACTATGCCAGTACTTTTGGGAGAAAGCTGCCTTTCCAGCCCCCGACCTGAAGGCAGACAGTTCAGTTCCTCCCCATATGTCCTTTTTGAACTGCTGCCCCAGCACTGGAGCTCAAAGCTAGTGAGTCCATCAGCAAGTAGGTCCATGCATGGGCCCTTTAGAGGAGTGCCTGGAACTCTAGCCACCCTCCTTCTCACTCAGCCACAGTCTCCACTCGTTTTCACAGTCAGAAGTTATGGGACTTCCCTTCCCTTGGAGCCCTGGGCTGGGGAGCCCAGTGTGGGCCTAGGACCCCTTGCTCCTCAGGGGGGACCTCTGCAGCAGAGATAGCCTTCCCTGTTTTTAAGTGCCACCGATGGGTATGGGGCCAGCCTGTTCTGCATCTTCTCCCTCTAACAATCTTGAGGAGGTGTCTTTTGTATATCTTTAGTTATAGGAATTCTGTTCAGCTAGATTTCAGTCGATTCTCAATGATGGTTGTTCCGTAATTCAGTTGTAATTTTGAGGTGGTTATGAGAGAAGGCCAGGACAATATTTACCTACTCCAGCATCTTGACCTGAACTCAAGCACTTAATGTGTATTTCTGAAGTGGAGGTTCTCTGTTTTACAGAAAAAAAAAACAGAGGTGTAGAAAGACCCCAAAAGCTTTACTTGGCCTTGGTTTGAGCCTTCCCAAGTGGTAATGAAGATAGTCTAGACTGGGTGGAAGACTTTGAAAGGATCTCAGTGGGCCTGGGAGGCCCCATCATTTAGCAGAGCCACCCCGAGCACTGTCTGTATGTCTGCTTTTCAGTAGGCCTCCTGCATTAATTAGTAAGAGATTGTCTTGGACTTTTGGGCTCTTGGACGAGTGGGCACATAGGGGCTGTAAGCCCAGGCCCTATGGTCTTGGAGTTTATTTGCTCAGCCCCTGGTGATGGAGTATATTTGTTTCTCGCTCAGGCCAAGATCAAGCAAAAGCTGCGGGAGATTGAAGAGAATCAAAAGCGGATTGAGAAACTGGAGGAGTACATCACAACTAGCAAGTATGTGGCTCTGCAGCCTTCCCTCTTAACTTCCAGGCCTGTTCTTGTTAACCCTACATGTCCTGTCCCTCCCTAGGCAGGACCCCCAGAGACCCTCTCAGCCAGGAGTATTTCTTGACCAGCCAGAGTAACCCTTGTTTCTTTACTTTGTAGGCAGTCTTTAGAGGAGCAGAAGAAACTAGAAGGGGAGCTGACAGAGGAGGTGGAAATGGCCAAGCGGCGTATCGATGAGATCAACAAGGAGCTGAACCAGGTGATGGAGCAGCTTGGGGATGCCCGTATTGACCGCCAGGAGAGCAGCCGCCAACAGCGAAAGGCAGAGATTATGGAAAGCATCAAGCGCCTGTACCCCGGCTCTGTGGTAAGAGTGTAGAGAGAACTCATTTCCTGAGCATTTACTTTCACACTTACTGTCAGGTCATTTTCCCAGCAATTCTGTAAGGACAGGATTGCTAATTCCATTTTTACAGCTGGGAAAACTGAGACTCAGGTTAAATGACTTGTGTAAAAGAGCATAGTTTATGAGTGGAGGAACTGCAGTTCAAACCCAACTTGTTCTGACTTTTAACCTCATGTTTGGTTTTTTTTAATCACACCAATTTCATCTTCCTGAAGGTTTTGCCTTGCTGTGTCTACTTGTGGGAGGTGGGAAAACTGGAGAGGCCCTTGGAAGTGGGAGGGGCCATGGGGCAGGAATTGGTTTTTCAGAAAGTAGCTCTGTGTAGGTTTCTATATGAGCTCCCTCGGTGTGTACCATCTGCTCATCTCACCAGGTCTTATCAGATCTCTTGGCCTCTTGAATCAAATTCTGACTTCCCAGGTTTCCCGAATATTATCCCTCTATTGCTGTAATCCCATTTCTGGGTTCAACTTAATTGGGTTCCATAAATATTTCCTGATCTCTCCTCTGGACACTACTGGGGAGTTCATAAGGGTGAATTAGGCTCAGCCCCTGTCCTTGAAGATCTTTCCCTTTTTATGATAGCTCTTGGGTTAATATGGTTGGTTTTGGGGGCATGAAGGAAGTGAATTGGGAAAAGAGATTTCTTTTGCTGGGTGCTTGTGAGAATTTGTGATAATGTATATAGGGTATCTTGGTATAGTACTTGGGGTGGCAGTGGTCTGTGAAATGGTAAAAATGAGATTTAGAAAGATGATTTTGGATTCAGACATGACTGCCTACAGTTGTTGCTTTGGGGCCACAGAGTAGGCTTTTCCTTCATAGCCTGGGGCTATGTTCCTGATACAGATTCTGGTCCATCCCCCTTTCCAATTTGGGAATTGGGGTTTCTGAGCCAGCTCCTAGAAGCCTCGTGCTTCAGTTTTCTCTTCTGACTTCCTCAGTATGGCCGCCTCATTGACCTGTGCCAGCCCACACAAAAGAAGTATCAGATTGCTGTAACCAAAGTTTTGGGTAAGAACATGGATGCCATTATTGTGGACTCAGAGAGAGACAGGCCGGGATTGTATTCAGTATATCAAGGAGCAGCGTGGGGAGCCTGAGACCTTCTTGCCTCTTGACTACCTAGAGGTGAGGCTGGTTGGGATAGGGCCAGGAGTGTGTGTGGAGGCCCCTCCTCCAAGCCCTCCATGTTCTGCCATCTACTGAGCTTCTTCCCTTAGGTGAAACCTACAGATGAGAAACTCCGGGAGCTTAAGGGGGCCAAGCTCGTGATTGATGTGATTCGATATGAGCCACCTCACATCAAAAAGGCCCTGCAGTATGCTTGTGGCAATGCCCTTGTCTGCGACAACGTGGAGGATGCCCGTCGCATTGCCTTTGGAGGCCACCAGCGCCACAAGGTATGGATGCCCTTGCCCAGATTGGAGCTGAACAGGCTTAATATTGGAGATTCTTCTATTCAGCTCTTCTTTCTCTCTTCTCTCTACTGTGCGTAGACAGTGGCACTGGATGGGACCCTGTTCCAGAAGTCAGGAGTGATCTCTGGTGGGGCCAGTGACCTGAAGGCCAAGGCGCGGCGCTGGGATGAGAAAGCGGTAGACAAGTTAAAAGAGAAGAAGGAGCGGTTGACAGAGGAGCTGAAAGTAAGCAGCATTGTCCCTAGGTGTAGGGCATCCTAACCCCAGGCTAGCCACCTTCTTAACACCTCACCCTTTTATCTTGTCCACTTCAGGAGCAGATGAAAGCAAAGCGGAAAGAGGCAGAGCTACGTCAGGTGCAGTCTCAGGCCCATGGACTACAGATGCGGCTCAAGTACTCACAGAGTGATCTAGAACAGACCAAGACACGACATCTAGCCCTGAATCTGCAGGTGGGATCTGGCCTTTAACTTTGTTTTCTAAAGGCCATTCTCCCATTCCTGGCTTGGATTTCTCTAGGGAACTTGTCCCATTTCCCTCTCTCTGCCCAGACTGCTCCAGGGAACCAAGCATAGTATAGAGTCAGACAGCCAGGGGTTCAGATCTTGGCTCTGTGTGATATTAGGCAAGTTACTTAACCTCTCAGTGTTAGTATTTTCATCATTATCTGTAAAATGGGAGTTAGAATGTTACCATAGGGTCGTTGTAAAGATTGAATGCGTTAATACAGGTAAAGTGTTTAGATTTATTCCTCATACCCAAATACTTGGTAAATATTAGGAACTGTTATTGGTATGATTTGTTCATTTAATGAATGTTTGAACTTCATCTAAAAATGAATTGAAAGTGAGCTACAGGCATTTCAGTCCCTGTGGGTAGGGGTACTCGTCTAGGTATATTAATGTGTTTGATCATGAGGTGCTTCCCCAGACCACCCTGGGGATGTTATGTTATGTGTTGCGTGTGGGGGTGTGTGTGTGTGTGTGTGTGTGTGTGTGTGTGTGTGTGTGTGTGTGTGTGTGTGATTTTGGCTTTTTCTAAAATCAAAAAATCTGAATTCCAAAACATATCTGGCTGCAAGGGTTATAGATAAGGGAGCATGGACCTGTAAGTAATCATGGTTATTATACCCAGCCTTGTGGATTGAACCTGGCCGACTGGAGGCCAGGGAGGAAGCTATGCAGTGGCTCAAGTGAGAGATGGTGGAGCCTTGACTGGTGCTAAGTCACATTCTCTCAGAGTATAGGAAGTTAGTTCTTCCTGTCCGTGGGGCCAGAGTGCTCAGGGTGGCTCTTTTCCTCCAAGGAGCCTGGTCTCTTTGCCCTCTCAATCCTGTTTTCTGCAGGAAAAGTCCAAGCTGGAGAGTGAGCTAGCCAACTTTGGGCCTCGCATCAATGATATCAAGAGGATCATCCAGAGCCGGGAGAGGGAAATGAAAGACTTAAAGGAGAAGATGAACCAGGTTGGTAGAGGATGAACCATGCCAGCATGTGCATCAGGGCAGGACTGGGGTTGGAAACAGCATTCTGACCTAAAGAGCCTTTATCTTCCTTTGCTTCTCCTCTCAGGTAGAGGATGAGGTGTTCGAAGAATTTTGTCGGGAGATCGGTGTACGCAACATCCGGGAGTTTGAGGAAGAGAAGGTGAAGCGGCAGAATGAAATTGCCAAGAAGCGGTAGGTGGAAGTGTGGGTAGAAGAGGAAACTGAGATGCCTTTGAGCCCCCAGCCTGATATCCTGGAAAGTCAAATGCCATCATCATAAGACAGAGAGCAGCCCTTAGAACAATGGGCGTATATTATAGATCAGCCTTAGAGAACATTCGTGAGGCAATGTTGCATAGTCTAGTGGTTGAGAGTGCCAGTTTTAAACGTGGTTTACCTGAGTTAAAGTCCCAGCTCCACAATTCATTATTTTGGGCAGTGACTTGATCTCTGAGCTGTAGTTTCCTCATCTATAAAATGGGATAATAATGACATCTGTCTCATGGCATCGTTGGACAGATCATATGAAATAATCCTGATAAAGTATTTAGCATAATACTTAGCACCTGCTAAAAGCAATAAATATTAGCTTTAATTATTATCCTGATGAGCAACGAAGGGGAGAAAGAACAAAGTTCTAGGTTGGAAAAATAGTAAGGACAAACAACAGTGTTTCTTCTCTTCCTTGCTTTAATTTAGTCATTTGTTCAACAAACCTTTCTTGAGTACCTATGTTGCGCTTGGTATTGGAAAAGCCAGGAGGTGGGGATAAGACAGAAGAACACAACATAGTCTCCCTAAAAGAGCTCCTCCCCTGGACCCTGTGCCTCGGTCAGTTTATCCAATCCATCATCCATACAGTAAATAGTCATTGCTCTTTTACCCCCAAGCCAAGCTCAAAGGATATAGAATTGCATCAGAGACTGTCCCTACCCACAGGGAGTTGAGTTTTGGAGTAGTGGGGGAAACAAACAAGTAGATCAGCAATTTCAGAACAATATGATGCTGTACTTGAGGTAGATACAAACTACAGAGGAAATGGTTAAGGAACTGCAAATCAACAAGAGGGAAAATAAAAACTGGAGACAATAGAAAACGGGACAGAAGATATAGTTAGCATTTCACTGAAAAGGATGCTCGAACAGCTAATTATGAATTGATGTTCAGTCTCATTCCTAATCAGAGAAATGCAAATTAAAACAATCTAGTGGTATTTGGTGAAAATAAGTCTCTGTAAGCCCTATGGCTTAGCAAAGCTACTGCTGGATATATCCCAGTGAGAGTCTTGCCACAGGGTCACAAAGGGGCACATTCTGGATTGTTCATCTTGACATAATTTACGGTGGTAGGATGTTGGTAGTGTAGACGGCCATCAGTGGGGAAATGTACAAGTTAAATGTGATGAACATCTAGGCTATGGAATACCTGTAGCAGTTCAAAGGAAGGACTAGATTTACAGGCAGTACCATGGATAAATTTATAACACCGTACATTTGTGTAAATTTAAAAAACAAAACGACATTTTACAAGGACATGCATTTTGAAGTCTATATACGTGTGTGTGTGTGTGTGTGTGTGTGTGTGTGTGTGTGTACGTGTACACACATGTATGTGTGTGTCACTTTGGAGTACGTGCTCACTGTAAGGAAAATAATGGGAGTGAAAATTAGGGATTGAACCAGAGAAGACAAAGGAAGGATCTTGCACAGACAGCAATTGTAAGTGTGTTATGAACTATAGGATGTGATTAACTTAACAGGACCAAAAAGGGAATACCCCAACAAAGTGTAATAGAAACTAAGAACCTGCTCACAGCCTTCAGGAAAGGTTTTACAGAACAAGGAATGATGAACTGAAGACTTGTAGAGTGAGTAGGATTTAGCCAGCCTGGCAGCAGACAGAAGAAGAGAGGTCCCAGCAGTGAGAACAGCATGCTCAGAAGTGTGGGAGACCATGCCTTGTTCTGGAAACTAAATAGTTTTTAATATCTGGAGCATACAAATGGGGTCAGGTGGAAGGCGGAGGTGGTGGAGAGGTCTGCAGGGGCCAGATCACAGAGAGCTTTATGAATCATGCTTAGGAGATTGGATTTAAAATTGCATAGCTCAAAATTATAGAGTTAATTACATTCCATTTGGATTATAGTGACTAATAGGTTTAAACTGCTAATGTGACATCTGGCAGCATCTGTCACGCTATATTGGGCAGGTGGAAGTTAGCCCTGACTGGCCTGCTAGTATCTATGTGCCAGTTACATACTCTTTGAGTTTCTGAAGAGATGGGGAAGAGAACATACTAGGAATCTAGTATCTTCTCCATGGTTTTTTTTATTATCCAATCTCTGTCAGTTAGAGGTTCTGGAATCTTGGGGTGGAGGTGTGAATGTGGGAGTGGTAGTTGGAAAGAATAAATATGTGCTGTATACCTGGCAATAATGATGGTAACCTAAACTTACTGAATACTTACCGTGTGCCAGCCATAGTTCTAAGTTATACATACTAACTCATTAAAAAAATCTTCCAATAACTCCAAGGTAAGTACTATTATTTCCATTTTACAGATGGGGAAGCAGATGTAGAGAGGATAAGTAACTTGCCTGAGAGTACACTACTAGAAAATGGCAGATTTGGGATACTAATCCTCTTAGCCCACCACATTATATTGCACTGATGCCATAGAAGGAGCCTGGGTTTAGGGTTATACTTGGGTTTCAGTGTCACATTTGCTGTTTACTAGCTCTGTGGCCTTGGGCAAAGTCTTTTACCTGTTGGCCCAAGTTTCCTGATTTGTAAAGTAAGGATAATAATGCCGACTTCTGGAGCCGTTGACTAAAAGATTAGAGGTAATGTATGTAAAGCGCACAGAAGCTTAGTGAATAGAAATTATAGCTGGTGTGTTCAGGTGGGCCTTTTTGTGCTTCCATCTAGGAAGCTGGTGGGGAGGTCTGGAGTCCTCCAGTGTTTAAAGGCAGAGTTAAAGAATTTTGGTCCAATCTCCCCTGCCTTGTGCCATTTCCTAGCCTTTTCCACAAGGCTAGGCCGAGGAACTTAGTTCTCCAACTTTAGGGGACAGTTTTATTGTGGGTGTGGGTGGGTGAGCTGAGTGGTGACTGAAATTCAGCAGTAACCTTGGGTCCTTGTGCCCTGGGCCTAGTTCTCCTTTCTCCCCACAGTTTGGAATTTGAGAATCAGAAGACTCGCTTGGGTATCCAGCTGGATTTTGAAAAGAACCAACTGAAGGAGGATCAGGATAAAGTACACATGTGGGAGCAGACAGTGAAAAAGGATGAAAATGAGATAGAAAAGCTCAAGAAGGTAAGGAAGGAGAGCATGAAAAGACAGACCAACAACTGGGAGAAAAATTGGAAGAGATTTAGTAAAAGGATAACATCCATAATTTATAAAGCTGTAATTGAAATAAAAACACCAAGACCTGAATAGGAAAAAAAGGGGTATGTGGTACAGACAGTTCACAAACAGATTCAAATAGCCCATAAATATACACATAATTTAGATACTAGAAATCAGAGAAATGCAAATTAAAGCAACAATCAGATGTAATTTATTTCTTATCCCATTACCCAAGATTTTTTTTCAAAGGATAATACTTAATACTGCTGGCTGGCCATGGCACGTGAGACTAGCATTCTTATACCATATGGCACCATCCATCAGGAGTCTTCAGAACATTTACTCTCTGTAACTCAGTAATACCTGAGGAAATCCAAAAGGCTGGCACAGCTTTGTGCACACAGTTTGGTGTTTATTACAGGCATTAATAGTTTCTTAGGGGAAACCATTCAGTGTCCTCTGAGAATTAGGAATTTAGCAAATTATGCTACATTCATACAAATATTTGTGTAGTTTAATTGTCTTCAGATTTTAGTAATACGTGGACCCCATTTAAAGGGAAAATATTCCCAAGATCTCTAGTGTTGACTCAAAAAATTCGTGACATTGTTTAAATATATGTAAACATACATACTTGGAACACTTAACTAGAAAGCTAAGACAGTTACAAATTGAATTTTATAATTAACCCCGTTAATTCAGTGCAACAGATAATGGTGTTTTGCTGATAATCAAGTCCCTTTTCACAGTGTGCCTGTGTTGCTAACTGCCATGGCTAAGGTCCTTTGAGTTGAACATGTCTGTGCCACAGCAGTTGTGGTCTGATGACTCACTTTTTCCACTCCCCTTCTCTTTAAACTCTGTGAAATCTTTGTTCCTCACAGCATCCCCTCCTGGGGTGATTCGATCCTCACTTGGTTTGAACATATCATGACATCTTTGTCTTCCTATGTTGTTGGTGATTTGTGTGTGTGTGTGTGTTTTTCCATTATACCCCGATGGTTAAAGTAGTCGTCTTTGGTGTCCCCAGAAACTTAAATGCAAATGCAGATCGGGCAATAAAATTCTGGAGCAGGGCAAGGTAGACATCTAGATGATCCAGAGTCATGTATTTCTATGACTTTTTGACTTTTTGTTTTGAAATCATTTTAAACTTACAAGAAAATTGCAGGAATGGTACAAAGAACTCCCAACCACCTGTCACCAAGCTTCATCAGTCATTAACATGTTGCCATATTTGCTTTTGCATTCTCTCTGTATATGCATATTTTTATGAGCCATTTGAGAGTAAATTGCTAATACATCCCCTTTATGTGACTTTAAGATCAAAATGAAAACTAAACATTCTCCTTTAAACAGTCAGAACATTATAAGTAAGACTACAGTTCTCTTTGACCACTCTCAATCCCGGCCCCCTTATTCTTCCCCAGGGCTAACCCCATGGAGTATGTATATTTACTTAAATAATTGCACATTCATATACATGTACTCATAGAAAATATACTATATTAGTTTGTGTTCTTTTAAAAACATTAATGTTGTGTAGCTCACGGCAGTAGTTTTAATGTGGAAAATATGCTCAAATATAACATTAAGTCAGAATACCAAATTTTGATTACAGTCTAGTCTCAACTATGTAGAGCTATGTGTAAGTGAGGCTGGGAGGAAATAGGCTAATGTTAATTGATTATCTGCCTGGTGGGCTTATGAGTGATTTTTTTCCTGCCCCTCCTTAATACTGTCTCTGTACTTTGAACTTTACTACAGCAGACGACTGGTAAAATGAGTTGTGTCGGAGAGGGCAACCAGATAATTTAGAATAAGATTGAAAGAAGCTTGAGGGGTGATGGGGGTTTGTTAAAGCAGGACTCATTGAAGAGAGGCTCTATCAAACTACCTGGTGGAAAGGGTGGGTGCAAGGAGAGAAGATCCTAAGGTGAGATAATGAAAACCTTCACTTCTTGTCCTGTCCCCCTTGCTGGGACCAGGAAGAACAAAGACACATGAAGATCATAGATGAGACCATGGCCCAGCTACAAGATCTGAAGAATCAGCACCTGGCCAAAAAGTCAGAGGTGAATGACAAGAATCATGAGATGGAGGAGATTCGTAAGAAACTGGGGGCGCCAACAAGTGAGTGGGTTCAGGCCTGGGTTTGGGGCAAGTAGGTAGAGCAGACAGCCTGCTGGATTTGGGTCTCACCTATCTCCCTGGATCTTCTTAGGGAAATGACCCATTTACAGAAGGAGGTGACAGCCATTGAGACCAAGCTTGAACAGAAGCGCAGTGACCGCCACAACCTGCTACAGGCCTGCAAGATGCAGGACATCAAGTTGCCACTCTCTAAGGGCACCATGGATGATATTAGTCAGGAAGAGGTGAGTATCATGGCCGATGGTAGGAGTGGGCTGTGAGCAACATTAACCAGGGAAGGAGGATGAAAGTGTGAAAGTGGCCAGGGAGGGCAGGGGGGAGAGAGAAGGATGGTGGGCAGGAGTTTTGAGGGACATAAAGAGGGGTGGCAGGGCAAGGCTGTGAAGGCAGGTGAGGTGAAAGGTGGTAGCCTTGGTGTGAGAGGGAAGTTATATTGGAGGTAGAGCTGTATCTCTGTAGGTGATGAGGGAGGTAAGCCAGAAGCTGAAATCATTTACTAACCTTTGGGACTTGAGCTAAGTTAGCTCCAGTAGGTGATGGATATTGATAGGAGTGGGAATTGAGGGACATTAGCCAAGAGCAAAGGAAGACACAAGCTGGAAGATTTGAGGGACGGTAGCTTAGCTGCAGTGAGGGAGATTGGCCAGGAGAGGGTTGGGTAAGGGACATCAGCAATGCAGAGGTGACGAAGCTTATAGGAAAGGGAGGGACACTAGCCAATAGAGGAGCCAAGGTACTTTATCCAGTGGAAGTGAAGGCTGCTAGCAAGGGGCGGAGAATGTCAACGAGGAGGTTTGAGGAGGTTTGCGTAGATCTTGTCTTCAACCTGGACATGTATCTAAGTCCTACATATCTTTCTCCCTCCCCTCTCCCCAAATAGTATTTCAGTTTAATTCAGCAAAAATATTTTGAACACCAGAGATGTGCCAGGCCTCATGGTAGCACATGACATAATTACTCCTAATCCAAACCACAACTCTGCCAGACTGGCACCATCCCACGTTACAGATGAGGGAACTTGGATCTGACAGCGTGACTTGCCCAGGATCATACCCTCAGGCAGTGGTAGAGCCCAGTTTTGAACTCAGATCTTTCTGCCTTCAAAGCTGCTGTCCTCTGCCACAAGTGCTTTCCAGCAAGGTGCTTTCTCAGTCATTGAAGTCTGCAAAGGAGCCCCCAGTCCCCTCTAGAGGGGTCCTCTCATGGCCAGTATGCTTCATTCTATTCCCTCTTGTCGTTGCAGGGTAGCTCCCAGGGGAGGATTCAGTGAGTGGTTCCCAGCGAACTTCCAGTATTTATGCACGAGAGGCCCTCATCGAGATTGACTACGGTGACCTGTGTGAGGATCTGAAGGTGAGGGTGTGCCTAAGGGTAGGGGCAAGGGTGGGAGGAACATCTTCCTAACTCTCCAGAGAGAAGGTCAGCTCATCTGGGGGCTCCCTCTGGAGACCAGGGCTGGAAAGAGGGGCAAGCTGGCCAGAGAGGAAGGGTGGAATTGTAATCCAGGGTCTCCCCCTACATACATACACAGATATTTCCACATCTTCCCCACCCCAGGTTTCTGTCCCTGCCCGCTGCCCATTTCCCCCTTCCACAAATGTACGCATTTCAGCCCAGATGTACACAGAGAGAAAAGCCACCTGTACGGTGAACAGCTAGGCCTCGAGGTTTCCTCTGTGCTCTGTCCTAGGCGCTCTTTCCTTCTCACTTGGCTTTCTCTTATCCTGGGTCTTTCTTTCACTACCCTGGCGTTAGCAGTCATCTCTATGCTAGGTCCCACAGGTACCTCAGACACCCCAGCCCTCCTCCCCAAATCTACCCTTTCTCCTTTGTGCCAGCTACAGGTTCAGATCAGAAATCTGAGCCTCATCCTTGACTTTTTACTTTGCCTATTCAGTGTATTATCAAGCCCTATCCTTCTACCTCCTAAGTATCTGCTGCTGCATTCTCCTTTTTTGTTTCCCTTGTCTCTCTAGCGTAGGCCCCTTTCACCACTCACATAGACTACTGCAGGAGCCTCCTAAATTGTTTCTAATCCTTTCCAATCCATCATTATAGCAAGGGGAACTTGATTAAAAAAAAAAAACCTTTTCTATTATGAGAATTTTTAAACGTACACAAAAGAAGAGAGCATGCTGTAACGAACCCCAGGTACCCATTACCCAGCTTCAACAATTAGCAACATACGGTCAATCTCATTTTTTAATACCTTCCCCCTCCGCATTTGCCTATTATAAATCAAATTCCAGATATTATTCCATTCATAGGACTCTTTTTAAAAATGTAATCACAGTATCATACCAAAAATAATTTTAACCACAACTCTAATATCTAATACTCAGTAATGTTGAGATGTCCATGAACGTCCCATAAATATCTTTTTTTTCCCCCCATCGTTTGTGTGTTTAAATCAGGATTCAAGTGAGGTCCATATGTTAAAATTGGTCTCTTCTAGTCTATAACATTTTCTTATCCCTTTTTATTTTTTTCTTCCTATTTATGGAAGAAACTGGGTCATTGGACCTGCACAATTTTCTGCATTCCGAATTTGGCTGATTATGTCCCATGATGTTATTTAACATGTTCTTCCATCCCCTGTATTTTCTGAAAACAGGTAGTTAAATCTAAGGTTGGATTGGATTGGATTCGGGTTTATTTTTTACTTTTGGCAAGGATATATCATAGATGGTGCTGTGTACTTGCGAACTTCCCTTTGCGTCGCATCAGTAAACACCGAATGTCAGTTCTCCCTGTCTTTATATCTATCAATTATGTGAAACATTAGTGTTAGAGGTACATGTTAAATAAAAGCTCAGGGATGCATTTAGTCAAATCCAGAGTGTGGGAAACTAAAGGACAAAAGACCCAGTCTCTTTCACAAATAAATGGGAAGAAAAAAAATAAATAGGGAGAAATTTTATAGACTGTGAGAGACAAATCAACCAATCAGAATATGTGGCCCTCCCTTGAATCCATTGCAAAGAAAAGAGAGGAAGGGGAATTTAAAGGTAAAATGAGATTTAAAAGACATAGATGAAATGAGATTCAAGAGACATTTCGGCCAGTTCATTGTGTATACCTTATTTGGAACTTGCTTTGAAAAACCTGTAGAAATTTTATTTTTATAAAACAGGATGGTTTTGAATACTGACCAGATAATTTATGATGTTCATGAACTGCTGTTAATATTTTTTAGGTGAATTAATGACATGGGTTGTATTTCTTTTTGTTGAAGTTTTTAATTTTTGTTTTTCAGTTAGAGTTGACATTCAGTATTATTTTATAGACGTTTCAGTTGTACAGCATAGTGGTTAGACATTTACATAATTTATGAAGTGATCCCCCTGATCTTGTACCCACCTAGCACTATACATAGTTATCACAATGTTATTTACTATATTATTCATTGTGTATACCTTATTTGGAACTTGCTTTGAAAAACCTGTAGAAATTTTTTTTTTATAAAACAGGATGGTTTTGAATACTGACCAGATAATTTATGATGTTCATGAATTACTGTTAATATTTTTTAGGTGAATTAATGGCATTGGGTTGTATTTCTTTTTGTTGAAGTTTTTTAATTTTTGTTTTTCAGTTAGAGTTGACATTCGGTATTATTTTATATACGTTTCAATTGTACAGCATAGTGGTTAGACATTTACATAATTTATGAAGTAATCCCCTGATTAGTCTTGTACCCACCTAGCACTATACATAGTTATTACAATGTTATTTACTATATTATGCTGTACTTCACATCCCTGTGGCTGTTTTCTAGCTACCAATTTGTACTTAATCTCTCCACCTTTTTCACCCATCTGTCAGTTTGTTCTCTGTATCTATGAGTCTGTTTCCATTTTGTAAGGTTTTATTTTTAAATCATCCTATCTTTTACAACTGTGGTTCTCAGTGAGGGTAGGGTGGGATGGATTTTGTATCCCTAGGGGACATTCGGTAATGTCTGGGGATATTCTTGTCACACCCACTTGTCACAACTGGGGCGAAGGTTACTACTGGCATCTAGTGGGTAGACACCATGGATGCTGCTAAACATCCTACAGTGCATAGGACAGCCCCCACAACAAAGAATCATCTGGCCCAAAGTATTAATAATAGTGCTGAGATTCAGAAACCCTGTTTTAAAGATACATACTGAAGTATTTATGGATGAAATATGTCTGAGATTTGTCTTAAAATAATCGAATATAGAAAGGAATTGGGTATAGAAGGCAGAGTGTTTGCCATGAGTTGATAATGATTGAAGATGGGAAAGAGGTACATGGGGGTTCATTAAATTCTCTGCATTTTTGTGTATGTTTGAAAATTTACATAATATAAAGTTAACACAATCATGATCAGTAGGTTCTGGTGTTTGTTAGCCCCATCAATTTTTATGAAGTTCCATATCAGCCTTTCATAGTTAGTTTTAGCAGCTCTTAACGATCATTGCCTGGCTACCTTAAGTGTTTCAAAATAGTAATTTTCTAATTCTTTCATCCCTCCTCTACTTATTAATTGGATATCTAAAAAAGCTTTCTCACATCAACTGTGTAGTTCCCTTTAAATATAGTTAGTGTAGAAAAGGTAGGATAAATACTTAATTATTTTCCTTAATTTACCAGCATTTAGAATGAGTTGGTTGCCTTTGTAACCTTTAAAGGTGACCAATGAGGTTTTTACATGTGTATTTCTTATACGCATGAGTGTTTAAATATATTTTGATCTGTTTTGGTCTATTGGAGTCATTTTCCTTTTTGATGTTCAAATCGTCCCATCCTTGGCTAGTGGGAGCCACTTCAAGTTGGTTTTTGTTTTCGTTCTTATTTTTAGACTTTTATTATGGAAAATTTCATATGCTGAAGTAAAATAGTACAATGCTACCTCATGTTGCCATCACCAGTTTCAATAGTTATCAGCTCATGACCAAACTTGTTTCACGTGCACCCGCAGATACTCCATCCTCCCTTTCCACCCCCAGGTTATTTAAAAATAAATTCTTGACATCATGTCATTTCTTTGTAAGTGTTTCAGAATGTATCAACAGAAGAGATAATTCTTAAAAATATGTGGAATCATTTTCATACCAAAAAAATAATTCTTTAATATTGGAATTATATTTCATTAGTATTATATAATAATTTCTTAATATTATGATTAGTATTCACATTGCCCTGATTGTTATACACAAACTCGCCACAGTTTACTTGTTGGAATTGGGAGTCAAGAGTTGATAGATATAGATGGATGCATGATTGAGGTAGCGATTGGTTGATATCTGCCTTAAGTCCCACTTAATCTATAAGGTGTCCTTCCTTCTGTTTTTATTTTTCTTTGGAATATTTTTGTTGTTGAAGAACTTGGCTCATTTCTCCTGGAGGATTTTCTACATTACGTGCTTTGTTGATTGTATCCTGTGATTTTTAAAATGTTTCCCCAGAACAAAGCAAAAAAGAGTTTTGCTATCCCCCATAGTTCCTGTAAATGGGTAGTTAGATATAGATCAGTGCTCTTCAATAGAGAGATAATACGATCCACATGTGTAAATTTTAAAATGTGAGATTAATTTTAATACTACATTTTGTTTAACTCAGTATATCCAAAAGGGTTTTTGTTTCAGTGTGTAAGCAATATAAAAATTATCGATGAGATATTTGACGATCTCTTTTTGTACTAAGTCTTCAAATTCAGTATATATTTTACACTTATAGCACATCTCAATTTGGATACTAAAATTTCCTCAAATATTGATCTGTATTTAGATATCCTAAAATTTACAACTGAAAAAGGAGAACCACATATTCAAGTTGTTCCAAATATACTTAAAAGTTTTCCAGTAACTGAATTAAGTATCATTTTGAAAGTTAACCAAAATTCAGTAAAATTAAATAAAACTGGCTCCTCACTTGCACTAGCTGCATTTTTCGTGCATGATAGTTAAATGTGGCTGGCTAGTGGCTGCCTTATTTGGACAGCTCATTTCTAGAGATTTGATTAGATTCAAGTTTTGAGGTTTGTTTTGGTGAAGACTGCTTCCTCAGTAGCATTGTTAGTTCCATCAGAGGTTTATAAAGTCTGGTTGTGGCTTTTCTCATGCAGTTTACAGTTATGATAATCATTACCTAGATCTGTTGAATTCATCTGGGGTTGCAAAATGGTGATCCTATTCTATCATTTCTTCTTTATTTATTAGCTGGAAAACTGTAAAGAGGGATTTCCTCTCATCAGTTATTTGGTTACCCTGAGGCACAGTTTATATAGGAAAGACAGGATATATATGCTTTATTTACCATTTTATAAAGTAATGAGTTGTTTCTTTGGTGTTCTCAAGATTTGTCCACTGAGTTGTTTTTCTTATCATTATGAACTTATGGGTTTAAACACATTTGGTGTGTTATACTCTGTTGTGGTTATTATCCTTCTTATTCATCAAGTTGTCGCATCTTTGGCCAGTGGGAACTCATTCAGGTTGGCTTCTGAATCATTTTGACACAACTCTTATAGTCTTTCATATCTCCATGCTTTCTGGTATGTTCAGGTTCATCCTCTGCATTTCCTACCCCAAACCTGGAATTAGCCATTTCTCTGAGAAGCTCTGACTTCTTTTAGTGGGGAATGCTGTTATTTAGGTGACTACCATACTGTCTGGACACTGGAGTGCTCATGACTGCTGGGTGGTTCTGTGCTTCCAGAACATTTCAGTAGACTGGGCTAGGAAATGCATTTTTCATTTTGAAGGAAAATGTATCATGAGTTTATATTGATACTTCTAATTGAAATTGTAATTCTCAGTTTAATATCATTGATTTTATTGAGTCTCCAGTTATTCTTGCTAAAAATGTTGGTTACTAGCAACACTAACATAGTAACATATTTACTTTATCCTGTTCTGCGTATAACAGTTTGAAAATCACAACGAGATATTAGTAACAATTTAATTCATGAATGCCGTTTAAGATTTCCTTGAGGTTTCGTCGTTAAGCTAATGGCTCATTGAGCATGCACAGTTCTGAGTGTTTAGCTTAATATATAGTCAGATTTATTGTTTAGTTTTCAGTTTTTAAGGGATTGCTCTTTTTAACATTTTGATTTTTTTCCATCTTAATCTTGAATATGTTCAAACCTATAGAAAAATTGAAAGAACAGTATAGTGAACAACCACATGCCTTTCACCTTAGATTCACCAATGACTATTTTTCCAGTGTGCTTTCTCTTTCATCTCGATTCTGTCCCTCCGCACTACACATTTTTTTTGTTTGTGCTGAATCATTTGAAGGAAGTTGCAGACTTCAACTCCAATACTTCAGCATGCTGAGAACAAGGGATTCTCCTCCACAGCCACAATTCTGTATTACACTAAGGAAATTAATAATAATTTCACTTCTAATATTCTGCCCATATTAAAATTTCCCTAGTTGTTCCAAAAGTGTCTTTTATAGTTTTCTTTTTAAAAACAATGATCCAGTTAAGATTCATATATTGCTTTTGGTTGTTCTGTCTCTTTAGTTTCTCTTACTGTGGAGCAGTCTGCTCACCTTTGTTCATAACATTGATCTTTTGAAAGTCCACATGTTGTCTTGAAGAAGGATATGTTATGGATACGTTACAGATGTTAGTTTCCTTTCATTATTGCTTGACTTGTTCTTCCTATAAATTGGAAGCTTGATCTAGTCTGGAGGCTTGATGAATTAGGTCAAGTAATTTTTTGGCAAGAACTTTTCATTGGTGATGCTGCATACTTTTTATTGCATTATGCCAGGAGGCACATAATGTTAGAATGTCCCATATTTGTGATGCCGTTTGATCCTCAGTTAAGGTATCAATTGCCAGTTGTCCCAACACTAAACATACACTTTCGCCTTTGTAAGTACTTAGTAATCTTTAGGGTCATTCTTGGGCATCTTGTGAATATCTTGTTCCCCCATAATTTTTATCCAGTATTTTTCACATTTTGATTTAATTTATAATTATGGAAAATCTTCATATGGTTCTAAAACCGAAAGTATAGTACGAGCAAGGTACGTGATGAGAAGTTTAGGCTTCCTTTCTTGTCCCCTTCACCACCCTTCCTCTATGTATAACCATTTTAATTGGTTTTTGGATTATACTTTTTTTTTGCTATTGTACGTTTAAAAATACAAATATATTTGTATGCAAATATATTCATATTCCCTGTCTCAGATAAAACATAACATTGTATTGTATACTTTTCGTATTTTCTTATAACATATCCTGGAGACCACTTTATAGCAGTATATAGATAGCTTCAGAAGGGCTTTTCTAAAAAATATATATATGTATATATTTCATATCCTTCCTATGCTTGAAGTCATACTGTGGTATTTTACTTCCCTTGGGATAAAGTCAAACCTCTTGCGAGACCTAAAAGGCCCTACATCATTGGGCTTCCATGTGTGCCTCCAGCCTTGTCTCTTTCGTGAGCGTGCATGCATGTGCATATACAGACATGCACACACAGTTGCTACTATTGCTGTATTGAATTGCCTTTTGGGGAGTGGCTTTTGAAGTTTATTAAAGTTGATTACTCTTTCAAATTTCTTTAGATTCCTTAAATGAACCATGGCAAACCCCTGGTTTTGCATATATGATGCTCCAGTCTGCCTAGAAGACTGTTCCTTCTCTCTGTCCTCACCATTCTTCCTGTAGGCCTGAGCTTAAACATATTCTTAGAAGCCTTCCCTAGCCCCAGAACCTGAATTAGGTGCCTTTCTTGTCATTGTTTTGGTGTCACCATACAGTGTTCTAATTGTTTATTTACATGCATTCCTGTTAGTCATGAGCTCTGTGAGCACAGGAGCTATGGCTCACAGGATCTGAGGGCCCCAGTGCCTGGCACTTGGAAGGGATTCAGTAAATATTTATTGACTAAAAGTGGCAGAAAGTCACAAGCCTAGACATGCATTGTAATATCTATAATACCTAAAACCAAACTCAAGTGGAATTTGCTCAGAGCTAGTGATCAGGGCAGCAAACATGAGTTCCATGTTCATTTTGGAGTCCAGACCAGCCTGTGTAGGAGCCTCTAGGTCACCCTGGAATGGTGCTGGCTCATGGCCTGGGCTGAGAGCCAGAGAGGGGCACCAGCAGCTGCTCCTCCTGAGAGATGGAGAGGTTGACAGGTCTGGGGGAAGGGCTAGAGATGAGAAAGCATTGTCAGCCTATAATTTCCAGGGACGGTGGGAATGGTTACTATGAGAGGAACCGAGCTGGGAAAGAACCTGCCTTCTACACTGGAGCAGGCCCCTACACGGTTAGGCATCTCTGTGGGAGCCTGGGCTTGGGGGCCTGTTCCTTGATGTTGCTGGGCCTGGGGTTTACAGGATGCCCAGGCCGAGGAGGAGATCAAGCAGGAGATGAACACACTGCAGCAGAAGCTAAATGAGCAGCAGAGTGTGCTACAACGTATTGCTGCCCCCAACATGAAGGCCATGGAAAAACTGGAAAGTGTCCGAGACAAGTTCCAGGAGACCTCAGATGGTAGGATTTCACCCTTTTACTTGGGCCTGAGACAAAGACAGGAGGCCAGAGATGTGACTAGGGCCTGTCATATATCACAACAGCTCTCGTTTTTACATGCCTTTTTACTTGAAACTGCCAAGCGGCCTAAACAGTAGGGGTTATTGTACCTGTATATATAGACTGGAAAACTGCTGAGGATCAGAGAGGGTGAATAACTTGCCCAATGTCACGCATAGTAGAGACCAGAGGAGAATCATGTTTATGTGGCTCCAAGCCTATGTTTCTTCCTTTGCACTATGTGGCTGGCCCACTGGATACAGGTGGTTGTGGAACCAGCTATCTTCCTGGGACCCTCCCAGGCGTTCCTCTCCCTCTGTGGGATGTCCCTGCTCTGTGCAGTCATTTATAGGTCATTCTTGCCAGAGCATGGTCCTCAGCTTTGGCAGAGCCCAGGTACTGAGGGCTCACCTGTCTTTCCCTCGTGGCAGAGTTTGAAGCGGCCCGAAAGCGAGCCAAGAAGGCCAAGCAGGCATTTGAACAGATCAAGAAGGAGCGCTTTGACCGCTTCAATGCTTGTTTTGAATCTGTGGCCACCAACAGATGAGATCTACAAGGCCCTGTCCCGCAACAGCAGTGCCCAGGTAGGCCGGAGCCCCTTACCCAACCGTCCCCTACCATCCTTAGTTGCCTTTCCCTCTAGGCTTCCTGTCCCCGTCCCCATCCAGACACAGACCGAGATCCTGACCCATCTGCCTCCCCCTCCCCCCCAGGCATTCCTGGGCCCTGAAAACCCTGAAAGCCCTACTTGGATGGCATCAACTACAACTGTGTGGCCCCTGGCAAACGTTTCCGGCCTATGGACAATTTGTCAGGGGGAGAGAAAACAGTGGCAGCTCTGGCTCTGCTCTTCGCCATCACATAAGGCTGTCCACCGCAGGCTCTGGGGCTCAAGGATATACAGAGATCTGCAGAGGTGAAGATGTTCTGTGGAATCTGGATTGTGTCCCTGTTTTCCTACCTACTACAATATATCCGGCCTTGGTTTCCTAGACCTGTCTTTCCTATCCACACTCATTCGCTCAGCATGCCCTCACTGGCTCTGCATGTATTCAGTTCTACCACCAGGTTTTACTCACACGGTTGCTTGCTAATCAGCCCTTACCATGCAAATCTAGCTTGACTGTTACCACCTCTCCACGTCTCATTGTCCTCCTGTTCCTCTAGAAAACCTGCTTTGACCACTGTGATCTTCCCCTCCCAAACGCCAGTAGTACTGACTGAGTCTGATCCCTACAACTTAGTGCTTGATTGTTTCTTGAAGACTGCTCTGTACCAGACCATGTTGGGGATTAGGACACAGATGAGTCAGACATGGTGTCTGTCCTTAAGGAGCTCATGGTTCTAGTGGAGCTAGTATGTGTACAGCAGTTTATAACTATGAGTACTGCTGTGGATGCACAGAGGAAGGACACTAGCCCAATCTGGAGGTGGGTATGGCCTTCATGTTGGGGGCAGCAATACGTTGTAGCCAGGGAAGGCTTTCAAAGGTAGGATAGTAACACTTAAAATACAAAGAATGAGTAGAAGTTGGCCAAGGAGACCAGTAGGCATTCCAGGTGGAGGGTACAGCATGTATACAGGTGGGAGACATGACAGCATGTTGCAGGTGGGTGGAACCGACCTCTAGGTAGCTTGGTTGCTGCTATGGCCAGAGCCTAGGATGGCTTTATCTTCCCAACTAGTCTGGAAGCTCTGGAAAGGACCATGTCTTCTGGTCCTACAGTATCTAGGAATACAGGGCTGGATGGAGAGGAGGGCTCAGCTGGTCTGTTGGCCTTTAAGAGCTCAGGGATCATTAAGGCCTGGGTATTTTAGTCTCTGAAGAAGCTCAAGGGAAGCAGGACTGTGTGATGGGCCCCGGGGCTGTCCTGCCCCACCTCCACCCCATCAGTGTCAGCTCACCTACTGGTTCCCTTTCAGCTACAAGCCAGCCCCCTTCTTCGTCCTGGATGAGATTGATGCTGCCCTGGATAACACCAACATTGGCAAGGTGGGTGCAAGGAAAGCGAAGCCCAGGAGGGAGGCCTCTAGGTCGGGGCTGGGTTTTGGAGAGCAGCTCCTGAGTGGAGTGTGCCCTCGCTATTCATGCTGCCTGCTCTCTGTGCCCGGGAGGCTGGGCCCAAGATCATCCACCCCATGCTAGTCCATGATCGACTCTCAATACCTCTTTTCCCTACCCTTCAACCCCTTCCCCACCCCTCTGCCTCTAATTCTGACTGGAAGACACAAGGTAGTGTTTGGGCATCAGCCCTGCTAAGTGCCTGGTGGCCCCTTCCACAGGTTGCCAATTACATTAAGGAGCAGTCGACTTGCAACTTCCAGGCCATCGTCATCTCTCTCAAGGAGGAGTTCTACACAAAGGCTGAGAGCCTCATTGGAGTCTACCCCGAGGTAGGGCGGTCCTGGCTCAGAAGCCAGCCCCACTCCCTGCCCGACTCCCCAGGGCAGGAAGGGAAGGCCTCAGTGGAGGGGCATGGGGGCCAGGGAGCATAGAGACTCAGATCTTGAACAGCCATCTGGGCTTGTTGGAGCCCTGCCCTGGAGGCTTAGCCAGCTCAGATGGGCAGGGCTGTTGCATTTGGGGACAGGTGGAAAGGCCAGGCAGAGGCAGCCAGATAGCAGAGGAGGAGGAGAGTGCAGAGGTAGGCAGGGAGCAAAGGCACATGGGATGGAGCACATCCTCTCTTACCCAGGGAGAAGCATTGCCTGGGCTTTCAGCAGGTATGTAGGGAGGAGGGTTCTGAGGCCCCCGTTCCTGTGGTGGTAGACCCCTCTTAATTCTCTCCTTATAATTTCATTTTTCTTTTCTCTCCCTCCTTCAGCAAGGGGACTGTGTGATCAGCAAAGTCCTGACCTTTGATCTCACCAAGTATCCAGATGCCAACCCCAACCCCAATGAGCAGTAGCAGTTCTGCCCTCCCGCCCAGTGTGGGTCCCTAAGCTGTCCCTCTCTTAATCTCTGGATGTTTAGCTCCCAACCTTCCCCTGTTTGCTATAGTCATGGGATTTAGGCACTGCTATCAAGCATGAAGAGGAACATAGGTGATGTTAGGTCTGGAGCAAAAACTCCTGAGCTACAGAGAGCATCCTGGCCTCTGGAAGAAGGCGCTGAGCTGGACAGGGCCATCTGTCCATCCCTGTCTTCCTGCCTCCCAGAACCCCTGCCCCCATCACCCGTAATCATGAGTTTATGGGGCTTCTTGCATTTTGCTTGTGTGTGGATATGTGTGTATGTGTGTGTCCCCGTGTGCATGTGGGTATGTTTGCAAAATAATAAAGATATCGGAGACCCATTTTAGAAGAAGCCTAGGCTGAATTTGACTCCAAGAGAGCTTAGTGTGACAGCACCCCAGAGCTGGTCAAAGATATTCAGGACTTAATAGGAGTCAGGCAGTCACATGAAACTGTTTTCTTTTATCCATTTGTATTTTTATTTATTCATATATTCATTGGAGACATATGAACAACCTGTGTCAGGCTCTTTCCTAGGAATACAGAGCTGAATCTGACATGATCCCTCCTATTAAGGAGATGCTATGGGTTCATGAGTTCCCGTGGTTGACTGAACCACGTCTATAGGCACTTAGAATTTGAGAAGAGGACGGTCACCTCCAGGCTTCCTGGAGAAGGTCACATTTGAGCCGTACCTTGATAACTCAATAGGTTTTGATTAGGCACTAGGAGCAGAGCCTGGGCTCTGGGGATAGTTGCAGGTTTTAGTCCTATTTTTTTTTTAATCACTCACTAGTTTGACGTTGGGCAAGTCATTTGACCTTTCTGTGCCTCAGTTTCCTCATCTGTAAAATGAGGTTAACATTATTACCTACCTCATAGGATTTAATGATGTCAGGCTCCTCACTGGAGGCCTTATCCTTGCTTGGAGCCCACTAGGTGCCAACCCCTCAAAATAAAGCCTTCTCATGCCTGGACCCCTGAGTGCTTCTGATCGATCCCGGTTGTTAGGGACATAAGGAGTCTCCAGATCTTGGAGATACTGAATGCCCTGGTTACTGGGAAAGTTTCAGGGCACTGATGGGGTTTACCTGGTAAGTAGAAGGCCTAAGGAAATCTATAGCTCCAATCATCTATGATAACTGGGTGCTTAAGCCCCAACCTGAGTTGTGAGGAAATGGGGGAGAGGTAGCATGGCCCACACCCCAGCCAAATCCGTGTGATGTTCCTTCGGGGAACTAACCACATTAGCGGCAGGGACCATGTAGAGGCAGCACGGCCTGCTGCCATGAGGTCAGCCTTTGCTCATTCATATGTACCGTCAGACTATTACCTTGACCCAATCTGTATACTGCATTTTTTTTTTAAAGTTAAATGAGTTCTGGTTACCCAAGAGTGCATGAAGTCATTCTCTTTTTAAGAAATTAGGTGGTTACAAATAAAGCTAGGCTTATTCAACTACCATTCCCCCCTCTTTAACTGCTGTTCTCTTTGTTGTACATCTATCTAGACTTTAAGACTTACATATATGAAATCATTGGAAATTTTATTGTGTTTAATGCAAATGGTATATGGAGTCATTCTGCAATTTGCTTTCTTTGCTTAATGTTCCTGAGATCTATGCATGTTGCCAGTAGATTCAGGTCACTGTTGTAATTGTATAGATTGCCATTATGACTACCACATTTTACTTACCCATTTATCTTGTGATAGTAAGACTATTTTGCTATTACAAAATTTTACATAGGAGTAATGTGTGTGTGTGTATATGAAAATTTACCTATGATTGATTCCTAAAAGTTGAATTGCAGAGTCATAGGCTATTTATATTTTTGTTTTTAATAGACACTTCCAAATTGCCCTCCTGTACTATATACTCAATATTTTTCTTGAGATTGTCTTAGGTGTAACATCATTATCCACTTCAATTTCATCTTGAGTAGTGATATCCGTGAAATCATGGGTTTGATGTGCTGTTGTTTTTTTCTAATGCATATTAAAAGGTATAACTATCGAAGCAAAATAAATTTGTGTTCAATCAAAGATCTCCCATACCACCAGTGGTATGTGTGCCGCAGCTTGGGAAGTACTGGCATATCTGGAAGAGCACAATTTGGGAGTCACCCTAGTTCAACTCTCAGCTGTAGAATCTTGAGTTCATCACTTCACCTCCCTGAGTCTCGGTTTCCTTGTGTAGCAAAGGAGATAATAGAGGCCTACCTTGCAGCCATGTAGGGAAGATGAAATACGTTTGAAGCAATCTGGCAACTATATTATCACATCCCTTTAAAGGTAGCGATTGCTATTCTCCCCATTTACAGGTAAGGAAACTGAGGCCCAGGAATGTTAAGTGACTCAGTTACTAGATAACAGGGTTTGAACTCAGGCCTTCCAATTCATTCTTGCTTTCTCCACTGTGAAGGTGGTTATCAACTTTGGCTGTGTATTGAAATCACTTGTGAAGCTTTTGTCTTAAAAAAAAAAAAACAGTATTATACACTGGTTAGAAAATAAAGTAGTACAGAACTTACCATAAAAAGCAGCAGTTCTCTGCGTGTCTCTACATCCAAAGGATATGGAGCGCTTCGCTTTGGTCCGCCCCTGGAAATCTCATTTAGTAGGTGTGGATAAGGATCTGGATAACTAGTTCCTACCTCACAGGGTGGATAGGATTACATGAGATGCCTTGGGCTAAGGCCCTGGCACACAGGAACGCAAGTGCTGAAATGGATTTAAATCCTGAGGATCAGAGAGGTGAAGATGACTTGTCTGAAATCCGAGTGTTTCAGTGGCAGTCTAGACTTCGGCTCGAATCTTCTCTGTGCTGGGCCAGTGCTTTCCTGTAGTGCCACACTGCCTTAATCATCACAAGGCAACACGTGCTCAGTGAAGGCTGTGCTCAGTGGAGAGCAGAATCCCCAGTATGTTTCCATGAGAACGCTGGGTCTGAGTGGCATCCTTAGGGATCATTGGAGGACACTAGGCTGAATCCCGTGTGCTCTGGACCCAGTAGATGAGTACTCCACAACAGTGTCTACCTTTAGTTGGGCACTTCACTCTGGGAATCACAGTGTTGCATGTCAAGGACACAAACGTGAGTCAAATCTTTATCTTGCCTTCGAGGAGCTCACTCTCTAGTTGGGTAGGCAATTCGTAAGACAACCATACAGTATGATCAGTGTTCTGACAGGAACAGAAAAGGCGGGGGTGGGGAGAGGATCTCACGTAGAGGTTCAAGGAAGGCATCCTCTAGTCTAGGAGGTGACACTTGAGCTGGGTCTTGAAGGACAGGTAGGAATTAGCCAGTTTAGGAAGTGGAAGGAATTTCCAAGTAGTGGGAATGGTATGCACAAAGACTTAAAGGCAAGAAACAACAAAGCAATTCAGAAATACTGGAGCATACGGTTTCCCAGGGTGAGGAAGAGCAGCAGGAAATGAAACTGGAGAGGAAGTCAGGGACCAGATTTGAAGAGGGTCTTAAGTGTCTGGTTACAGAGATAGATTTATCTCATGGGTCAATGTGGGTATCCTGGCCCCAACCTTTAAAAGTTCAATTTCACTAACTGGGGTGAGGCCTGAGAATCTTGAGTGCAATAAAGGTCAGCACATGACTTTAGGGTACGGCCAAGTTTGAGAACGGTAGCATGAAGGCATTTGGGTAGTCATTAAATGGTTTTAAGCAGGGGAAACTGGATCAGATGTCAATTTAACAAATTCTGGCCAGCTTGTGTAGAAATCAAGTTAGATGCTTATGCTGTATGCTCCCCATGTTTGTAGTTTCCCTGTTGTTCATTTCTCAAAGTGTACTATATTTGTTTATTTTGTCTCCCTGAGTAAGCGGTAAACACAAGGATGGGTCCAGGGTTATCTTGCTACTGACATATTTTGAGCAAAAAAACACAGTGCCTGACCCCGAAACAGACACCCAATAGTTTTTAATGAGTAAATGTATCAATGAATCCATTTCTGAGGGAAGAGAAGATGGAGATTATTTAGGAAGCTATTGAAAATACCAGGAAGCCTACTCAAGGGCAAGGGCAGTGGGAATGGATGGGAGGCGATAAGGTATGAGCTGTTAAGGGACAATGATGAACCAGGCTCAGTGACTGATTACTGGACATAGAGGGTAACTGAAAGGATAGAATGAGTACCCACCCATTAATAGCCAAGATTCCTGCCCTATCCCATTCTCATTCATCTGAATCAGAATCTCCTTCCAGCCTCACCAGCTGCAATTCTTCAAGTTAGTTAAACATTCTCTGTGTGCTTTGTGGTCTTTCCCTCAACCCCAGCCATTGATTCATTCATCCAGTTCAATAAATCTTGGCTAAGCACCTCCTGTGCAGTGAGGCTTTTCCAAGCCAGAACTCTGACTTGTCTTTCCCCAAGTAAAACATCCCTTATACAGTAACCTAAAGTGAGATGCCCAGATGTCAGATCTGTAAAGAAACTTACAGACTTTGTCCATGCCCCTCCTGAGACTCTCGGAGGGGAAGGAACTTGCCCAAGGTCCTACTACTAGGAAGTATTGGAGCCAAAACTGGAACCTAATTTCCCTTTTCACATTGGCCCTAGAGCCTTGATCTCCCCCGCACTGCAGATTAGGACAGGCAGAGGTGGCCAGAGCTGGGAAGGTGGGGCTTATGTTGGCCTTGAAATTCAGTGTACTGGACAGGCTAAACAAGAAGCTTGCAATTACACTGCCCCCTTCTGGAAACCGTCAGCAAACCTGCCATGCCCACAGTTTCTTCTAAAGCATTTCTTAAGTCTGTGTTGCCGAGCTCTGTACCGTGTGACTTCACAATCCTGGCCACAGATGGTTAGGTTGGGATAGTATCTGACTCGAGAACAGCCAATCTCTAGGCTGGCTGGCAGCCTATTAGGTGGAGCGATGTAAGAACTGTGCCTCATAGAGATGGCCTGTATCGAATGACAAATGTATGAAACAATCATCCTTTTTCAGCGAGACTGAATGTGAGGCATTCAGAAGTGAACTATTAGATTTTAGCGAAGCAGAAGTGGAGATGAGGGGTGCCAGAAACCAAACAGCAAAAGCAAGGAGAAAGCTGAAGAAACCATGAGATGTATGTACCATGAGAATGTGGGGCCACAATGTAGCAGAAGCCGTGAAGCAGTAGGAACCATGATGTACCAGGAGCCATGAGGAACAAAAACCATGTGACAAAACCCCGCGTCTGTGAGATCCATACAGTAGCTGACGAGATCCATGAGGTAGCAGAAGCAATGACGCTGCAAGAACCACAAGGTAACTGGAATCACGTGGCAGCAAGGCAACAGGAATTGAAGAAGTAGCAGGAATTACAAGGCAAGCAGAAGTTGCAAAACAGAGAAGCCCCAGAGTATTTGGAACTGAAGCCCCAGAAGCCAGGACGCTTGCAGGTGCCAGGAAGGCCAGAAGTTGCCCGGTCCTGAAGGCGCTGGGATAGTGAAGAAAGGAGCAGAGAGAAGGTAGTCAGTAGCAGCAGGAATATAAATACAGCCAGAAAGGAGTTGAGTCACCATTTTGGGAAGCACTAGAGAACGGAGGAACAGATGCCTGCAGCTGAGGGAATGACAAGATGAGCTAGACTCTAGAGCTGCTTTGGATCAACTTGAACCATTTTCAAGTTGCTGCTTTTCTGTGAGGCTGCCTGTGTAGCAGTTTTTGTCTTTCTTATTTCCCAGTGATTGCTTCAATAAATCTCCATCTCTAACTTGAGCGTGTCTGTTTCTTGTAATCTACAAGAGGTTAACACTGCTATGCACTTTATATGAGTAGAGAGCAGGGTAGAAGGTCTTCCAGGTGGGTTCGAACCAAGACGGATGTGGGGATTCTTTCTCTCATACCCTCACTGGTACAGGCGCTTTTCATTTACTTATTGGCTTATTTTTTTTTTCATTCATCTACTCATCATGCATTTATTCACTTATTCATGTATAACTCATTCATTCACTTACACTTCCATGCATTAATATAAGCACTTATTCATTTGTTCATTTATTCTTTTCTGTATCCACTCAATCATTACTTTCCCCTCCATTTGTTTAGCAAGCATACATTGAGTTCCTGCTGTGTATCAGGCCTTGTACGAGGTTCTGGGAATAAGAAATACTCCCTGAAATCCAGGAATTCACATTTTATTTGGGAGTCAGTTCTAAGTGAGCACATAAGTACACCAAGTGCAACAGACGAAATACAGAAGTCTAGATGAGGCAGAGCGAGAGAACATAGGACCATTGGATGGTTCTTCCTGGGATTGGGCAGGATGGAGGGAGTACTCAGGAAAGCCTATTTATAGAGAAGGGGAGAGCTGACTGAGTCTTGAAGAGTTGTTTACTACACGGAAAGGGGGGAAAGAAATTTCAAAGCAGAGAAGCTGCTTAAGTAAATTTATGTGAAGAGTATGAAAGTGCATTGGTTTGGAAGAGAGCCAGCATTGTCCCATGCAGTGGAAGAAGCACAGGAAGCCAGGCAATCAAGCTTAGCTTTGATCCTATGGGCAATGGGAAGCCATAGAATGGCTTGAAGGAGGAGAGTGGCAGTCAGAAGGAAGATCACTCTGGTAGATGGTTGGGGACATTAA
The DNA here is from genome assembly GCA_003508835.1 of Eonycteris spelaea. Classification (NCBI taxonomy): domain Eukaryota; kingdom Metazoa; phylum Chordata; class Mammalia; order Chiroptera; family Pteropodidae; genus Eonycteris; species Eonycteris spelaea. Next base: position 217,496 of record PUFA01000484.1, on the reverse strand, counting down.
GCACTAACTTAAATAATGTACTTGAAGAAAGAACATGTAAGTGTTCTTAGAGGCATGAATGAAGACTCTGGAGGCCCAGAGGAGGGAGGAAGTTCTACCAGGGGACTAAGGAAGACTTTGGAGGAGGCGGAATTTGAGCTGAGCCTTGAAGAATTCAGGATTCCAGCTGGTAGAGATAAGGAGCAAGGGCTTCCCAGGCCTGGGAGGCATGAAAACAAGCAAGGAGGTGGGTATAAATATGGCAAGTTTGGGCGAATGAATATCTCAGTTTGACCACAGCAGCACTGCATTTAAGGGAGAGGCAGGAAGGGAAACTGAAGGTTTCCCAAAGTTTTCTATATTCTGCTGTCATTAGGTCTGCAGGGACAAGGTAGTTTGGCAGGAGGAGGTAAGTAGTGGACAGGAGTGTCCTTTCTCTGTGTTTTGAAAAATAAATTTTAAATACATGTTCATTTAAAAATAGAAGTAATGTATGCATGTTATTTAGGAAAATCAATAAAATCAGTACAAAAGGACATTATGAAAAGCAAGTGCCTACTGCCCCACACATCCACACCCCGCCACTCTACCACTTTAATTATTAGCAGCAACATTTAGTTATTTCTTATGATTGTTATATCCATATCTAAATATTATGCTATGTGGGTATTTGTCTTTTATCAATTTCAGATATTACCCATTGGTGTCCTGCTATGACAAATGAAGATTTATTTACACTAAGTTCAACTCTTGTCCTTCCTGCTTCTAATATAATTTAGTTTCTCCAAATTAGAAACTTTATGAACTTGAGTAACACCTTTATTTCTTATTTCATGAACTAGAGACAATATTTCCTTTTTTTTTTCTTTCGGCCAGGCTGCCTTTATTTTTAAGTTTTTTTTTCATTGTAAAATTCAATGAGTTTTTTTTCAAATTATAGTTGGTATACAATATTATATTAGTTTCAGTTTCACTACAACATAGTGATTAGAAATCTATATAGCTCACAAAGTAATCGACCCACTAAATCTAGTACCCTTTCCCCCTACATATTTATTACATTATTAACTATTTCCTTATGCTACACTTTAAATCTCCATGTCTATTTTGTAACTATACATTTGTACTTCATAATCCCTTGGCTTTTTTTCACCATTCCCCCAAGTCCCTTCCCATCTAGTAGCCCTCAAGATATTCTGTGTATCTTTGAGTTCATTTCAGTCTTTTTAGATTCCATATTTTTGTGAACTCATGTGATATTATCTTTATCTAACTTCATTCAGTGCAATACCTGCTAGGTCCATCAAGGCAATATCTTTTTCCATCCCCTTCCATTTAGTTTGTGTGTGTCTTTTAACCCAAAGTGAGTCTCTTGTAGGCAGCATATGTAATGGTCTTGTTTTCTTATCCATGTGTGTGTGTGTGTGTTGTGTGTGTTGTGTGTGTGTGTGTGTGTGTGTGTATTACCTCTTCTTTAACCCTTCATCCATTGACAGACACCCAGGTAGCCTCCATACCTTGACTATTTGTAAATAATGCTGTAATGGATATATGCATTCTCATGTCCCTTCAAAGTAGTGTTTTGGATTTCTTCAGATAAATACCCGGAAGTGGGATTACTGGGTCCTTCTTTGTCATTTGTTATAGCCTTTGTTTTAAAGTATATTTTGTCTGGTATAAGTATTGCTACCCCTTGGGGGTTTTTTGTTTGTTCGTTTGTTTCCATTTTCATGAAACATCCATGATTGTTTTTGAGAACTGGCTGGTGACTACAGTGGAGGAGCTGTTGTATAGAGGCTGATCCCGCAGAGCAGGGTTCACTTTATCAGGTCTCTGGTGCCTGCCCAGTCTGCCCTTTGGGTGTGTCATCCTCGGATGTGGCCCTGGGTAGGGCTGTGACTCAGACCAAAGCTGGCCACCGGGCTTGCAGGCTAGGGCCTCCCAGGAGAGGCCCTGCCACAGGCCAAGTTCAGCTGCAGCCTGTGCCCTGCCTGGGACCACCTGGCATGAGCCACCAAGCTATCTACAGATAGCTGCCACCCATGCTGGGCTTGGATGTGCCTTAAGAGGCCAAGTCACAAACCGAGGCTAGCTACAACCAGTGCTGGGCTTGAGGCTGCACAGCAAGTGGTACAGGGCACACTGAGGCCAGATGCTGCTTGCATGTTCACAAATGTTTTGTGAACATTTGAGAAATTCTAAAGTCTGCAGCATGAGCCAAGATAGGACATTTGTATGGAAAATCCACTAGAAGTGGCTTGGATGGGCCAGCAAGTTGGTTGGGGAGGGGTCTCAGGGAATCACCAGGGTTGGGTAGCCAGGTTGGTGGAGAAACATATGACAACCACCTGTGTCTGCATTCTGGGTGAGAGTAGGCTCAACAAACAATGCCCTCTGCCAGCAATTCTGTCTGGAAGAAATCTGCCCCTCCAGCCCTCACTCTGAAGCCAGACAACTCAGTTCCTCCCTGTATGTCCTGGGCACTTTTCAAGCTGCAACCTCAGTGCGGGATCTCAGAGTGAGTGAGTCCATTACTGAGTAAGTCTGTGTGCGGGCCGCTTACGAGGAATGTCTGTGACTCCAGCAGCCCTCTGTCTCACTCACCCACAATCTCTGCTGGTTTTCATAGCTGGAAGTTGTGGGGACTTCTCTTCCTGGCATTGGAACCCCGGACTGGGGAGCTCATTATAGGGCCAGGTCCCTTCACTCCTCCGTGAGTATCTCTGCAGCCAAAAATCTCTCCCAATTCTCAACCACCGCAGATGGGTATGGGGATCAGCCCATTCCATGTCTCCATCCCTCCTATCAGTCTCGAGGTGGCCTCTTCTTTGTGTCCTCAGCTGTGGGACTTCTGTTCAGCTAGACGTCAGGCGACTCCCAATGATAACTATTCTGTAGTTTAGTTGTAATTTTGATGTGGTTGTGAGAGGAGGCAAGCACATCATTTACCTACTTGACTGGAAGCCATTGTTTTGAAAGTGAACATCTTCAAGTAACTTTCTCAGAAAGTTGTGTAGGAGGTAGACTTCCTGAGTCTTTGCATGTCAGAAAATATCTATTCCATCTTTATACTTGGCTATAAAGTTTGAGATTCAATATCATTTTCCCACAGGACTTACATAAGGCATTGCTCCATGTCCTTCTCACACCCAATTTTTATCATAAGAAGTCTGATATCACTCTGAGTCTCACTGCTTTATAGGTAACCCTCGCCATCTCTTTTTCTTCTCTTCTGGGACCCCTGTGACATGAATGTTAGATATTTTGTTATAGTCTCACAGGTCCCTAAGACTCTGTTCACTTTTTTTCCAGTCTATTTTCTTTCAGTTCTCCAGACTGAGTAATTTCTATTGTTCTATCTTCAAGTTCACTGATTCTTTCCTCTGCCTTCTCCATTTTGTTATTAGCTTGTTCGTTGAGTTTTTTGTTTTGGTTATTTTATTTTTCAGTTCTAAAATTTCCATTTGGTTCTTCTTTATATCTCCTATTTCTTTACTGACATTTTCTACTTTTTTCATTTGTTTTAAGCATGTTCTTAATTGTATATCAAGGTATTTTTATTATGGATCCTTAAAAACCCTTGTCAGATAATTTTTTAACATCTCTGTCATTTTACTGTTATAGTCTATTGAGTGTCTTTTCTCATTCAGATTGAGATTTTCTTGTTTCTTGGTGTGATGAGTGATTTTCTATTGAAACCTGGGAATTTTTAGTATTGTGTTTTGAGAATCTGGATCCAATTTAAACATTTTGCTTTAGCTTGCCTTCTCAGACACTGTTCTGGCAGCAAAAGAGGGATATGCATTGTTATTGCCAGGTAGGCATGGAAGTCCAGGATCCCCACTTATTTCTGTTAACACCCTAGGGAGAGGTCTTCCTCATCACTCTTGTATGGGAGATGGGAGTTCTGGCTTCCCACTCAACATTCTATGACATTACCCCAGTGGAAAGGGGAGGGGTGACTCTTAATAGCCATTGAGGGTGGAAGTCTAGGCTACCCATTTTGCCTTTGCTAGCAGGGCCATAGTTTTTTTTTTTTTCCTGTGGTGTTTGGCTGGAGTAGAGTGGTTATTACCTAATTACTACCTTCTCCAGCACCAAGTCTGGGTTATATGATGTGAAGAGTGAACCCAGGGAACTCACCACATGTCACCCTCTGCTACTGATGTCCTCAGCAGGTTTGCCTTCTCTCCACCTCTCAGACTTTTCTTATGTTTCTATATAATGTCCTAGAATTTAAGCTGTACTTGGGGAGAGGAATAGGGAACAGCACTTCTACTCTATCCACCCTCCTCTTTAAGTAGTTATTTTTTAAAAATTGTATCTTGGTATTCTGAAATTTCATAATTATGAATTCAGGTTTGGTGATTTGTCATTCATTGAGCTGTTCATTGATTAGGTCCATTCAATTTGAAGTTCTTTGACTCTGGAACTTTCTCTTGTTTCTTTGATACATTCCTTTCTTCTACGTTCTTTGTTGTCTCCTAGAGCTCCTTAAAGTTGGATGTTAAACCTTCTGAACTGATCTTTTATAGTTTTTAACTGTTCTCTCTTTCCCTCTTTTTTTCCCCTTCCTCCCTCACATTTAACTTTCTAGCTCTTTCTGGGGGAAGATTTAATTTTATCTTCAAATCCTTCTATTGAATTTCTTTTCATTTTGACAATCCCATTTTAAAATTTCCAAACATCCATCCATGTTCTCTTTTCTTTTGTTATAGTGTCTTATTATTGTTAAATGAATGAATTATTATCTTGAATCTCTTTGAGAATAATAGAGGTATTTTTATATTTCCTTATTTTCTTTGAAATATTTATTTCCTTTGAGATTTGCTTTTTTTTTTTCTTCTTGTTTTGGTCCCTTTGAATTTGCAGTCTTTTCTCGAATGCTTGGTGGTTCATGGTTGTTTACTCTTATTTATGAATATAGCAATAAAAATCTGATTAGAAGCTTTGTGTAGGGGGACTGGGCTAGATGACTAGTGGCTTTCCTTTAGGATCATTGAAGGAGAACTGACTGCTGTTCTGCAGAATCCCTGAATACCAGAGTACAAAGATTTTTTTCTGAGGTTACTCAGTTTTCTTAGATAAGAACTGTCTGGTTTTTGCCTAAGGGGTAGACATCTAGCTGCTATGAGTTGTACAGGTGGTGGGTTAACAGTTTGATATACAGCCTTTCAATTTGTGTTTGGTTATATGAGGCACTATATTAGATGAAAGTATGTTTTTAGAGTAAGTATGGGAATAAGGGTGTATGTGAATATTGGACACCCAAAGTAGTTAACTCTAGTGGCTGCTTAGCATCTAAATCCCCATCTTGTTTGTGGGGGATTCCACCCTAGTGTGAGTCTCGTTGAGAGGCAGGACCACACTTCTGACTATGGAAACCAAAGGTGGTCAAATACTTTTTTCCCTGCCCATCATGTAGCAAGGGCTGAATACTCTTTCATGGCTTTGAATCCAGAGTCAACAACACAAGGAGACAGGAATGTAGAAAATTAACAGATTGATAATAGATGAGGAGAATGTAGTTGCAATGTGCAAAACTGACAAAAGATTAATAACTAGGAAAAGAAGACAGTAAACCCAATAGGAAAATGGACAAAGGATATGAAGAATGATTAACAGCGGGGAAACGTGAATTTACACAGGGGGAAACTTGAGCATATTAAGAGATTTCTAACTCTGCTAATAATTAGAAAAATGAAAATCAAAATAACAGTGAACCACAGTAAGAATGGCAACATGTAGAAAGTCAGATATTATTAAGTACTGATGAGGATGTAAAGGAAAGGAAAACTGGGTAGGGGTATAAACTGGTGCAGATATTCCAGAGTAATTTGACAGTACTATCTGGAAGTAAGTAGAAATGGTCCTCAAACAACATTATTTTGTATAATGTTGATGAGATGTCATAGGAACTTAACTCTTGTTTGTATCAATTAGCCTATGGTAAAATCGGTTTTGTTATATGTCATTTTACTTAAAGTCTCCCAAACTGTTAAAGATGTTAAGTGAGGACTTACTGTCTATGTATATCCTAGAACCAGCAACCGTGTCCCTGGCTATGTATTCCAGAGGAATTCTCACACAGGTCCTTGTGGAATTATAGTTGAGGTTGTTTGTTTTAGCATTGTTTGTGGTAGTGAAGAATTGGAAGCAACCTAGGTGTCCAGCACCATGGGACTGGATAAGCAAACTGTGGTGTATTCATAGGATGGAAAATATAAAACAATAAAAAGAAATGAGCAAAATTTACTATAGCCACATAATTAAGCCTCTAAAACTTAGTGCTGAGTGAAAAAAGGTACAAACCAGAATGAGATTTACACACAATACCGTTTACGTGAATGTAAAACAACACTGTATATTTTCATGGATATGCATATATCTAAATAAACATATGGAAGGTGGATTGGAGAAAGTGTTTGTACATGAAATACACCAGAGCAGCTCACTAAGATGGGTCGGAGAATGGAGTGTAGGCAGGGATTGACAGGGAAAAGTAATAATACAATGAAATAAAACAAAAGCGGAGACTCAAATGGACTGAGGAAAATAACAGGCCATGGATTGAAGAGCATGAGGACACAGTCTCGAAGCTGACCACAAATAAACACGAACAGGCAGGAGAATGGGTGGCATTCAAATGCAGTGGCATGTGATGGTAGGATGATGTCCAGGGGTCACAGCAGTGGGGATAGCAGTTCCAATAGCAGCTTCTAACCTAGCTGTTTCCAGTGTGGCCATAGGTGGCTTCTCCTGCCAGATTCTCCAAACTTCTGTGAGCTACGTGACAGCCTTGAAATTAATCCCTTTTCTGCTTAAGTTAGCTAGAGTCGATTTCTATTACTTGCATCCAGAACCTTGACTGATACATCACGCACTTCACTGGAAAACATTCTCAAGTGGCTTCTTAAGAAATGTAAATTTTGGGGTCTTTCCATGTCTGAAAATGTAGCATTATTTTACTTTCATATTTGAATATTAGTTTGTCTTTAGAACTCTATGTTTAAAATGCTTTCCACTAAATTTTGGTATTGCTTTTAGTATATAGTCTTACTGATTAGAAGTCGGAGGCTGATATTATTCTCATTCCTTTGTTGGCAACCTGTTTTCCCTACCTATGGAAGCTTAATTTTTTTTTCCTTCATACTTAGTGTTTTGAAATATCACAATGATGAGCCCAGAAGTACGTTTTTCCTCATCTGTTTTGCTGGGCACCTGGTAATAGGATCCTTTCAATCTGAAGAGTCATGTCTCTCTTTTCTGAGAAATCACTATTTTATTTCTTTGCTAATTTTTTCTCCTTTATTTTCTCTGTTCTCTCTCTCTAGACATCTTATTGGATTTTGAATCTCCTGGATGAATGTCTTTGTCTTTTTATTTTTCTCTCATATTGCCCATTTTTTTTTCCTGCATTCTGGGACATTTCTTTCACTTTATTATCTGTTGAACTTTTTTATTTTGGCAGTCATTTTTAATTTCTAAGCACTCTTTCTTATTCTCCAAAGGTGCCTATTTCATAGCATCCTTTTTTTTTAATGGATGCAATATCTTCTGTGTATGTGTGCTTAATAGAACTTTACTGTAGTCTTGGGGATAACAGACGATAATTACTAGGACAGAAAGGAAAATTGTAAATAAATGGATATCGGGTATTAACTCTCCAAGAGAATGTCACCCATGCCCCTCTGAAGGGGGCTGCCTACTGGCTGTCTCTTTCCTTAGCTTCCTAACCTAATACCATGTGTGGGAAAGATGATCGTCCACCAACGGGACAGATTTTGGCCATGTGTCCCTACCTGGATTCCAAATCGTCAGCTCTCACCTTCACCTTAGAGAGAGGAAGTTATTGTTCTGTTCCCCACTCCCAGGCCAACTATATTTTCTGCTGCAGCATAACATTCTGCATAACCATTTTCTTCCTCAGACATTCTCACGACTGCCTCCCATAGTGCTGACCTGGTCCCCATGGCCCACCGAAGGCAATCACAATACTCAGCAGCACATTTCACAGAGTGGATTGTTTTTAATGGTAAATAACAACATATGTAGTGGACACACAATCCAGTCTACTTCTTCTTTTTTTATTATTATTGTTAGTTTCAAGTATACAGTACATCGACACATATAGTTTATGAAACAATCCCCCTGATTGCTTAATCTTCCCTCTGGTTCTACATTACTGCTGTCTGCATCCCTTATGCTGTGTTCCCCATCCCCATGACCCTCTATCAACTACTTTTTTCAGTCTAGTTATTTTTCACAGTCTTTCCTCCAACAGAAGTCAACAGCAATCCAAGCCTACATACCTCTTGATGTGGTCCAAACTGAGTATCTCTGTGAGCAAAGGCCTGGGCAAAATATGCACACACATCTCTCAGGAACAAATAATTTTTCAGGGATGGTCCAGTTCGGACTTATGTGTAGGATTAAAAAATGAACTCAGTGGAAGCACAATACTTTTGAAGTACACTGAAATTGTGTCACTGCTTAGAACATTTAACATTTTATTCAGAGTGGATAGCATTTGCTGAGTGCTTGCTCTGTACAAGGCACTTGAATTACCTTCATTTCATAATGAAGAAAAGTGAGGCTCCCAGGTGTCTCTCGCCCAGGGTCACAGAGCTAATAATTGGCAGACAGGAAATTGCACCAGGACTGTCAAAACACAGCCAACTCAACCCATGTAACTGCCACAAAGTGCTGAACTGGTTTCCACCAGCCATATTCAGGTTAATGGTGATAGCACAATCTTCTCTGAGATCAGTGGGTGGATACATGAGATACCTTAGTCTAAATAAACAGCCTATCTCGTTAGTTTGCTTCCAAGTGAATTGACATCTTTTCCTCTGGAGACAGAAAACTGCCACCAGCTTTTATTTTTTAAATGTTTATTGTCATCGATACCATAACACTTTATTTCTAAATTTTAATTTTTCACCAAAGTAATACTTGCACATAGTTAAAAATTAAAATAGCGCTAAAGAACTCATAATAAAATCCAGCAATATCCTGTTTCACTCCAGCTGCAAGTCCTGCTCCCTAGAAGCAACTACTTTAAACTATTTTACCAGTCTTTGGCTGTTTTTCTGGCATTTACCACACCCAGGCCCTTCTCCCTGGCCATCTCCCACTCAGAGGCTGAAGAGCCAGGTACGTTCTTAGCCTCCCTTGCAGCTAGAGATGGCTATGTGTCCCAGTTATGGCCATGAGATGTTTGCTGGGGGCCTTCGGAAAAAATTTTGCTTTACTGAGAGACTCATAGCTGACGTTGTCCCCTTCCTTAGTTCCATTTTGAATGTAGCCATGTTATCTAGAACTGTGACCAATCCAATCTTGTGAGGGGATGAGCATGAAGATGAAAACAACACATTAAGGAAGAACAAGAAAGAGCCTGGTTTTTTAATGATTCCACTGAGGATCCGAACCCATGCTACACTTTTGTTAAAAAATTAACTTCTTGAAGAATAAATAAATAAAGCCACAGGTGGTTCAGCCACTGTCAGTTCATTTTTTGTTTTGTTTTGTTTTGTTTTTGTTACTTGTAGCTGAAAGGATTTTTACCTGAAGGACCACCATGTTTCTGTAAAATATGCTTATGGTACTATTTCTTAACTTAGCAATTTGAGACATTATCTTTTGAAATCTCATTATAATTGAAGAGGAATTTTTCACCCGCCATACACACACACATTCCTATTTTCCTTCCCTTTACTCTTCCAATATGTTTATATTCCAATTCCTAGTATTTCAGTAGTTGCTGTAGAGTCAGGAAATGGACTATAACTACCTGGATTTTTTTTGGCCTTTTATTTTGTGTTCCTAAATTTAATAATTGCTTGGGTTCCCCCCTTAAAATGTGCCCAGCCTTAGTTTTTCCCATTTACTTCATCAGTTTGTTCATAAATCTATTAGCATATTTTTTTCACAAACATTCAAACCTTTCACCTCATTAATTTAAGAAGAAACCAATAAAAAGTTGATTGGTTGGGAGCCTGTGTAAAGGGCAGGGGTTTGTCCAGTTCACTACTAGACTTCCCTTTAAGGTGACTGGTTTGTTTGCGGGGGAACTCACACAGTCTGCTGGAGGGCTCCTAAGTCCTGAAAGTGGAGGCTTTGCTGTAGGACTGTTTGATATTTTGGGGACTCACCCTGTATTTTACTAGAGTTTAGGTGCTTGGCTCTTGTGATTTCAACCCCCAAGAAAGGGGAAGGGCAGAGGGAGGGTGTATAAGTCAACTGTGCTGATACATATTTTCAATTCTCCCCCTATCAGGGTCTCTACATCTCACTCCCACAGTCAGGACATCTTTCTTGCACCAGAGCCTCAACGGAATTTTGCAAAACAACCAACGTTCTTCACATGGATCCCCTCCCACGTGTGGACTGTACCTCTACCTTTCCTAGCCCCTTTCTGCCTACCAGACAGTTGTTGAAATCTCTTCCCTATTGATGGGACCTCCCCCAGTTTATACACTTGATTCTTTTACTCTTATTTTATCGGGTGTCAGGAGTTATAGGAGACAGATGCATTCCACCTTCTTGAATTGAAGTCAGAATCTGAATCTTTAACTGCCCCAGACAGTCTGGATATTCCCCAAGCGTGTGGACCAACATTTGTAAACCATTGGCAATGGGAAAAGCCTGGGTTTGGGAGTCCGATGGTTTCAAGTTTGAATTCTGAATCTCTGACTTCCTTTCTCAAGTCACATTGATGGGCCTCAATTTTCTTGTCTGCAAAATAGGAATAATAATGTCTAACTGATAGAGTTCTGGGAAGATTTCCTTAGCTACTATAGGCGAAGCATGCAGCAGAGGGCTTGGCAGACAGTAGGTGCTTAAAATAGGAGTGATCACTTTTTAATGGGAGCAAGTGGGAAATGTGATTGGAAAGATTTGAATCAGGTTTTAAGAGGGCCTCGGATGCCAGGACTTAGTCTTGTGACACTGAGGAACCTGGCAGGCTTGCAAGCAGGGGAGTAACTTGATCTCAAAAAATTTGTCAGATCGTTCCCTCAGTCTGGTGTGGAGAAAGGAGGAAGAAGCCCTTGGCCTAGCAGCTCTTGGGTTAAAATCGGCTGCATCTGAGTTATTTGTAACCGTTGTCATAGCAACAAGTTTGGCAAGTGAGCCAGTGCTGCAAGCTCCTGACAGTAGGGAGAGGAGGGCAGTGGGAGAAGACAGATTTGGAAGGGGGGGGTCGTCTGTGACCAGCGCCTCACTTTCCTCTGATTTGTCTGAAGCTTTCAGCTGGAGATGAGGGTGAGCATTCTCCAGGGAGAATCGCTGGACATTGGAGACTCTCCTGCCCAATCTCCTGATATTCCAGATGTGAAAATAGATCCAGAGAGGTATAGCAGCTGGCTCAAGGCCACACAGTATGTCAGGGGCAGAGACAGAACTAGATGTTTTCAAAAAGGACTCAGGGTTATAAAACCTGGAGAGGATCTGTGGAAACATTTCATCCACCTCTCCACCAACATACATATGCTTTTATTGTTGCCGTGTTCACATGGCAAACCTGGGACACAGAGTGGGTTAGAGCTGACTCAGAGTCACACCGCAACTCGGGTGCTGCCTCGAGAACAGAACCCAGAGGCCTCAGGCCTCCTGTGGCCTGGGTACTTCCTGAGGAAGTAGCAGTCTAGAGCTCATGGTTCAGAGAAGCCCTTCACCGCCAGCTTCCAAGGTAGGGTCTCCCAGGGTAAAACCGATTTGACTGTCTTGGACCTTGACCCCCTCCAAGCCAATGGGCATGTGTTCAGATCACATCTCCCCTCCCCACACACCTCTTCCTTCTGCAAGTATGTGTCTCCTCCTGCCAATGTCAATGCTGTCGCATGAATGGCAGCCCAGCCTCACTCTGCCCTGGACCAAGCGCAGCTGCCTCTGGTCTCCCTCTCTAAATCAAACACAGGACTAAGCACTTTTTGGACATTGTTTTATGTGATTCCTTCCTCACAATTATCACTCTTTGTCTCCCAATTTATCAGGTGGAAAGGTAAAGTGACTGGCCCAAGGTCACATGGTCAGTCTTAGCCTGAACCCCTCTCCTCCAAAATAGTGTTTTTGCCCCTTCTATCCCACAGTGATTTCTCAGCCCTCAGAGTTCCTCCCGCCATCATCTTTGCCTTAATCACCGCCCCCTGCCAAGTCCAGCTGATTCTCCTTTCTGTCTATCAAATCCACCTTCTTTCCTCATCCTCAGCCACTGCCCTGCTCCAGCCTCAACACTCCTTATGTGAAGGACCCCAAGTCCTCTTCCTGTCTCTCTGCTTCCAGACTCGTCGTCTCCAACCTACCCTTCTGCACACCAGCAGTGAGAGGGCATTTGTGCAGAAGTCAACACATCACTTCCTTCTATGACACCCCAACCCTTATAATGATAAAGTTCTAGCTCCTTGTCTGGCAAGTAAGCCACTCACAGACTGGCCTCATCGAACCTCTTGAGACTCATCTCTTGTCACTCTTGGTCTCACACATTGTACTCTGACCACTGAACCAACTACAAGTGGTTGCTAAAATGTACCCAGCTCTCTCCTGTCTAGGTGTCTTTGTAATGTCTTCTGCATGGAAGGCCCTTCACACCCACTCCCCAAACCTGATGAACTCACCTTGGATGTCACTTCATCCAAGTAGCCTACCTTGATTTCCAAGCAGAACTGGATCCTGTTCTCTGGGCTCCCACAGACCCCAGAGCTCCCCTCTGCCCCTGCCCTATGTGGAATTGATATCTGGGGTTCTCTGTCCTATCAGATCGGAAGCTTCCTGACGGCAGGTACTCTGTCTCTAGCAAAGCCCAACGCCTGGCTAGTCCCAGAGGAAGGGTCAGCGAATATTCATTGCATGGATTCAGGTGTATGAATGTTTGAAAGAGGAATGAAATTTGGGTTGAGCTCTGTTCTTGCACCCTCCTACCCAAAAGGGCTTGCATGAGATCACATGTTTCCTAGCAGGTACCTTTCCTCTCTGAGGTGTGCTTCCTTTTGGAGGGGGCATACCTTGGATCAGGTGACACAGGGTGCAGCCCAACCAGCCAAGTTGTGAGTTGGGAGGCGGAGGGAGGTGGAAGAGAAGAGGTGATATGAAGGATAGAAAATGAATGTGCACACTGAGGTAGGTGCTATTATTTCCCCTCCCCTTAATAGGTAAGTGAACTGAGGCACAGGGAGACAGGTAACTTGCCAAAACACACAGTTAAGTACAGTTGTGGTGGGACTCCAATTCTGATCAAATCCAAGTCACTTTCCAGGTTGTCTCAGCCTCTCCCAACATTCCTTTTGAACAGCTTTGTAGTAGTTAATGGTAAAATCATGTTTCAAACTAGGGTCTTAGAGTGACAATTGTCAAGGCAGAAGAGAGAGAAGAAATCATAGCCTGAACACCTACTGTGACCTTGTGCTGTGAGAACACCAAGACTATTGGGAGGGTGGGGGTGGAGCTTAAACATTTAATAAGTTTCTATTACTTGCTCGAGTCTCTTGATACATAACCTCTTAACGCTCTAAGCCACCCCTTAGTGTATACAGTATTAGTATAAATGTTTTATCTCTTAAAAACTGAGGCTCTTCCAGAGGAAGTGATTTACGTAAGTTTAGGCACCTAGTAAGCCGCAAAGGCAGGACTTAAGTAGGTGTGTCTGGCTCCACATGAAAGGTGGGGAGCAAAGGCTCAAATGCAAGTTGGATTTTGACTTCTGCAAGGGGAAGGACAAGAATGGCTGCAGTGAGAGTGGCCTGGCTACAGGAGGGACTGGTGGAGGGTTTGCTTTGAAGTAAAAAGTGTAGTTTGGCCATTGAGGGCCAGGAGCTAGAATGACAGGCCCAGACAGTACACTCTTTGTTAAAAATAAACATATAAGTATATAATATATATTACACATAAACATATATATTTTCTCTATATCACATATAGAGAGTACATACAGTCATGCACCGCTTAACAACGAGGATACTTTCTGAGAAATATGCCGTTAGGTGATTTAGTCCTTGTGTGAATATCATGGAGTACACTTACACAAACCTGGATGGTATAGCCGACTACACACTAGGCTATATGGTAGAGCCTATTGCTCCTAGGCTACAAGCCTGTACAGCATGTTACTATATAAAACAACATGAGATTAAATCAAACACAAGAGAAAATGATGCAATCAAGAGATGTGGTAAACAGGAGATGTATGAGGCTTCTGCCTATGTAACAGGCATACTGCTTTACAGGAAATTTTTTTTAATAGGTAGAAAGGGTATACTTTATCATGTACTGTACATGATGTACTTTTATTATGTAATGTACGTTTATTATGTACTGTCCATAACTGTATTCATTATACCTTTATACAACTGGCAACATGGTAGGTTTGTTTACACCAACATCAAAACAAACACATGAGTACTGTATTGTGCTACGACCTTATGATTAGCTACAATGTCACCAGGCAGAAGGAATTTTTCAGCTCCATTATCTTATGGGACCACCGTTGTATATGTAGTCTGTTGTTGACTGAAACATATTATGTGGTGCCTGATTGTATATTTATGCATAATAAATTTTATTTTATTATGTAGAGATTATGTATTATATCATATATTAACATATAATAATATATTAATACATAATACGTAGAGGGAGTCAAAGTTTTCTGATGCGAAAAATAAAACTCACTAAATGCATTTAAACATTTGTCTTTGGGGGGAATGGATGTGAGAGTGGGGTGTGGGAATTCTGGAAAATAAATAAAATGAACAAACAAAGGAATCAAGAGAGGAGACTGGAAGGAACCAGTGATGATAATGTGCCCGATTGGCAGTCATGCATAGCCTCACCCTCTGCCCAGAAGTCCCCAAACAACAAAATAAATGCCCCTCCCTCCAAAATTAATACGTGTTAATTGATCAAAATTTGGGGGGAAAAACACATCCTACTGCCCAAATATAACCAATGTTAGCATCTTGGTGAGTTTAGGCTTTATTCTAGGCCTGAAAATACATATTTGAGATCATGCTGTATATCAATTATATGCCGCCATTTTAACACGAACATTTTCCCATTAAAATTCTTTGCAAAGATCATTTAATGGCTGCAAAATATTCCATTGAGTGGATATACTCATGGAATCCCATTTTATATTAGTTTTGGCATTGTTTTTCTTATCTTTCTTTCTTTCTTTAGACTTGTTGGCCAGGTTTTAGGTTAGATTTTCTCTGTGTCCTATTTTGGGAACTAACATTGTAGTTTGAGAGAAGTTGGGAAATGCAGGGTAAGGTTGTTTGAAGCAGTAGTATTTGAGGGGAACTTTGGAATATGTTAAACATGCACAAGATAAAACTTTCAAATGATACAAGAAGATACACAGTAAAAGATAAATCTTTCTCACTCCTTATCCCCAGTTTTCTACTGGGGAACTCCACTGTTACTTCCTTGTGTGTACTTTGTGTGGATATTCTAAGCCTATACTAGTGTGCGTATAGCTATGTTTTTATTATTTTTAAAGCTGCTTTATTCTATAACCATGTCACCCTGAAAGTGCCTGATCTCGTCTGATCTTGGAAGCTAAGCAGGGTCGGGCCTGGTTAGTACTTGAATGAGAGACCACCTAGGAAGACCGGGTGCTGTAGGCGTTAAAAAAAAACCCCACTTTAATGAGATGTAATTCACATACTATACAATTCACCCATTTAAAATGTAGAATTCAATGCTTTTTGATACATCCATAGTTGTGCAAACATCATCACAATCAACTTTAGAATGTTTTCATTACCCCCGAAGAAACCCTGTTCCCTTTTCCTGTCACCCCATCCCTAGGCAACCACTAATCTACTTTCTGTCTCTATAGATTTGCCTATTCTTAAGGTTTTATATAAATGGGAACATACAATATGTGGCCTTCTGCAACTGACTTCTTTCACTCAGCATAATGTTTTCAACGTTCATCCATGTTGTAGCAAGTATCAGTACTTCATTCATTTTTTAAAATGTAGACTTTATTTTTGGGGGTGGTTTTAGAGTTACACAAAAACTGGGTGGACCCCTACATGCTGCCTACAAGAGACTCACTTCAGATTAAAAGACACACACAGACTAAAAGTTAGGGGATGGAAAAAGATATTGCCTGGATGGACCTAGAAAGTATTTAAGTCAGTCAGAGAAATATAAATACCATATAATTTCACTTATATGTGGAATCTAAGGAACAAAAAGAACAAACTAATCAAAAACAGACTCACAAATATAGTGGACAATTTGGTGATGGACAGAGGGAAGAGGGGGTTGGGGGCCTGGGAGAATAGGGTGAAGGGTTAAAGAAGTACAAATTTGTAGCTGACGATGGTCATGAGGGATGGGGAGCGCGACAGAATCCATGCGGTCAGCAGTAATATGACGGCTAGGTCAGGGGAGGGAGGGAGCAATTGGGGGATTGTTTTATGAACTATATAGATGTCTAACCAATGTACTGTATACTTGAAACTAATTTTAAAAAAACTGTGTGGAAAGTACAGAGAGTTCTCATATACCCACTCACCTAACCCAGTTTTTCCTATTATTTGTATCTTATATTAATGTGGTACATTTGTTACAATTGATGAGCCAATAGGCATACATTATTATTTTTTCTTCTCTCCCCAGCTTTATTGATATGTAATTGACTGATACATTATTATTAACTAAAGTCCATAGTCTACAACCCTTTGCGTTGTACATTCTATGGGTTTTGACAAATGAATAATGTCGCATCCACCATTACGATATGGTACAGAGTAGTTTCCCTGCCCTAAAGATCCCCTGTATTCCAGTTCACTCCTGCCTCCCTCTCCTGGAACCCTGGGTAACCACTGCTCTGTTTACTGTCTCCATACTTTTGCCTTTTCCAAAACGTCATATAGTTAGAACCATACATTATGTAGTCTTTTCAGATTGGCTTCCTTCACTTAACATGCATTTATAGTTCTTCCATGTCTTTTCATAGCTTGATAGCTCACTTTATTTTAGCCCTGAGTAATATTCAATTGTCTGGACGTACCACAGTTTGTTTATTCACTCACATACTGAAGGACACTTTGGTTGCTTCCAAGTTTTGACAAATACGAATAAAGTTGCTACAAACATTTGTGTACAGGTTTTCGTGTGGACATAATTTTTAAATTCATTTGGGTAAATGTCAAGGAACATGATTGCTGGATCATCTGATAAAATATATTTAGTTTCGTAAGAAACTGCCTGTCTTCCAAACTGGTTATATACCATTTTACATTCCCACCAACATTAAATGAGAGAGTTCATATTATTCTACCTCCTTGCCAGCATTTGATGTTTTCAGTGCTTTTGGATTTTAGCCTTTGAATAGGTATGTCGTGGTATCTAATTTGAATTTGCCATTCCTTAATGACATAGATGTTGAACATCTTTTCATGTGCTTATTTGCCATCTGTGTATCTTTGATGAGGTGTCCATTAAGATCTTTTGCCCATTTTTAAATTGGATTGTTTGTTTCTTTATTGTTGAATTTTAAGAGTTCTTTGTATATTTTGGATATCAGTATTTTATCAGATACATTTTGCAAACATTTTCACACATTCATTCTTTTAACAGTGTATTCAACAGAGCAGATGCTTTTAATTTTAATGAATCCCAATGTATTGATCTTTCTTTCATGGATTGTGTTTTTGGTGGTGTTTCTAGTCATTGCCAAACCCAAGATCACCTAGATTTTCCCCTATGTTATCTTTTAGGAATTTTATAGTTTTACATTTTATATTTAGGCTTATGATCCTTTCTGTGTTAATTTTTGTGAAGGGCATAAGTCTGTGTCTTGATTAATGTTTTTGCATGTGGCTGTTCAGTTGTTTCAGCACCATTTGTTGAAAAGACTTCTTTTTTTCATTGAATTAATTGCTTTTACTCCTTTGTCAAATATCAGTTGACTCTATTCGTGTGGATCTATTTCTGGACTCTCTATTGTGTTCCATTGATCTGTTTACCTATTCCTTCACCAATATCACACGATTTTGATTACTGTAGCTTTATAGTAAGCTTCAAAGTTGAGTAGTGTCAGTCCTCAGACTTTATTTTTCTCCTTCAATATGGTGTTGATTATTTTGAATATTTTGCATTTACAGAGAAACAGTTTGATGATATATACAAAATAACTTGGCAGGATTTTTATTGGGATTGTATTGAATCTACAGATTAAGTTGGGAAGAACTGACATCTTGACAATAGTGAGTTTTCCTGTCCATGTGAATGTAATATGTCTCCATTTATCTTCTTTGATCCTTTATTAGAGTCTTATAGTTTTCCCTATATAGCTCTTGTACATATTGTTAGATTTATACCGAAGTATTTCATTTTTTGCTGCTGATGTAAATGGTATTATGTTTTTAATTTAAAACTTTAATTTTTAATTGCTGGTGTATAGGAAAGTGATTGATTTTGTGTATTAACCTTGTATACAGCAACTTTGCTATAATTATTTACTAGTTTCAGCAGTTTTTGTTGATTCTTTGGAACTTTCTACATAGACATTTATGTCATCTGTGAACAAAGAAAGTTTTTGTTTCTTCCTTCTCAATCTGTATACCTTTTATTTCCTATTTTTGTGTTATTGCATTAGGTAGGACTTCCACTACAATGTTGAATATGAATGGTGAGAGCAGCATCCTTGCCTTATTCCTGATTTAGTGAGAAAGCATCTAGTTTCTCATCATTAAGCATGATACTAGCTATAGATTTTTTTGTAGATTTTTTTGAGAATTTTAATGAATTTATTTGAGCTAAACTGACGACAATTGCCAAGAAGCAAAATCTCAATGGATCGAGAAAATGTTTTGGAAAATGGCAATTCTGCAGCTTAGTTTGTATAGTAGAATCAAAAGAGGAGATGTAGGGAGGGTTACATGAAA
The DNA here is from genome assembly GCA_003508835.1 of Eonycteris spelaea. Classification (NCBI taxonomy): domain Eukaryota; kingdom Metazoa; phylum Chordata; class Mammalia; order Chiroptera; family Pteropodidae; genus Eonycteris; species Eonycteris spelaea. Next base: position 198,615 of record PUFA01000484.1, on the reverse strand, counting down.
TCCATTGGTGGTAGATTAAAGGGGCAGGAGAAAGCAAAGCAGGGAAATCTCTGGAACTGGATAAAAATTGTAGATGTTTTTTAGCTATGTTTTTGTTTGTTTTTTTGTTTAATTAGGATGTTTTCCCTAAAAAGAATGGAATCTGGCCGTTTGCAACAGCATGAATGAAACTTGAGGGTATAATCCTATGTGAAATAAGTCAGACAAAGAAAGACAAATACCTTACAGAAAAAAAATAATAATATAAATGGAGCCACTTTAAAATGGACACAGAATCTATGGCCATGCTACCCTGAACAAGCCCGATCCTGTCTGATCTTGGAAGCTAAGCAGGGTCGGGCCTGGTTAGTACTTGGATGGGAGACCACCTAGGAAGATCAGGTGCTGTAGGCATAAAAAAATTAAAAATAAGGGTTTGTAAGCTGACAAGTTCTTGCAATCTGTGAGGTCAACAAGGGGTTACCTCGCCTAAAAAAATAAATTAAAATGGACACAGAGCTGCCACCCCAGAGGAGCTGCCTTGCATGTTTTATGCTTCAAACCTTTGGAATGTTAAAAACTGGGCAAAATAACCTTTAGACTGGACCTAAAGCAGCATTTATTCCAAAAAACTGTTTGTGTAGATAATAAGAAAGCAGATATTATGACTACTGGACTAAAAATTTAAAATATTCTTTAGAATTAATATTACTATGTTAGCTTACCTGCACCTATGAAATTCCTTCCTTCAATAGATATCATTGTTACTCTCCCCTTCCTCATAAATACTACTTGCCTTTTCCTTTGAATCAGAACATTATTTGGGTTTCTGCCTGAATCAGGGCTTCTCGAATAACTATCCTTTTGGATCTCAAATAAATGATTATTACCTCTCACTTTGGCCTTTTCGTTTTAGGTTAAATCATATAATTTCACTCATGTGTGGACTCTAAACACACAACCATATAAGCAAACAAAACAAAACAAAAATAAACTCATAGACACAGAGAACAGATGGGTAGTTACCAGAGGGGAAGGAGGTTGGGGGGTGGGTGAAAACAGGGATGGAAGTCAATTGTATGGTGATAAACAGTAACTAGATTTCTGGGTTTGATCACTTTGCGGTATATACAGATGTCGAGGTATAATGTTGTACACCTGGAACATGTAATAATAATTTTATTTAGACAATTTCAGGATTACAAAAAATTTCCAAGAATAATACAAAGAACTGATATATAATATACTCTTCACCCAAATTCCTTAAATGTTAACGTTTTACCACATTTATTTATCCTATTCATTTCTTCCTCTGTCTCATATATATCTTTTCTCTCCTGAACAAATTCAGTCAGTTGCAGACATGATACTTCCTAAAACAAGGAATTATCTTACACAAACACAGAACAATTATCAAAATCACATTGATATAATACTATTATAAATATAATTCATAACTCATCAGTTTCCTTAACAATGCCCTTTATAGCAAAAGAAAACTCTGAATCATGTGCATTCAGTTATCATACCTTTTCAGCCCCCTTTAATAGGGAAGAGTTCCTTAGTCTTTTTTGTGTGTCTTCTGACACTGACATTTTTATTTAAAAAGTGCAGCCTAGTTATTTTTAGACTATTCCTCAGTTTGATTTTGTATAATGTTTCCTCATGATTAAATTCAAGTTATGCATTTTGGTAGGAATATCACCTGACCAATCCTTGCTCTTTCCCTCCTGTCACAGTGGAAGAGGTGGCCCTTTTCTTGTTGACTAATCCTTCCAGTTGGTGCTCCATGTCCCAGGAAACTTGATCTATCAGTTTCCTCTCTCTTGTATTTTCAATCTCTCCTTTCTACTGACTCAGACTTTAAACATATTAAAGTCTCTTGCATCTTAAAAAGTCTTTATTACATTATTTACAATAACATCTAAAAGAGTAAAATACTTAGGAATAATTTAACCAAGGAGACAAAAGATTTGTATACTGAAAACTACAAAACATTAGAGAAATAAATTAAGAAGACCTAAATAAACAGACAAGCATCCCATGTTTACAAATGGAAAGATTTAACATTGTTAAGATAGCAATACTACCCAGAGCCATCTACAGATTGAATGCAAACCCTATAAAAATTCCAATGATCTTTTTTTTTGCATAAATGGAACTGTTTAACCTAATACACATATGGAATTGTAAGTGACCCCACATGGCCAAAACAATCTTGAAAGAGGAAAACGAAGTTGGAGGATTCGCACTTCCCAGTTTCAAAACATACTACAAAGCTACAGGAATCCAAACAGTGTGGTACTGGCATAAGGGTAAACACATAGATCAATAGACTATAACTTAGAGTCCAAAATAAATCAAAACATCTATGATCAATTGATTTTCAACAAAGGTTCCAAGACCATTCATGGAGGAAAGAATTGCCTCTTTGACAATGGTGCTGGGACACCTGGATAGCCACATGCAAAAGAATGAAGTTGAAACCTTTACCTCACACCATATACAAAAATTAACTCAAAATGGATAAATCACTTAATGTAAGAGCTAAAACAATAAAATTTTTGGAAGAAAACGGGGTAAATCTTTGTGACCTTGGATATGACAACGGATTCTTTATATATGACACCAAAAGCACAAGCAAAAAAGAAAAATGATACATTGGACTTAATTTTTAAAAAAGCTTTTATGCATTAAGGGATACTATCAAGAAAGTGAAAAGACAACCTACAGAATAAGAAAAAATACTTGTAAATCATATATCTGATAAGAGACTTGTATCTAGAATATATAAAGAATTTCTACAATTCAACAACAAAAAGACAAATAACTCAACTGAAAAATGGGCAAAGGACTTGAAAAAAAATTCTTGAAGGAAGATATACAAATTACCTTAAAGCACATGAAATAATGCTCAACACTATCAGTGATATACAAGTCAAAACCACAATGAGATGCCTCTTCATACATCCTAGGCTTGCTATAATTAAACAAGGGAAAATAAATGTTGACAAAGATATGGAGAAATTGAAACCTGTGTACATAGCTGATAGGAGTGTAAAATGGTATAGCCACTGTGGAAATTACTTTGGCATTTTCTCAAAAGATAAACATAGAATTGCCATACAACACAGCAATTCCACTCTCAGGTATATACTCAAAAGGATTGAAAATAGGTATTTAAACAAATACTATACTTGTACGCAAATGTTCATAATAATACTATTCACAATAACCCAAAGGTAAAAACAGCCCAAATGTCCATCATCTGATGAATGGATAAACAATAGGTGGTATATTCATACAATGGAATATTATTCAGCTACAAAAAGGAATGAAGTACTGATACAAGTTACAACATAGAAGAACCTTGAAAACATTATGCTATAAGTGAAAGAAGCCAGACTCAATAGGCCACATATTGTATGATTCCGCTTGCATGAAATGTACAGAAAAATAAATTCACATGGATAGAAAGCAGATTATTTGCTTCTAGGGACTGGCCACGGGAGGGGAATGGGGAGTGACTGGTTAATGGGTACGAGGTTTCCTTTTGAGTGATGAAAGAATTTTGTAACTAGATAAAAGTGATGGTTGGATAACATTATGTATGTACTAAATGCTACTGCATTGTACACTTAACAGTGGTTATTTTTGTTTTACGAATTTTACCTCAATTAAAAAAAACATTACCTTCATTTCTTAAAAAGTTAAAACAATTATTAACCACATGACCCAGAAATTCCCCAGCTAGATATTTGCTCAAGATAAATGAAAACATATGTCTGCATAAAAAAATCGTGCTTGGGTGTGCATAGGAGCATTAATCATAATAACCAAAAGGTGAAAACAACGCAAATGTCCACCAATGGGTGAATGCATAAAAAAATGTGATATAGCCATACAATTTCGCAATAAAAAAACAATGGAGTACCAATCATGTTACACCATGTTAAAACCTCAAAAACATTTTGCTCAATTAAAGAAACTAGACACGCAAAAACTCATACTATGTGACCACTTACATGAAATTTCGAAAAATTGTGTCTATAGGGATAGAAAGTAGATCACTGATTTCTTGGGGTTGGGAATGGCAATGGAGAGTGAGTAGAAATGGGCACAAGGACTCTTGGGGTGATGAAAATGTCCTTCAAGTGGACTGTGGTGATAGTTGCACAGTTCTGTAAATATACTAGAATTAATTGAATTGTATACTTAAAGCAGGTGAATTTTATGCTGTGTAATTCTACCTCAATAAAGCTGTTTTTTAAAAGAAAAACTGTTGTTTCATTTTTGTTTTATTCAGCTCGCTCCAAGGGCAAAATCAATAGTAATAGGGATCACAAACATTATTTGATTGGCTCACAAGCCTGATCAATAAAACCTGAAAAACGGATTATGTTACATAAGTTGTAAGAAAGTATTCCTGGAATTCACTAACATGAAAGAAAGTAGAAATAATATAAATGCAACAGGCGTTAACATTTAGAACAATATTTGTAAACTGCTCCTTTCTAGGGACTCTGTTGCAAACCCTTCATGTATTACTGCTGATTTCTTTTGATATGAAATAGAACATTCCATTCAACAGCAGCAGAATACACATTTTTCTCAAGCACGCATAGAATATTCTCCAGGATAAATCATATGTTAGGCTACAAAACAAGTCTAAATAAATTTAAGAAGATTAAAGTCATATCAAACATCTTTCCAACCGCAATTGTATGAACTAGAAAGCAATTAGAGAAATAAAATTGGAAAATTCACAAATGTTGGGGATTAAGCAACATGCTATTGAACAACCAATGGGTCAAACAAGAAGAAATCAAAACAGAAATAAAAAAAACCTTAGACAAATGAAAATGGACATGCAATGTACTAAAACTTATGGGATACAGCAAAAGCAGGTCTAAAAAGAAAGTTCATAGCAATAAATAGCTACATTAAGATAAAAGAAAAATCTCAAATAATCAACCTAATTTTACACCTCAAGAAAACTACCTAAAAGTCCATAAATGAATGAATGGGTAAAAAAGATGTGGTGTATATACAATGGAATATTTTTCAACCATGGCAAAGAAGGAAATCCTGACATTTGTAACAAGGGTGGACCTTGAGGGCAGAGAAAGATAAGTGTTGTATGATATCAGTTACATGTAGAATCTAAAAAATGATTCAAACTCATGGAAACAGAGAGTAAAAAAGGGGTTGCCAAGGGCTGGGGGGATGAGGGAAATGGGGGAGAGGTTGATAAAAGGGTACACACTTTCAGCTCTAAGATAAAGAAGGTCTGAGGACCTAATGTATAAAAATGGTGACTAGAGTTGATAACACCATATTGCATAATTGAAATTAGCTTATTGTTACTTTGTAGAATAATTTGAAGTCAGGCAATATGATGTCTCCAGCCTTTTCTTTTTGCTCAGGATGGCTTTGGCTATTCGGGGTCTTTCATGTGCTTCCATACAAATCTGATGTTTTTTTTTGTTGTAATTCTTTAAAAAATGCCAATTTGGGATTTTGATGAGAATTGCAATTAATTCTATATATTGCTATGGGTCCATATGGCCATTTTGACTATTTTTGATTCTTCCAATTCCATGAAACATCCAGAATACCTTTTCCATTTCTTTTGTGTCTTTTTCAATTTCTTTTAATAATGTCCTATAGTTTTTCAGTGTATAGGTTCTTCACATGCTTCACAGGTTTATTCTTAGGTATTTTATTCTTTTTGTTGGCAATTGCAAAAGGAATTTTTTTCCCCATTTTTTTTCTGAAATCTCATTGTTAATATATAGGGAACACAATAATGAATTTTTGTACATTGATTTTGTATCCTGCAACTTGAATGTAATTTGTTTATTGTTTCTAATAGTTTTTTTTTTTGATGAGTCTTCAGGGTTTTCTACATAAAGAATCATGTTGTCTGCAAAAAGTAACTATTTGACTTCTTCATTCCCAGTTTGGATGTCTTTTATTTCTCTTTCTTGTTTGATTGCTGTAACTAGGACTTCTAATACTATATATTGAAAAAAGAATGGTGAGAGTGGTCATCCTTGTCTTGTTCCTGATCTTAGAAGGAAAAGCTTTCAATCTTTCATCATTAAGTATGATATTAGCTGAGGGTTGTCAATATATGGCCTTTGTTATTGTTGAGGTACTTTCCTTCTATACCCACATTTTATTGAATGTTTCAATCATAAATAGATGCTGTATTTGTCAAAGACTTTTTTCTGCATCTATTGATATGATCATATTAATTTTATTCTTTATTTTGCTTATGTGGTGTATCATGTTGATCAGTTTGCATATGTGGAACTATCTTTGCATCCCTGGAATGAACCCCACTTGATCGTACTGTATAGCTTTTTAAATGTATTGTTGTAATCAATTTGCTAGTATTTTGTTTAGGATTTTTTGCATCTGTATTTATTAGAGATGGTGGTCTGTAGTTTTCTTTTTTTGTTATCCTTACCAGGTTTTGATATTGGGGTAATGTTAGCCTCATAAAATGAGTTAGGAAGTATTGCCTCTTCTTCAGTTTTTTTTTTTTTTGTAAGAGTTTGAGAAGAACAGGTATTAAATCATTTTTGAATGTTTGGTAGAATTCACTAGTAAATCTATCTTGATTTTTACCTCTTCTTCAGAGATTCTGCCTGCACATGTGTTCATGGACCCTGGAGGCTTTCAGAGGATCCATGAACATGCTGAGTTGTAGGCAAAATTTTTGTAAAATTGTGTGTGTTAGAATTTTACTGGAGGGAGTGTGCAGGCCACAGCTTTATCACATTCTCAGACAGGTCTGTGACTCAACGAAAGTAAGCACCATTGCTCAACTCCATCCATTTCTCTTCATCCGTCCTTCCATTCTGACTAGATGTACTTACCACAGAGGCCTATTTCTCCATATAATGCTCTCTCTGCTCTCTTAGGGCCACAAATAAGGAGGGATCTTGCAGAGGACATGAGCTGAGGCTAGCAGGGCTGGGTGCACTCCGCTTCAGGGATTCCTATGTGCCATCATGGTCTGCTCCTCTCCCCATTTCTGCAAACAGATAATTTATTCTTTCCCTTTTCTTACTTCCTCCATATCTCCTTCTTCATCTTCTCCTTTTCTCTTTTCCTCATTCTCCTTCCCTTCTTCTTTCCCTTCCCCAGCTTCTCCTTCAGGCTTCATTACACACCTAATTATAGGGTAATGAGATCTTTGAGACACATTGCTTGAAGCCTCTTAAAACCAAGACTTAAAACCAAGACTAAAACCCCCTCCGCAGAATAGTGGGGGGCCCAAGTTTGAGGTGTGAGGTCAGAAAGTAGGGAGACCCCCAGCTCTAAGTATAGCTGTCATGGGTTAGGAGAAATATGTGTGGCAGGTCAAGGAAATCATAGACCTTACAATTTTTTATTAAAGTTTACAGTTTGGAAGAAATTTAAAAAGGCATCTAAACCCGATCTTCCTTCCATCTCATATAGGTGATCCTTTTTTATTCCTTTACCCCATACATCTATCAACAAGTTTGTTTGGTTCTATTTCAAAATATATTCCATTCTATTCCATTGATCTATGTTGTCTATTCTTTCTTCAATACCACTCTCTTGTGTACTGTAGCTTTATGGTACCATGGATATCTTGAAATCAGGTGGTATGAATCCTCCAACTTTGTTCTTCCATATTTATTTTGGTTGTGTTAGTCTTTTGCTTTTCTACTTAAACTTTAGAATCACTTTGTCTGTGTATACAAAACGGCTCGGTAGGATTTTGACGGAAATTATGTTGAATCTATAGATTAAGTTGGAAAGAAATGAGATTTTTGCAATACCGAGTCTACTTGTTCATAAAGATGGAACATCTATCCATTTGTTTAGATCTGCTTTGAATTCTTTCATTAGCGTTTTGTAGTTTCCCATATTCAGGTCCTGTACATATTTTGTTATATTTATACCTAAGTATTTCATTGTTTTGCAACTATTGTAAGTAGTACTGCTACTGCTTTTTTTTTTTTTAATTTTTTAAGTTCTAATTGTTCACTGCTGATATCAGAAAAAACAATTGATTTTGTGTATTGACCATGTATTCTGTGACCTTGCTATATGTATGTTCTCATTAGTTCCAGGTGTTTTGTTTTGTTTTGTTTTGTTTTGTTTTGGGGAAGATTGGGATTTCTTACAATCTCATCAATTTTGATAAATTGTATTTTCATTTCTATTTAACTCAAAATATTTAAAAATTTCTCTTGAGACTTCTTCTTTGACTCACATGTTATTTAGAAATGTATTGTTTAATTTCTAAATATTTAGGGATCTCCCAGCAAATTTTCCCTTACTGATTTCTAATTTAATTCCATTGTGCTCTGAGAGCACAGTTTGCGTGATTCTTATTCTTTTATATTTGTTAGGATGTGTTTTATGGCCCAGAATATGGTCTATCTTGGTGAGCGTTCTAATGTAAACATGAGAAGAATGTGCACTCTGTTCTTGTTAGGTGGAGTAGTGTATAAATACTAATGAGATCAAGTTGATTGATAGTGCTATTCAGGTAAAATATACCCCAAATCTGTCCACTTATCTTTCTAAGATGGTTGACATGGCCCAACACAGTCTTTCTCCAGAACTTCTTTCCTGCTTCATCTAGTTATAATCTCTCCCTCTCACTCTCTTCAGTCAGATTTCTTCCTGAAGTCCCTTGAATATATCAAGTTCATTCCTACCCTAGGCCCTTTGCCCTTTTGTTTCACCCTGTGTGAAATGCTATGACTCTGAATCTTCATGAAATGACGCCTTTTTGTAATTTAATCTCACCTTAGCTGTCACCCTCTTGGAGAGACCTTCCTGGCTACTGTTTGATCTTAATCCCCATCTTCACCTAGTCACACTACCTTTGCACTTTATTTTTCATTTGCTTTCAAAGCACTTTTGACTTTGAAATAAATTACTTGCTCATATGTTTGTTGGTTGTCTGTGTCTGTCATCCTTTCTCTAAAATGTGAGCTTCAGGACAACAGGGACCCTCTTCGCTAATGAGTCACCTAGAACAGAGCCTGGCACCTGCATATTTACTGAATGACTATACTTCTGCTTAAACATTTCCAGTGATTTGGAACTGCCTATTTTGATCCATGAAGTGGCCAATGCCTCTTTGGATGGTTCTGTATGTTAGAAACTTTATCTTTCTCTTGAGCCAAATACTGCATTCCTGACCATATAAAGATATTAGAAGAAAAAAAACCTTATGATGATTATAAAAGATGCTGAAGAAGCATTTAAAATTTAACCCCTGTTTGTGACAAAAAAAAAAGTTCTTATCACACTAGGAATAAGAGGGAATTTCCTTAAACTAATAAAAAGCATCCTCCAAAAATCCTACAGAAAACAAATATAATGGCGAAATAATGAACCTTTTTTTCCTTTTAAGATGAGCAACAAAGGTTTGCCCTTTATTGTCCCTTTTGTTCAGCATTGAACTGGAGATCCTGCATTGTAAGTCAAGGAAATGAAATAACAGGAATAAGGATTTGGAAGGAAGAAACAAAACTGTCATTGAAATCTACTTTCTCATATCTTTCACTTAGTGTTCCTCCTTCTTCTATTCTGGAGGCCCACAGACCAAAGCTGTCACCCCCTTCTGTGACAGTCCGGGTCCTCTTCCTTCTCTGAGCATCAGTCACTCATCTGTGAAATGAAGGAGTGAACACAGTTATCCTAAAAGCTCCTGTGGTTCCATCCTTCTATGGTTCTATGAGTCCATATCCTCTCTCCTGCAAGCTAAATGTCTCAATTTTTTTCAACAGTTCCATCAATAGTGATGATCTCCAGAGGAGAGATCTCCTTTCCTATCAATGCACTCCATTTAAAAAAAAAAATATGTAGTCCCCAGAACTGGGGCAGAAGGTGAAGAAAGAACAGGGCACAAAAAAGATTGGAATAGAGAGATTTAGACTGAAAACAGCTTAAAAATGATATGGTAGAGAGAGGCAGGCAGCAGAAGGAATGGGCTGGGTGCGGGGGGAAGGCAGGGGACAGCATCTGAGGGAGAAGTTGCCTGGTGTGGGAGAGCTCCTTGACTTTTTTTCCCTGGGATGGGAGGAGGGTTCCCTGCATGGTTTTGGGGACAGTGATAGGAACTGAATTTGTGGTTGGTCACAAACACCTGGCAAGTCTGTCAGTCCTTCATTCCAGCTTCCTTACCCCTGGGCTCCAGAATTTTCCCTCCCATAGCTGGGGTGAGAGGAGGGGTATTGACAAAAGCCAGTTCAGGATGAGAAAGGATTCTGCACAGAGCCAGGTCCCTGTCCAGGAGGCAGGAGCAGCCGCCACAGTGGGAGGGAGCAGCAAGCCAACAGCTGAGTGAGACAAGGCCTGGGTTATTTTTTTTCCAGTTTGTTGGCATGTGGGTGGATTTTTCTCCTTTTTTTCTTCTCTCCTGCTCTCTGCTGTTTCCACAGAGATGTGGGAGTTTGCAAAATTTGTCTCAGTGGAAGGGAGAGGAAAGGCTGATTTCGGGGGTCCTTGTCAGAGACCAGGGGAGCAGGAAAGGACACTGCAATTCTGGTAGCAAGAAAACTAGGACCCATTCCCTGATGGTATCACTGGGGAGAGGAAGGCTCTCTCTCTCCTTTCCTCTCGAGGCTGCAGGGGTGCCTTCTCGCCTCTGCTAAGTTCTTGGCTCTCAAATCCATCCCACCTGGTGATTGCAAAAACCTCTCTTCTGCTTTTTTCTTTGCTCTGCAATGCCAAATGTCCTTTCCTCAGGGCCCTGGACAAACTATGGACACACCTGGGACTCTTGTGCCCAGAGACTGCTCTCCTCAGTATCTCTTGGAGGATTGGGAATGGGAGACTGAGGAGCTTTGTTTTTTTTTCCTACTTATACATTTAAAAGATAAAAGATCCAGTACCTATAGCACATGCTAAGCGCCAAATGAGTGTTTCAAGCCTTCAGAGGGGGAAGCTTTCTGAAAGGGTTAAGGAATAGGTAGTTTAGGGAAGACTTCTTGGAGGACATGGGACCTAGACAAACTGAGGAAGTAGGCAAGGGCATGTCAAGCAGAGGCAAAGAGCACCAGGCTATGGGTCTGGGTGCCTAGATCCCAGTTCTGCATCCATTTGCAATGTGATGTTGAACAAGGAAGTTACTTCCCTTCTCCTGGGCTTTCTTTCCTCATCTGGAAAAGGGCTGGATCTCTAAAGTTCTTCAGATCTGTGGAGTCTGAGTCCTGACTCCTGGTCTTAGGGGTTATGAACCACCGAATGAAATTATACATTGCAGAGTGCATTGAACACCATCAAGGGGTAGGATGACCAGTTGTCCTAGCTTGCCTGGGTCTCAGAGATTCCCTGAGAAGTGGAACTTCAGTGCTGAAATAGAGTCCCGGGCAGAAGGTGATAGTTGGTCACCCTAGCAAGGGCCACATCCACTCCTTGTTAGCATCATCATCATCACCACTAGAGGGCAACACTCTCTCATGCCTGGGAGTAGGTCTAACCTCACCCAAAAGGTACAGAAATGCCCCTCGTTTCAGGACCAACCAATCCTCTCAATTTTCCTCCTGTAGAGGAGAACCCTGAGGAACAGACAGACCCATAGATCTCGAATTTCAGGTGCTTCTTTTTGGCCTTACCAGTCTCACGTGGTCTGATTTTGCCAATTGTGCCCGAACCGCAATCAGCATTCAGCTATCTAGTCTGTCCCACTGTAGCAGAACTGCCCTGCTTTTTAGGGGCTGGGATATAGAAGGATGCTGACACATAGCTTTGGTTTGTCTGAACACAGTGGACACTTTCACAAGGCTATGTTGTTCGGCCCATACTTTGATTGTCTGGCAATGTACACATTCTACAAGGCAGCTCCATTGATAAAGAAGCTGACTTTCTCCTTCCTAAAGAACTGATTTCTATATTGCCTTTTACCCCTTATCACAATTGAATTGTAGTTATAATTTATCTAAGTATAGACCCGTTAGGTTGTTGATTCACGCATTCAACAAACATGGATAGCTATTGCTTACCTACCATGTCTCAGGCTTTTTGCCAGACTCGTGGTATGGTGGGGAGCAAGAGAGGAGTATCTGTCCTTGTAGAGCTAACAGTCTAGTGAGGGAGGCAAAAGGGAAACAAACAAAGAACCACACAAATCAATATATAATTACACACTTGCTAAGATCAAGGAAGAAGAAAGACTCACTGAGAGCATATATCAGAGAGATCTGCCTTGTCTGAGAGTGAGAGAAGGTGCCGCTGATGAACTGACATTTGAACTGAGATCTGAAGGATGAATAGGCGGTAAGTAGGCCGCGAAAAGAGCTTTCCATGCCAAAAGAAACAGCGGGTGTACAGGGCCTGAGAGGAGAAGAGCCCATATCCCAGGTGGAGCCGTTTCCTCTTTAAGGGCACTGCCTGCCTCTTGTTCATCTCTTGCTGTAGCTCCAGGCTTGGCACACAGGGATGCCAAATAAATGTCTGTTGAATTGAGTTGGATGAAATTTTGTTATGGAAAGGTTCATAGGCTGGGGGTGTAAAGGCCTAGCTTCTAGTTCCAGCTCTTCTGGGCACTTCAATTCAATTTTCCCACTGCTTACTGGGCACCCACTATATGCAAGGACCTGGAGCCAGACCCAGATGGGGGATTGAAAGGTAAATAAAACTGTCTCTGTTCTTCAGCAGCACGTGTTCAGGTGAAGTGGCTGACAGGTAGACAGGCCCCTTCCACTCTGACTTCATTCTCTCTAGTTCTAAAATGAGGGATTGGGATTACAGGATCTCTAAGGACCATTCCAGCTCTAGCAGTCTTGACCTGCTCTTCCCTGAATAATGGTTGGTTAGATGGCAGTGGGAGCAATGGAGCTAATTCTTTGATTTCTCCTCTCCGTTAGGAGTCACATGGACTAGGACTGGAGAAATGTGGGCCTGGGTTCTGTTTATGGACCATTCCTCCTTTTACAAGAGTCTCAGGAGCACTTAGGGTTCATTGCTTTGGGCTAGAATATTCCCGAATTCAATAAACCATTGTTTTTCTTTCCTGTCTCCTCTCCCCACTCCACCTCCAAGTCTTTTTTTTCTGCATCTATAACTGTGTTTTGCATATATCAGGGAGAGCCCTTAAAATCATCTTATCCAACCTCTTCATCCAATGTTTACATTCTCTATGCAACAGATCCTCAAAATGAGGCCATCCAGCCACCATTTAAAGGTCTCCAGTGATGGGGAGCTCACCGGCTTCACTTCGCCTGTGAGAGGTTTCTTCCCTCCGGGAAACTGTCTCCCTGTAATTTTCACCCATTACTTCTGGCTGTGCCCTTTGGAGCTAAGTAGAATAATTTCACTACATTGCCCCATGACAGCCTATTGGAATTTGAAGCCGGTAATCATGTCTTCATAAGCCAGCTCTCTTCTAGGCCAAATATCATCTGTTCCTTCCAATGTTCTTTATTGATTCAAATCCCTTTAGCATCTGTAGATATAGTTTAATTTATGTAAGATTCATATCCTGCCTACTTTAAAGAGGATATTAGGCAACTCATCAGTTACAACATGAAAGAAAGACAATTAGGGATAAAAATGTGGAAGAAAACAGAGCAGAGACCATGTAAAGGAAGCACGAATAGATGTTGCCAGGTACCTAAAATGAACTGGATTATAATTGGACTCTGAATTTGGCTCAAAGTTTTATGGCAGCTAGGACAAAATTGGAAACACATTGGGTTATGTGGTTTTATGTTCTGACAGGATTAAACTTACAAATCATCTTCAGAGAGAAAATTTTTCCTAAAATGAAACTTCAGACTAGCCTATTAGGATGGCTTTCTGTGAGACGGTTCAACATCGACAGGTACTTTGGCTATGTCTTGGCCCTCCCCCACTAGGGGGAAAGAAGCTGGAAGGATAATTAATTAATTAGCCAAATGCTGTCTCAGTTTTAAGCACTGCTATCTCCTTAGGGATCCCCACATGAGAGTCTTCCTTTTCTCTTTTCCTTCTTCGATGTTCCTCACAGATGGTCACTTTCTTACCATTCTGCTCTTTAAAGTCTGCAATCTTAAGACTTTTTGGAACACCAGACCTCAGTGAATAGCCCCAGTAAGAAACGGTAGCCTAGTGGTCACACAGCAATTCTCTGCAAGACATTTCGCTCTGGTCCTCATTGTCCTCATTTGGAAAATGAGCTCATCTTTAAGGTCACTTCAGCTCTGATGTTCTGGACTGTAAACTCTTTGAGGGAAAGACCAATTTTTTAAAATTTGATTTTCCCATCTTGTGTCTAGCAGCTAACAGGTAGAGAAGAAGATCTACTTATGAATAGAGCTGTGAGAATTCAATAGGGAAAACCGATTTGAACAGATGCCACTTTTGCATCTGAGGAAAATACTTCATGGCTCTCATTATCGTGAGGAATTCTTGTTGACTGGATACTGGCAGTGGTGATATGGGGTTTTGGGGGTTGTTTCCTGCTCTAGCTCCGCATTCCTTGGCAAAGCTGACCCTATGGCAAGGCGGATTGAAGCAATCACACCAGGGACCGAGGCTTCTGGAAAATGCCTCTGGGAGGCAGCAGGAAGGAAAAAGAAGGTAGAGCCAATTCCTGCTGAATAACAAGGAATCAATCTAAGACTCACCTCATAGTGTGTAATATCCAGTACATACACTATCTATGTGGATCCTCTCCCTTCCTACCATGTTACTTTCTTGCTCAAAAACCTCCCATGACTTTTCATTGCCTATAGGAGTAGGTACAGATGCCCCGGTTTGGCAATGGAGTCTTATCTAAGCTGAATCAAGCATGTTTCCCTATCTCCTCCTTTCCCTTACAACATGCACTCGCGTGCGCGCGTGCACGCACACACACACACCTCTTCAACCAAACTACATGTGGTTCCCTAAATATACACTGTCTTCCTGACTGTTCCTTTCCTCCACTGGACGTGGCTCCCTTCAGCAGGTATTTCTCAGCCCTGCCACTTGCACCTATAGAAATCTTAAGCTCAGCCCGAATACCTTCATATCCATAAAGACCTCCCAGCATCCCAGGCCTGGTGCTTCCACTCTAGCGCCTTGCACATTCTGTCTCGTTAGTCTTGTTTGTGACTTATGGTTGTAGCTCTCTGACTAGACTAGGAGCTCCCTGAGGGCACGGGCTATGTCTGATTCCCCCAGAGCTCTCCATCATCCTTCCCTGTTTTATTTTTCTCCAGAGCACCCATCACCATCTGTGTTAGTTTCCTACGGCTGCCATAACAAAGTACCATAAACTGGGTGGGTTAAAACAACAGACATTTATTCTCTCTCAGGTCTGGGGGCTAGAAGTCTGAAATCAAGGTGTTGGCAGGGCCCTGCTCTCTTTGAAGGCTCTAGGGAAAAATCCTTCCTTGTCTCTTCCAGCTTCAGGTGGTTGCCAGCAATCCTTGGTGTTCTTTGGCTTGTAGACTCCAATCTCTGCTTCCATCTTCACATGGCATTTGTGTGTTTGTGTGTGTGTGTGTGTGTGTGTATCCAAATTTCTCTCTTATAAGGACACTGGTCGTTGGATTAAGACCCACACCAACAGAGTACGACCTAGCCTTAACTTGATTACATCTGCAAAGACCTTTCTTTCCAAATAAGATTACATTTATAGGGTGGACATCAAGTTTTTGGAGGATATTATTCAAACCCAGTACACCATTCAACATGCTCTATATATTCTATTTGTTTATTGTTTCTCTCCGACACTAGAATATCTGCTCTATGAGGTTAGGGATTGTTGTCTATTTTGTTCATTCCTATATTCTCAGTGGCTAGAGCAGTGCTCGATGCATAGTAGACACTCAGTAAATATTTTGTGAATGAATCTTTGTACCCATCTGTCCCCTTCCCCATGGGGAATCTGAGTGAGAGAACAACGGATAAGGATGGAATGAAGCATTGCCTAGAACATAATAAATGCTCTGTAAATGTTTGCTGGATGAATGAAAGTATTTGATGGATATATTAATTTAACACTTATGGAGCACCTATTTTATAGAAGGTATGAGAAGGAAACATCTGACTTTCCTGGCTATGCCTTTGTGTGTCCCTGGGCAAGTCATTCAAACTCTGGGTTTTACTTTCTCATCTCTAAGATGGAGGTAATAAAGTACCACCTCCCAGGATTGTCATGAGGATTAAGTCAGTTTGTACATGTAAAGGGCTTAGCACACTGTCTGGCACATGGTTAGCCCCATATACATGTTAGTTATTATTATTGTGTTTGGTGTTATATGCTAGGGTCTGTGCAAGCTCTTTTTTAAAAAGCCAGCTTTATAGAATAAAATTCACGTACCATAAAATTCTCCTTTAAAAAATGTACAACTCCGTGATTTTTAATTAATGAGGTTGTGCAAACTATCACCACACTCTAATTTTAGAACATTTTCATTCTCCTCCTACCCCCAAAACCTATACACGTTAGCGGTCACTTCTCTTTCCCCAATCCATGCCCTGACAACTACTACTTTACCTTTTGTCTCTTTGGATTTGCCTTTTCTGGAATTTTATATAAGGGAATCATACAATATATGGCCTATTGTGTCTCTTTTAGCATAATGTTTTCAAGATTCATCCATGTTTTAGCATACACCAGTACTTCATTTCTTTTATGGCTGAATAATGTTCCATTGTGTAGATATACCACATTTTGTTTACCCATTCATCAACAGATGAACATTTGATAGTTCCCACTTTTTGGTGATTATGAGTAATACTGCTATAATCATTCATGTACAAGTTTTTGTGTGAACATACATTTTCATTTTCTCTTGGGTATATACCTAGAAGTGGAATTCCTGGGTCATACGGTAACTCTATGTTTAACATTTTGAGATACTTACAAACCATTTTCCAAAGCTACCACACCATTTTAGATTCCCACCAGCAATGAATGAGGGTTCTAATTTCTTTGTATGCTCGCTGATACTTCTCCTTGTCTGCTCTTTTTATTTTAGCTATCATAGTGGGTGTGAAGTGGTATCTCAGTGTGTGCGTGTGTGTGTGTGTGTCTTGTTTTAAGAAACTGATGTTTATTTTTTAACTACCTTATTTCCATATTCTGTTTAAGAGACTGTGGAAGAACAGCTTAAAATCACTTAGTGGTTGTTGCTACCCATTCAGTGACCTCAGGTTGAGTAGCAGTAAATTCGGGAGCAGTCCATTCACCCTGAAATTCCTCCTTGGTCACAGTCTTTTCAGTAGTGGCCTGCTCTTCCTTTCAATCTCTTCAGGATCTGTGTAGAAATAGAGATCAGGTATGACCTTCCATGGATGCTCACAGGAGATGGTCCCGAACATGCATAGAACTTCCTGGACCACATCCACCACATCAGACCCACTGAGTGAGCTTCCTTGTTGTTGCAAGGGATGGCAATGTCCACATAGTGCAGAGGAGACTCTGTTACACAGGGCAATGGTAGGCAGGTTAACATAAGACACTTCTGTGAGAGGCTGGTGGTCAGCTCTGGGATAAGTAACCACCAGAAGTCATGGCTCCCAGAAGGCTGCCTGGCTCTGGCTAGTGAAGGTTTCAGGAATGAAGCTGCCAGCAATAGGAGTGGCCCCAGTGCAGCAGCAAACTTCAGCACAGCTCGTTGGCCAGTTTTTCTGGATGATATGATACTGACATCAGCAGGGTTTTCAATGTCAATAACGGCACAAGCCACTAGCAGAAACTTCTTCTGGATTCTCTTCAGATTTATGACGAAGATGCCATCGCTTTTCCTTTCGTAGATGTGCTGTTCCATTTGGAAGCCAAGGTTGATGTCACCTAAGTGGGTTCCTGCTGTAAGGAATTTAAAGACATCCTCCTATTTCATCCGCAGGACAGCAAGGGCTTCAGACATTGTGAAAGTTTCCCTTTCAGTTATGACAGGAACCCAGAAAAATACCTTATGGGTAGCATAGAAAGCTCGTTGTGATTTTGATCTGCATTTCTCTGATGGCTAATGATGTTGAGCATCTTTTCATGTACTTACCAGTCATTTGTACATCTTCTTTGGAGAAATGTCCATTCAAATGCTTTGCCCATTTTAAAAAAACAAACAAATGGGTTTTGTCATTGTTGACCTGTAATCCTTCTTTACATATTGTGGATACGAAGCCTTTCTCAGATGTATTATGTGCACATATTTTCTCCCATTCTGTGGGTTCTCTTTTCTGTGCCAAATGTTTTTGCATGCTTTTTCAAAGACTACCTCTGTAGAATAGGTGTTATTGATAGGGAAATAAAAATTCAGAAAGGAGAAGATGGAATTTAAATCCAGTTTTGTTCGACTGTAAAACCCACACTTTCGCCTCTAACCCAACCTGCTCACAAAGATGAAGACATGTTTCTGGCTTTAAGGAGCTCAGTCTGTCAGAGGACGAAAAACAAAAACACAAACGAATGTACTATAAAGCTGTGTTCCACCTGGCCCACAAATGCCACCAAAGAAGTGCAGAGGAAGTGCAGTGGAAGGTCAAGAGGAGAGAAAAAGCAAGCATTTCTGGCTGGGGACATCAGGGTTGACTTCAGTAAGGTGACATTTAAGTCTTGAAGGATGGGTACAGTTTCACTGGGTGGAGATGATGGACTGAATGAAGGAGAGCATTTCCAAAGGAGAGCAGAAAATGAGAACTGAAGGAATGAACAGAGCTTTGATCCTAAGACTCGTTGCAATGGGGAGTCCTAGCGCTTTTGGAGATGGGAGATCCTGTGATTGCCTTGGTTGGAAGACCCAGGCACTGACTAACTGAGGGATCCTGGGGTTGGCTGGCTTAGGGGATCTGGGTACTGGCTTGGATGAAGAGTTTAGGGGCTGGCTGGAGTGGAGGATGCCTGTGATGTTGCTTGTGTTGGGGCGGCGGGAGCAGGAGCTGCCTGGGATGGGGGGAGTTGTGGTCTGGCTGGTCTGGAGAAAGACAGCGCTGGTTGGGATGGGGGTGCATAGTCTAGGGACCAGCCAGGATGAGAGATCCAGGGACTGCCTGCAATGAGGGCTGGATGCAGGGAGGTCGCCTGAGATAAGAGGTCCAAGGGTTGGATGGGATGGGGAATCTGACACTCGGGATTGGCAGACCCAAAGGGGATGGGGAGTCCATGGGATGCCTGGACCTGGGGGCTGCCTGGGATGGGGGTTCCTGATATGTCTTTGGTGAGGATCTTGGGCCTGGTGGACCCGGGGAACACTGGAACGTACTGGGACAGAGGGCTTTGTTAGGCGGCATTAGGTGAGGCCCCCAGAACTGGTGGAAGGGAGCCATCTACAGTAGTCTGTGATGGGGCTGGCCCGGGTGATTCGGACCGGGTCCGGCTTCGCGTGCCGGTGGAAGAGGCAGGTGGGGCGCGCGGGGGCAAGCCGAGCGAGCGGGATGGGGGCAGGGGCGGGGGGGGGGGGGGCGGGCCGGCGGTCGGGGCGGTCCCGCGCGGCCGCGCTGCGCAGTGACTCCGCAGCGGGCGGAGCGCCGTGGGCCGCGTCCTCCCCAGCCGTGGCGGTGGCGGTGGCGGCGGCGGCAGCAGCGGTAGCCTCAGCTCCTGCTCCCCGTGCCACCGGTCCCAGCGCTGTCTCCCGGGCCCCCCAGGGCCCCCGGGCCCTCGAGCCCGGTGCGCGCCCTTGCGTCCCGCCGGCCCCCTCCCCCGGCTGGGCCCGGGGGAGGGTGGCGCCGTGAGCGAGCGAGGACCGGGCTCTCCTGCCCCTTCCCCTGCCCCTGGGCCGCCAGGATGGAGGCGGGGTCGGCGCCCCCGGGCGGCCCCGGATCCGAGAGCCCCAACCGGGCGGTGGAGTACCTGCTGGAGCTGAACAACATCATCGAGAGCCAGCAGCAGCTGCTGGAGACCCAGCGGCGGCGCATCGAAGAGCTGGAGGGCCAGCTGGACCAGCTCACCCAAGAGAACCGCGACCTGAGGGAGGAGAGCCAGCTGCACCGCGGGGAGCTGCACCGGGACCCCCACGGCGCGCGGGACAGCCCCGGCCGCGAGAGCCAGTACCAGAACCTGCGCGACACCCAGTTCCACCACCGCGAGTTGCGGGAGAGCCAGTTCCACCAGGCGGCCCGGGACGTAGGATACCCGAACCGGGACGGCGCCTACCAGAACCGGGAGGCGGTGTATCGGGACAAGGAGCGGGACGCCTCCTACCCGCTCCAGGACACTACCGGTTACCCAGCCCGCGAGCGCGACGTGGCCCAGTGCCACCTGCACCACGAGAACCCAGCTCTGGGTCGCGAGCGGGGCGGGCGGGAAGCCGGGCCAGCGCACCCTGGCCGCGACAAGGAAGCCAGCTACTCAGCAGCGGTGGGCGTGGGACCCCGGCCACCGCGGGAGCGGGGCCAGCTGAGCCGTGGTGCATCCAGGAGCTCCAGTCCGGGGGCCGGCGGCGGCCACAGCACCAGTACCAGCACCAGCCCGGCCACAACCCTCCAGAGAAAGTAAGGAATGTGTGTTTGTACCTACGCCCGTCCCCCTCCCCCCCCTTTCTCCTCTAGTTCCTTCTCCAACTTGTCCGGCCAGTAAAGTAAGAAGCCGGTACCTGATTCCATGTCTTCCTCTCCTGTCCCAACCTGTCAGGAGAAGCAGCCCCCCGCCCCATACAGCTGACACCCCAGACGGGGTTGGCTTGATGAGAGCAGGTGTCTCTTAGAACCGTGGCCAGTGAGGGCCTAGAGCAGTCATCGCCCTCTCCACTTCTTCATCCCCTGGCTGTATCCTTGCCAGAGGATGGCTTTCCATTTATTATCTATCTATCTATCTATCTATCTATCTATCTATCTATCTATCTATCTATCTATCTATCTATCTATCTGTCTATCTATACGTGTTTATTGTCTGCGATGGTGTCAACTTGGAGCCCCAGGGAAAGAAAATACCCCTCTTTTTTTTTTTTTTTTTTTTTGCCTGTTGGGGTCTCCACTGCAGGTTCTGAGTGCAGGCCTGATCTTATCTCCTCTGGTGGCCTCAGCTCCATCCTTTCGCAAAGAGGCAGGTGGAGACCAGAATGGCTGCTGGAGGCTGAGACATCCATCTGAAGGGAACTGCAGTACATCCTGGCCGGGGGTGTAAGGATAGGGGAGCAAAGATGGAGGCCTGGCTCCTGGCTAGTTCATCAAAGACCACCCCCTCTCCATCCTCAAGAAATATACCACCCAAATTAAAGAGAGTACCAGGAAGGGAAGTCTACAGAGCTTCCCTCTTGTTGGATCAGTGCCAGTTTCTGTGCTGGGGTCAATGTGTCTGCCTATTTGGGACACCTTGGCACTATCTCTTGGGTTGGTGGGAAATGGGCCGGGTTCACTATTTCTGTGCAGATACCACAATGAGCCGTTGGGGATAAATGTCAGGCTAAGAGAGTCAAGGGCATGGCATACAGGCTCACAGGGCTTCCCTAAAGGCTCCCTGATTTCCTTTCTGCTGGTTTGGAAAGAACACTGAACTGGGAGTTAGGAGACCCAGGTTCCCCTTCCACCTCTGCTACAGATTGGCTTTGTGACCTTGACTGGGTCTCTTCTCTCTCCGGCTATCAGTTCCCCTGTCTCTTTTTCAAAGGGAAGGTCTGCCTTGAATGCTCTTTAAGGGTCCCTCCAGCTTAAATTTGATGGTTATGTGACTAATCCAGCCACACTACAGAGCAAGTCTGAAGTCCTCTAGCGAATGGACAGCCTTCCCCCCCTCCTCTCGCTGCTCAGCTGGTCCTACCATGTGCCACAACCAGTGGAGTGTCTCTTATAGGCTGGGCTGGGGGTGGGGAAGCCTTCTGCCTCAGGAAATCTGCCGGGAGACAGCTCTCTGCAACTCCCCCGTGGTGAGGCAGCAGGCTGGGGTGCTGGGTTGAGATGGCTGGGCCCCAGGAGCAGCAGCTGCAGTTCCAGGGCCCAGCTGGGCTCCACTGCAGTGCACCTTCAGCTGGGTTTTGGTGTGGACTGCCTGAGGGATTAGGGAGATGGGCCTTCCTGCCCAGGCAGGGCTGCTGGGAGCCCATTCCTAAAGGACTGACTGTGTGCAGCTTGAGGCCCTGCACCGAAGGAAGGGTCTGGATCAACGAAGCACGGTCTTGGTCTCCTTTCAGGAGACGCCCATGGTAGGGTGAGGGCAGAGAGAGACTGGATGGCATTGAGGTCCTTGAGTCTGGCTGCAGACTTTTCTAGAGTGGTCAGGCCTGTGACAGAAAAGGGAGCCTCATTATGTGTGGCTCCAGAGAGCAGAACCAGGAACAGTGGGAACATTTGGGATAAATCAGGAAGGACTTTCCAACCAGGCTTTCTGGTGATGCAGTGGACTGCCTCAAGAGGTGGGGGTGGAGGCTGGCAGACATGTCCAGCAGAGGCCTGGTGGGGGTCAGGGAGAGCTGAAGAAAGCACAATTCCTAAATTGAGTGTAAAGCCCGATGAAAATGACTTGGGCCTCCCCCAATTCCAGGATTCCATGACACTCAGATTCTCCATCCTGTAGACATAGGTCCGAATCCCTTGGTGCTCTTGAGCTCTGTGCTTCTGCTGTCCACACAGGCCTGCCTCTTGATATTCCCTCTTGTGCACCGTCCAGGCTGTTTGTTGGATTTCCTGGCTTCACATTTCCTACTTGATTAATAAGGGGGTTTAGATAGTGCTTTGAATTTCTCCTAACCCCATATTAAATATTTGCACATCCATCACTTCCTCTTTTGGTCCTCACAACAGGCCTCATGCAGTGAGCACTAGCAACTCCATTTTAGAGATGAGGAAACGGAGCCTGCAAGATCAAGGGACCTTGCTCAAGGTTATATTGATAGTTCTCAATGGAGATGTGACTAGAACCCAAGTCCACCTTGTTTTTCTACTGAGCTTTTCATCCCACAGGAGTCTCTTGGCCTCAGGACCTGGGCTGGGTCATGAACTGGGAGAGGCCAGGAGAGCCTTAGGTAACTAGAGGACATGTCCAGGAGGAGATGACTCTGGGATGAGTGGGGCATTCGACAGGGGAGGGCAGAAGGCTGTGTCTCCCTTTTTCCCACTCTCCTACCCCACCAGGCGTCTATGGCAGTAGCCATTGCTGCCACCACAACTGTTGCAAGCGACTCCACTGCCTGGTCTGTTCTGGGTTTGTAGAGTGGGTGAGAAGGCTGCTGCTGGAAGCCAGGGAAGGCAGGGTGGGAGTTTAGCAGCAGAGGCTGCAGCATTGGGGAGGATAGGTAGAGCTGGTACAGGCTGGGAGCGCCTGGTCCCCAGGCTCCCTCTGGTGGAGGAAGAGGGGAGAGAGGGGCCTGGGCCCAGCTGCTGCTTTTTGAGGGTCCCTCTGCCTAGGGATTTATTGAATCCTCCCAAGAACCCTGTGCGCTGTCACCACAATCCACATTTTATAGCTGAAGTAACTGAGGGCTCAGAGAAGCGAAGCGGCACAGCGGGTCATACTACCCATAAGACAGACTCCCAATCCTGTGAACTTTCCCTCTACTGCAGTTGATAGCAGCTGTCACATCCACCCCCAGGATTCCCACATCCTCCCGCACCGCACCGTCTCTTCTGGACAGGTTTCCGGATGCCAGTATGCCTCCTGCTGTGCCCTGAGTGTGGCCTTTCTAGTGCAGCAGAGAGCAAGACGAGGCCCGACCTCCTTCTGGCGGTTGGTCCTCTGTACGTGAGGGCTTTGCTTGCTTATTAATTTGTTTTTTAGTAGCTACTGGTCGCTACCAATGCTTAGGTCTTTTCCCTTGTAATTGTTGTCCCCCCCCCACCACACACAGATGACTAGAGAAGAGCCCTGATTTCATTGTTGATCTTGCCCTGGCCCACCTTGCAGATCCGGCACCTGGAGTGATTTACAGGCTTGCTGGGGGCCACTGCTCAACCATTCCATGCTGAAGAGAGCCGCATCCCCCAAGCTTTGTGCATGGGCCCAGCTTTGGCTCTGCTGTAGGTGGTGGTGGGCTGAAGCTGGTAACTCTCCATCCTCTGCCTCCACCCCCCCCACCCCGCAAGCTAGCTCATATTGGGGAAAACAACCAGAGGGCCGGCCTGGTGTTCTTGACAGCCAGAGCAATGTCTGGTCTACCACACAGTTGTCTCCCACGTGCGGTGGGGTGCCGGAGTGCTCTCTGCGGGACTGAGGGCTCTGGGAGGGAGAGAGGGAGTGAACCCAGGGAGGAGCCTTGTGGAAGTCTGTCCCCTGTGGGGTCTTGGGTGCTTTTTCCTGGGGGGGGGGGTCTCTCCTTCTTTTCAGGAGGGAAACCATTTATCTTCCCCCCACTGTGTTGGGAGCATTAAACTCGTGTAGGAGGAAATGATAATGTCGAGTTGAATGAGAATTAGAGGAATCTTGCTTCTCTGTCTAGATCTGGGGCAAGAATGGAGTTGTTGTCATCCACAAACATTTCTTAGTTGCGTGCACAAAGCAGGAGGGGCCACCAGGCTGAACCAATACCATGCTCAAGGAAGGCCTGGCTGCTGTCGAGGATCCAGGTGGGGGCTTTGAAGTGAGTGGCTGTCTCCTGGTGTCAAATGGAGGGAGAGGTGGAAAGAAGACAACACCCAGGCTTGCCCTCTGCTCCTCTTCTTTCTGTCCCACCCCTGCCTGCTTGGCCTCTGAACTTGCTGGGACCACAGTAAAGGCCTGGAGCATGGAGAGAGGGCCACATGTATGCTGAGTCTATATACCAGGCGCCTCCTTATGTGGCTTTATGTAATAATAGCTAACATTTTTTTTACTGCGTTTAGTGTGTGCCAAACACTATTTGTTCTAAGTGCTTTCCATGTATGAATTCATTCAATATTCACCTGAATCCTTTGATGTAGGTATTGTTATTAAATCCATTTTATAGATGAGGAAATTGAGGCCCAGAAAAAGTTGGATAACTTACCCAAGGTCACTCAAGGAATAAGCAGTAGACCTGAGAAGAGCCCAGTGGTTGGGCTCTAGAGTCCGCCTGCAGTGTTCTTACCCATCAGGCACCAATGCCTCTTGTCTCATTTGCAGAGTCCCTGCCAAGTGGGTGTTAGTATTATCCTCATTTTTCAGACAAGGTAAGGATGATCAGAGAGGTCTGATTACCTGCCTGAGGTTACACAACTGCATGGAGCCCAGAACCTTCTGGCTCCTGAGCCTATGGTACACTGTTGCCTCCCACAGGCAGGAGGGATGTAAAGCCATAGAGACACTCCAGGCATGGCTCTGGGCTTCCCCCAGCAGAGCTCCAGGGACCACTGCCTCTCCTGATTGCCTCCTGGATTTTTGTCGTGGTCTCCTAATAGATGCTTCTCCTGCTCTTGCTTTGCCAAGCCTCTGATAAAGTGCAGCCAGGCCAAGCTTTCTGCAGGGCTCTAGTGGTTTCACTCCCTCTTCGGCCTGCAGGAGAATGTTCACACTTTTCTGCCTGCTGTGCACGGTCCTCTTAAGATCTGCCCCAACTTACCTCTCTCCTCTCATCTTTTTCAGTCCCCTTCACACACATCGTGCTCCAGCCAGACTGGACTGTGTACCCCATCGTTAGCCCACTAAGCCTTCTGATAGCCTCTGGGTCTTTGCTCATGCTGTTCCCTTCTCCTAGCCTGCTCCATCCAGCTTCCAGGCTCAGCTCTGCTCTCACCTCTCACATGTTTGTTCACTGGTCCTTCCTGGTGCTTAGTCTATTCCTGATCCTTGAAATGAGCACTTTGATATCTTGATGGTTATCCTCTCTACTAGATTAAGAGCCCCTTCAGATTGTGATTTAACTGACCTGTATTGAGTGCATGTTGTGTCAGACTCTATGCTGGTGGCTGTGGGTATGAGATAAGGAGCTAGAAGCTTAGAAACACATAGTGTAGCACATAGTAGCTGCTCAATAAATGTTAAGTGGAGAGATGAATGTCAGATTAAGTCCTGGTGCGCTAATGGCCATGGGTGCCTAAATTTTTCTTCATTCCAGGACTCCTGTGGAGCGAGGTAACTCAACTTCAGAATTCTCTTGGCTTTTTGTGCAGCTTTTATCTCATGTTGTCTGGAACTGTATGGCCTCTGCTGTCTGTTCTCACACTTAGTCTTCCAGTTCATAGAATGGCAGGGGAGCAGAGATGGACAAGACTTTGGACACATTTAAGCCACGCTGCTCATAGTTACCTCTTTCTCCCATGCCATGGCCATGTCATACCATGGTCTTGACCCTCAGCACAAGATACTCTGTTCTGAAAGGAGCAAAGAGGCCTGCATAGGACCTCTGTGCAGTCTGTTCAGCCCAGTGGGAAGTTACATATTTATCCACCAAATTGTTACTGGGCTCAGACCCTGGGCCAGCACAGTGTCTTAGAATCAGAGTAAGACATAACCCCTCTAGCTCATTCCCTGCTGTATTTCCTGGCAGAATAATAAACACTGGTCACAAGGAAGAATGATGAATAAATGACTTATTTCCTCTTTCGAGGTAACTCATTTAGGGCAAGATCATTTGCTTGTCTCTCTCACTTCCTCATGGCGTTTGGTCTCTCAACAAACATCCATGTTGAAAGCATTTACATGAGGAAGCCTGTTCTCAAGTGTGTAGGAGCTAAGGCTCTCTGGGACCTTAGCATTCTGAGAAAGTGTGGTGCCGGGAAGGAGGACTTTGTGTGACTTTAGGCAAGTCACTTAACTTTCACCGCCTCATTTTTCTCAAGAAGAAAACAAGGATAAAACTGTGTGTTCTGATATGGAAGATTCATGTTGCCCCCACAAAAATGTATCAGAAGATTTCCTGGCTACCTAGCACACCATGAAGCTCCTTCCTGATCTGGATGGAAAACTGAGGGACAAGGATGGAAAATAATAGGTGAGGCTGCCCTGCCCCCTAGAGGTGGAGCATAGCGACCAAAACACCCCAGTCAAGACCTTCACATCATAGCCTTTTCAAAACAAAAATGACAAGTCAGAGCTACGCGCGGCGGTAAGGGTGATTCCTCTAACATTTTAGAAGGACATCTATCACAATTATTATCTGATATGTACCATTTCACTACTATCAAATGCATTTCTTTGTAGTTATGTGATTTTTATGCCTTTTGAAAGGGATAATGTGATTGCATATCAGGGCCTTGTGATTTCCTACTGGATTCCAGAGTGCAATATACTGAATAAAACCAGTATTTTTCTCTATATAACCACTTCAGAATTATTGTCAATATATCTGTAATAAAAATTACCTAATTTCTTCCTTCCCCCAAATTTCTTTATAAAACTGGGAAGCATCTCACACAACTGTACACATCTGATATGCTAGCCAATTCATAAATAACTCATCTTATGATGGTAATTATCGAGAGAATTAAATAAGATGACGTATATGAAGTATTTGGTGTATAGTGTGTGTTTACTCGGTTAAAGACATTTTTATTATTAATAATAACTTTGTAAAACTAAGTGCCATGGAAGGGCAGCAGGAAGAAGCCATGTGGGAGCTTACCACATTTCTGAGAGAAAGGTCAGTCCAGTGACTATTGTGCCTAGTATGTGGCACACCTTGTGCTACTGCAGGTAGGGAGTTCTGTGATTAATATTACATAGTTTCTGGCTTAAGGGTGCTCACATTTGGGTGGAGAAGATGGTCATGGAAACGGATGATTCTAATGTGGCATCTTGTGTGCTATGCCAAGGGGGACCTAAAGGGCCATGGGTACCCAAAGGAGGGACATCTAACCTGACTGTCAGGGAGGGCTTCCTGGAAGAGGTGATGCCTGAACTGTGGCTTGGAAGATGATTAGGAATTAGCTAGGTGAAGAATGATGGCATGTGAGTGGGTAGGAATTGGGGGGCAAGAGAGGCTAAGGCTGAGGGGATAGCATGAGCAAAAGTATGGAGGCGTGGAAGTAGCAAGGTACGGGGAGGGAAGGAGCACTTAATAGGGAGTCAGAGAGCATCTGGAGAAGAGTCTGAAGAGTTGGCCAGCCCAGATCATGAGGACACTAAAATAGCACAATAAAGAGCTTTATTCTGTTGGGAATTGGGAGCCAGCGTAGGGTTTTAAGCTGATGGAAGAGGTGTGCATTGTAGAGTATGGAATGACCTGTTGAGAGCCATGTTCTGGAGAGAACCGCTAGAGGGCAGTTTGGAAGATAGATGGGAAGGCCTCCAGTGAGGAGGGACGGTCTAGGTGAGACACGATAAAGCCTGAGCTTGGGCATTAGGAGTTGAGATAATCTATTGGAGAAAAGACAGTGACAACACAATGACAAATGCTGTGATGGAGGGAGTGTAGCCTACCATGAGAGCTCAGAGGAGTGGCATGACCAGTAGGATTTCAATAATATAAAAGTCAATAGTATAAAAGTCAAAAAGCTTTGAGCTGAAAAGACCCTTGAAAATTATCCAGCTCAGGCTGTTTATTTTATAGATGAGAAGACTGAGGCCCAGAGAGAGAAAGGACTTGTATAAGGCCACTCAGCATGCGAGAAGAGGAGCTGTGATTAGAAGAGCCACTCTCATATTAATTCCAGTATTCAAAGCATCGTTCCTTAAATGTGCTATATTGTGCCTTGAAATCCTGTGAAGGTTTTGCAGGGGATTATCATCTTTGTGTGCTACAGATGAGAAAACTGAGGCTCAAGGACTCTGGATGACTTGTCAGGGAGGAAGCGATAAAGAGGAGGCGTCACCTAAATAAAGGTCTTTTCCTTCAATGGCAGACAGACCCTCTGCCCTGGTTCAGCCCCTCGGAAATCAGATCTGCTAGAGTCATAGCCGGGTCTATAGTCTCCTTTCTTCAACCCAGGCCCAGCCTTCTTTCTGCCGCTTCCTGCCTTAGAGGTCCTCATTTAGTGTAACTAAGGCAGCTTAGAGGCAGCTTCTGGACCAACAGCTAGGGCTGTCATTCCCCTTTTTCTTGTTTTCATGGAAGAGGGTGGGCCTTTATCTGTCATCACTGTGTCCTCATTACCTTGGGCAGGGTGACTCTGGCCTGAGTGCCTTTGGTTTGAGGCCCCATGATGTGATACATAAGGAATGAGCTTTGGAGACTGCCATACCTAAGTTTGAATCTAACTCACTGGATGACCTCAGCTAGGTCATTTTACCTTCTCTGTGCCTTACTTCCCTCATCTGTGAAATGGGATGACAATGCCCAATTTTCAGGATTAGCTAAGATCATTTAAATGGCACTCTCTGGTACTTGTGAGTACTCAATTGTCATTTCTGGGGGAAGAAAACCAATGAAATAATCTGTGATTGTGCCAAAGCATATGCTCTTATACCTCATTTCATAATCATGATATTACCAGAGATTCTTTAGTTTTCATAGGAGATAACTCATCCAAATATTTAAATAGCATATCATTAAAATAAGACAAAGTGGGGGAAAAGCAAAACAAAACAAAAACAGTCATTTCCTTCTCCCTCATGAAATCTCCTGTGGACAATGACTTGAATATTCAGTGCTCGGCTAAGATTTGCTTCCCCCGAAAAAACTGGTATATTTCCTCCTTCCTAATATGAGGCTGTCATGGCTCATTGTATCTTGCTTTCTGCCTCAGCTACCAGTTAATTTGAAGTACAGCGCTAGCATCTTTGTTGATCTCTTTTTCCAAGTTTTTATTTTCTGGTTCAATTTTTATTCTTTCCTTATCTGTGTTATTGGAGTAAGCTACCTCAAATCCTTTATGACTCAGGCGGGTATAAATAACTAATGGGTGTAAATAGTTGAATGAATGGAACTTGGAAAAGGCCGGACTGGTGATGGTGGGGTTTGAAGAGGACCAGGGGGTGATGCAGGCTGGAGCAGCCAAGAGGACTCCATCTACATGGATGACTGTGGTCCTATGAGTTGAAGGGTTAGTCAGGGAGGAGTCTATCCTTCACTCTCCTGTCTTGCTCCTACTCTGAAAAGAAGCACGGATTGGAGAACAGGACCTCATGTCATCTCCCCCTAGAATCATCAGTCTCCCCCTTTCGTATGTACTGTGTGGGAGACTAAGGTCCAAAGAAAGAGGAGGAACTTATTTTTTTTTAATTAAAGCAAAGCAGTACATTTATACAATTTAAAAAAGTCAAATAGTACACAAGGACGTATGTAGTAAAAAGCCAACGTCTCTCTGCCCCCCACTTCCCAGCACCCAGAAGCACCACTTTTATCTTTTAGGTTTTCTGGTGGTAACTTCCTATCTCTAAATAACACACTTCAATGGTTATTTCTTCACCTATCAACTTCAAACATTATCTTTTGACTTCTTCCTACTATGACAAATGAGAATTTAGCTTATTTATAACACCTGACTCTCCCCGCTCCCAAATTTTGATAATTATATTACCGTTTGGTTCCTGTATTAGTTACCTTTGTAACTTTATTAAATACTGTTTTAAATCGTGATTTCTTATTCCATCAAATTTTCAGTATCTCTTGACCACTCAGTTTGTATGACATAGTTACTAGTGCCCCATCCTTCCCTCCATCTCTCTTCTGCCCTTGCATCTCCCATCTTTCTGTGTTCAGTACTTTTGTATCCTGCGAGGCTGGTTGCATTTGTATTCTGTTCAGTAACAATAAGTAGGTCTCTAGTGCTTTATCTATACAAATTGATTTTTTTTTT
Source organism: Eonycteris spelaea (assembly GCA_003508835.1). Taxonomy (NCBI): domain Eukaryota; kingdom Metazoa; phylum Chordata; class Mammalia; order Chiroptera; family Pteropodidae; genus Eonycteris; species Eonycteris spelaea. The sequence continues at coordinate 168,162 of PUFA01000484.1, read as the reverse complement.
ACACCTATAGCACCCGGTCTTCCTAGGTGGTCTCCCATCCAAGTACTAACCAAGCCCGACCCTGCTTAGCTTCTGAGATCAGATGGAATCGGGCATGTTCAGGGTGCATGGCCATGGTATACAAATTGATTTTAAAAGTTGACCACCAATACACTGTATTTATGTGATGATGACTATGTCAATATTTTCATTGCAGGACCAAATAGTGTACTATAATTGCACCTCACTTCCTACAGGTCCATAGTCACAACCCCTGTACTTCTTGGAAAATGTTCCTAGCATCAAGATCGAATAAATTTTCTTTATGCTCTATGAATTGCATAAAGTCATGCCACTTTTCTTTTGTTTTATATTTGGACCAGGACTTTCTGCCTGCCTGCCTCCCTCCCTACCCCCACTTTCCCTCCCCTGCCTATCTCCCTCCCTCCCTCCTTCCCTTCCTTCTTTCCTACCTATTTATTTGCTTGCTTGCTTACTGTTGTGTGTAGTTCCTCAAAACCACAAGATAATCATAACACATCTTCTAGGGACATTTTACTTGGAGATTTTTAGGAGAGGGTTTTTTTTTTTTTTGCATTTTAGCAAGATATTTTGCTTTATTATTTATATAAACAAACAAACAAACAAATAAATAAATAAATAGTTCAAAAATAGTTCAGAGTTAATTTGTGTTGTTGTTGTTGTTTAATCCCTATCTCTGTGTGGAACTGAAAATAGAGACTTAACATGCCTGAACACTGAAGTTTGAGTTTCGGCCTAGGTGAGTTGGAGAGTTGGTTGCTTGCTTGTTTGGAATTATCACCTGGGAGATAGACTAAGTATAAACAGCAGCAACTCAAGTGTTGCAGTAAGAATTAAATGAGATGATGTGTACAATGTGCCCTGAACATGATGGACAATTTACAACCTTAACTTAGTTTCTTCCCCGTTTTTCCTCATACTGTTGTTATAAGATGACTAGGAGAGGCACTTTTTAAAACTTCATACTTAGATGTATGCATACAGAAAAGTACTCATGATCACAAATGAAAAGCTCGGTCAATTTTTACAAACCAAACACACGTTATGTAACCAGCACTTAGTTCAAGGTCTGTTTGTCATTCACCCCACCTGGTACTCTGAGCCCTTGCCATTTGATGCACTTTGTCTTTTCTTGCATAATTTCTTTGATGGTTTCCTCCCCTTAATTTCTTTTTAGAATATCTGTTAGTTGGATGTTGAATTTCTCAGATTGATCCTCTAGGCCACTTAACTTTCTCTCTTATTTTCATCTTATAGTTTATGAATGAGTTAATAGAAGGTCTGACTGAGATGTCTGTCTATCCAGGCTGGCTAGTTCACTTACTGGTTTTATTTTAGGTGAACTCCCAGGAAGCTGGCTGTTAAAATGGGTGCCCTCCAAATGCCAGTATGAAAGGCACTTCATTTTGGGGGTACCAGCATGTCACTAGGTACCCTAATTCATCCCAGATAGTTTAATTTATTTAGCCCAAAGCCCTATATTTTACCCAGGGGTGAATACCAGGTATCTTGTGTTCGAGGCCTGGGAGTTGGGGGCCAGGGGAGGATTTCATGTATTTACCTTCAATTTATTCCCAGGTTTTCAGACCTACCCTCCCTCCATCTCCAAGTATGGAGTCTCTCTGGGCTTCTGGTGGCCTGACTGGCTCCCTCCCTGGCTGCTTCCCCCTGAGTGGTGTCTCTGGCTCTCCTTCCACTGCAAACACCCTTCTCTTTGTTTTTGCTTCCAGAATTTGTCGAAATTCCTCATCTATTGCTATCACCCTCTCGCACCCTCTTCATTGTTATGAGTTCATACCTTATTTTATTTTTTCACTTTCATGTTAATGGGGTCCCGGGAAAGAGGGGAGATATAAACATTTATGCTCTTGAGGTCCACTCTAAGGCTAAATATACTTTTGTTTTCTTAATCCAAATTGAGAATGGAAATTGTTAGTAGACCCCCAAATGCCCAACCCTGGATGGCCTCATTTTGGCAGGTGTTGCTTCTGACTCCAGCTCAGTCATGAGCACTCCTGTGGCAGCCTCTGGAACACCCCTTTTCCTCACCTCTGCCATCAAGAGCATGCAGTCAAGAGAGCCCTCAGCTGAGGAACTGGAGACCTGTGTTCTGACCCTGCTCTGCCACTGCCTCCCTCTGGATCTCTGGGCCAACCCCTCCACCTCTCAGAGTGCCCTTGCTGTGACTCAAGAGGGTCTGCGTCTGCTGTGTGCTGTGCTTTGACAGGATCTGGGTGGGTGCTTGGAGAGCAGCCAAGCCTCTTTTGCTTAGGCAATGGGGAGCAGGTGGGCCAGAGATGGGTCCCAAGCTCACAGGAGGGGGCTTTGAGGCTGAGCTGAGGCTTCTGCAACAGCAGGCTGCTCTAGCTGCTCCCTCTTCCGCCCACTCTTTCCTATCATGGCTGAACATCCATCCCTCTGCTGGAGGCAGAGGGAAGCAAGAAGGGAGGGCTGGAGAGCCAGTTCTCTCTCTCTCTCTCTCTCTCTCTCTCTCTCTCTCTCTCTCTCTCTCTCTCTCTCTCTCTCTCTCAGCTGATCTGGGCTGCAATACCTGTGCCTAACCCCAACTTTTCTTTCTGGTGTTCACTCCTTCCATTCTTGAATGATTATCTCTTTCAGAAGCACTCCCTGAATGCTCATGTTGTGGGGGGCTTTGGGCTGCACTGTGTGGATGGGAGATCATAGCCAGGGGAGGGAGAGAGGCCAAACTAAGTTCATGGGCTGGTACAGGAGATGAAGTGCTGCTTAGCTCTGGCATGACAGAAGGAAGCTGCAGCTGTAGTAGTTAAAATCATTGGTTTTGGAGTCAGACAAACCCAGACTTGAATTTCAGCTGCATTACTTATTAGCAGTATGACACTAGGTAAATCACATTGCTACTCTGAGCCTCAGTTTCCACATCTATACAATGAGAAGAATAATACCTACCTTGCACAGCTGTCAGGACAATAACACAAGTCTTGGATTATTGTAGGTGCTTATAAATACTTGCTTTATTCTTTTTCGATTATTAGAAGGCAGAATATACTAAGGACCAAGTAAATCCTTCTTTACTAATTAAAAGGAGAGAGAGGTTAAGGAAGACAGCATTTGACCTCATCACTTTTTGGGTTGAGCCCCTCCAGAGGCTCCCCAGTGATTACAGGATGGAGTTCACACTCTTGCCTGGTGTTCAAGGCTTTCTTTGTTGTTGTCTCTGCCTTTTTCTCTTTAAAATAATAATGTGAAGTGATACTTGCCTCTATTTCCTGAGCAAGAAATTTAAAAATTGACAGACAAATATTTCCTTTGAAGTATGCAGTAATCTTTATCATTGTCATCACCGTTCTTACCATCCCAGAACTTGGCTAATGGTAATGAGCACTGGTAACAAGGACTATATGAAGAGAAATCAGCAACAAAAAGATAACCAGCAGCCAAAATCACCATGGCCTGCATTTTGCATCCCGCCACCATCTTGGCCTTGATGTTGCATGGATCCATTGCTGAAAACGGTTACACTATCCAACAAACTTTCTGATTTGTTCCGTGGTTCTTCTAGTTGTTCTCTTTTAATAACCTTTATATGATTTTCTTGCATTGTCACCATCGCTTCATTCAATTGACTTCTATGCCTGCGTATTCATCATTTCTAGGTCTGATTCTTGGCTCAAATGGGCCCCTTAGAAAGCGATCTTCCTCTCCTTATATTTCAAAAGGTTTTTACTTTCACCTTTCACATGATCATGATTTAGGTGGCACGTGAATTTGGGAGGCATCTTTGCCTCTCCCCTCCTACTTTTCTACTTCCTGGCCATCACAAGTAGGTCTTCTTACCTCTGTGGTCTAGGACAGCTCTTGTCTGTACCTCTGGGCCAGACCACAGCCCCACTTATCTTTCTAGGCACTCTGTTCCCTTCCTGACTTTGCATTCAAGTTGTACTGAACTGTCTAGGGTTCCCTCAGCATAGGGGACTTCTTTATGTTTCCATGCCTGTGTTCTGGCTGTTCTCCTGGCTAGGAATGCCTTTTTACACATGTGTACGTGGACGATATCTACTCAATAGGTGAAGAACATCTTCACACTCCCACTGTTCCAGGCACTCAGAAATAGTGAACAAAACGGGCAAAACCTCTTCCTTGCAGAGCAGACATTCTAGTGTGTGAATGTGGGGAGCAGGGACAGAAAAGAAACAAACAAGAAGATACAGAATACGTCAAATAGTGCTGAGTGCTATGGTGAAAAATAAGGCTGGGCAGGGGAATGGGGAGTGCAGAGGCCCAGTCAATTCCACCATAGCCAGTATTCACACGACCATTATGAAGCAGACTTTTCTCATTTAATTAAGCATTCTCCAATGTCATTATATATCCATTACAATCATAATCCTTCCAATGACTTTATCAGGTTAGTGGTATCGTTATCTCCAATATATTGATGAGCAACCTGTGCCTTAGAGATATAAGTCACATAGTTAGGAGGGGCAGAACTGGGATTTAAATCTAGGCCTGTCTGACCAAAGCCTGCCCTCACAACAACTAAGCCATTGTGCTCCAGCAAGCCTCACAACACCTCTCTGAATTGAAAATTATTAAGCCTATTTTATAGTTGGGGAAACTGAGATTCAGAGAGGGGAATAGACTCATCCATGGTCGCCCAGCAAATAAATGGATTTGCACCCAGATCTGTTGAACACTCAAGGGTAGGCCCTTCTGCAAACCCTGAGGCCTAGGAGGGACCTATAGACTTGCCTTCCTCTGTATTCGTGGGGGCCAGGCAAGGTACCAGTCGAAGCCCTTGGCCCTCCTCTCTTCTCTTCCCACCTCTGGCTCATATGCAACCTTGAGATATATATGGAAACCCCAGCCCACTCCAAGCTCCATCTATTTCGCCTTTGTCACCCTTTGGCCTAGAAGATGGACCTGGATAATAAGACCACACAGTTCCTATAAGTAAGCTCAAGAACTATAGGCAGGGAGTTCTGGGGTCTTGGGTTCCCGGAGTTCAGTCTGGAAGAGAGAGGGCCAAAGATCCTGGTGGGCATATTCCCTTAACCCAGCAGACTCTTTACCTCATGGAAAGGGCCTGTAAATGTTGGGCCCAGTGTAGGGGCCTCTTTTTCCCCCAACACAGCCTATGACATTGTGATTTGTAATAGGCTGGGCTCCATGAGCTTCCTCCTTTGGCGTCCTTGGCTAGGTCCTGCTTTGCAGTGAGGGCGGGCAGTGTTCCATGGACCTGGGCCTTCAGGGTCTCCAGCCGGTGAAGAACAGAGCCTTCCTATCAAGTGCTGCTGGACGTGCACACAGACCCTTAGGTTCCCTTCATAGCATTTCATTCCTAGTACTCTTGGGTACTTATCATCCTTTCTTAGGTGCTTTTTAAAAATTATACATTTAATGCATCCTTCCATTAAAATTTTAGAAAAACTTGGAAAAAATGAGGCAAGAAACATTACCCATCATTATAGCACACAAAGGCAGCCACTCTGAACATTTAGTGCATTTCCCTCATTCTATATATTCTTTTCATTTAGTTGAAGTGATACAGCACATACGATTTTTTTCTTTTCTTTTTCTTTCTTCCTTTCTTTCTTTCTTGTCTTGAGCATTTTCTCATGTCACTGCGTATTCTTCATAAGCATCATTTTTAATGGTAAGGCTATACCATAATGTACTTAACCATCCTCTGAATTTAAGGTGTAGGAGCTGGGCCCATTTTTTCACTGGTTTAAAGCATGCTGCAGTGGGCATCCTCGCATATATAGCTCATAGGGAACTTACAACTTTTGGGGAACTGGCCTTGTACAGGAACAATTGTATTCAGCTTATTTCCCTTTCTAGATGGTCCCTCTGGCTGGTCTGATTCATTCTTATAGTCATTCATTCCTTCACCACATATTTACTCTGTACCTCTGTGGACCAGACCCTAGGAACTGGGGATATGGACATGACTAAGACACAGCCCCAGACTGCCAGGAGCTCCCAGTCTGCGGGGAGAGTCAGGCATGGAAATGGACACTATCAGAACAGTTTGGTGAGGGCTTGATAGAGGCAAGAAAATGATCCTGTGGGAGAACAGAGGAAGGGTTCCTCATCCAGCCTAGGAACATTAAGACAAGCTTCCTGGAGAAGTTCTTGCATAAATGAGTCATGGAGGATGAATAGGAGTTAGCTGGAAGAAGAAGGTGAACTTCCTGTTAAACACAACAAATTGAATAAACTTATTTATCTCTGTTGCTTCCCCAAATCCCACTGAAATATGAGCAAAGAAATAAAAAAAAAAGGTAGAAATGCTTAAGGTTAGGGATGCTGATCAGAAGTAAACTAGTCCATCCAGAGACCCCATACATGCTCAGGATTCAGAGGTGCTATGAAACACAGAAGGCAGGATGAGGTGTGGAACTAAAAACAGGGAGAATATTGAAAGTCTGTTAACAGACCCTCATGGCCCCTCTCTAACCACATCCAGTCAGGGACTACCCCAACTTTGCTACTGCTAGCCCCCATCTCTGCAGATGGAGGTTGATTCTTTGCAGACATTGAAGTTAAGACGCTCTGGGCTTGGGGACACCAGGCATAATGGAGGGTGGGGTAAAACAGGGCTGCAAGCAAAGGGATCTGCATCCTAAATAGTGGGACCCGAACTTCCTTCCACTCCCCTGTTTCCAGAACACCAAAGTCAGCACCATATGAGAGAGCAAAGGATTCTGGTCCAGGGAAACTGAAAGGCCCCAGAAAAAGGCCTCCAAAAGATGACAAAAGACAGACTGGTAGCTTAGTAACTACAAGTGAAGCCCACCACCTGACAAGCACCATCTATACACAGAACTTCCCATCACCTTATTAGTGTCATGGGAACAGATCTCTGAGGGTCACCAGCCAAGAACCCTTAAAATAGGTATATTTCATTTTATGTAAATTAAGCCTCAGTAAAACTGACATTTAAACCCAAGCCTTAGGTAGCCAGAGATGATTAGAAAATACAAGGCTATTTGAGGAAGACCATCAACCTGCACGAATGACCAAAAAAGCAAACAAGCAAACAAATATGAGAAACGAACTTGGAAGAGAGAAGAAACCTGGGACATTAAAGATGGTGAGAGCCAAAATAAGATTTCAGCAAAAGGATTAGAAGATAAAAGGTGAGGAAATGTTCTAGGAAGCAGGATAACAAGACAAAGAGATGGGCAACAAAGGATGAGAATTAGAGGATCAGTGGAGGAACTCCAATATCCAACAATAGGAGTTTCAGAGATAGAGAATGGAGGAAACAGCAGGAAGGAAATGATCAAAGACATAATACAGGAACATGTCCCAGAACCAAAGGAATGAAAATCCCACTGAGTAACTAGCAAAATAAATGATAAAAAGACCTATACCAAGATATGCCCCTGTGAAATACTAGGGAGAAAGGGAAGGTCCTAAAAGCTTCCAGAGAAAAACCATGTCATATACAAAAGATCAAGAAAAAAAGAATGGCATTGTAAACAAATACTGGAGAGGATGTGGAGAAAAAGGAACCCTCATACACTGCTGGTGGAACCGCAAATTGTACAGCCACTATGGAAAACAGTATGGAGGTTCCTCAAAAAACTAAGAATTGATCTACCATGTGATCCAGCAATCCTCTACTGGGTATTTAACCCAAAGACTTGAAAACTCATATCCGAAAAGATAGTTGCACACGATGTTCATAGCAGCATTATTCACAGTGGCCAGGACATGGAAGCAACTGAAGTGTCTTACGATAGATGACTGGCTAAGGAAGCTGTGGCACATATATACAATGGAATATTACTCAGCCATCAGAAGAGTTGAAATACTGCCATTTGTGACAACATGGATGGAACTCAAGATAATCATGCTAAGCGAAATAAGCCAGACAGAAAAAGTTGAAAATCACATGATATCACTTATATGTGAGATATAACCGTAAAAGCACCAAATGAACAGGACAAACAAACAGACTCATGAACATGGACTACAGACTAGCGGTTACAAGAGGGTAAGGGGTAGGGGAGGAAGGGGGAGGTAAATGGGGTAAAAGGGTCAAATATAAGGGGGTAAGGGGAGGATGAAGTGGGTAAAGGGGATCAAATATATAGTAGCTGAAGGAAACTGGACTTTGGGCAGTAAACACACAATAGAATATACAGATGTCAAATTATAATGTACACCTGAAAATTATATAATTGTATTAGCCAGTGTTACCCAATAAGTAATTTTTAAAAAACCCAAAGGCTTTGTTAGCAGGCCTTTTGAGCCACACTTCTCTCGCTCAGGCCCACTTCCACTTCTGGGAGTGTACTTTCCCTTCTAATAAAATTTTTCTTTTCTACTGTAAAAAATAAAAGTAAAGAATGACATGACTTCTCAACAGCAACACTGGAAGCTAGGAGACAATGGAGCATTTTTTCTCAAAATTCCAAGGGGACATAGTTTTCAACCTAGAAGTCTATACTCAGTTGATGTCAATCAAGGGTGAGGGCAAATAAAGACATTCTTAGACATGTAGGATCTAAAGGTTTTATATCCCATGCCTCCTTCCTCAGGAAGCACTGGAAAAAGTGCTCCAGCAAAATGCAAACATAAGCCAGGAAAAAAGGCCAGGGAATCTAGGAAACAGTAATCCAACACAGAATCCCAGGGTGATGGGGAAGGGAGAAGATTTTAGGGCAACCTCGTGCAGGCCTAGATATCAACCAGTCTGGATTGCAGCAGGGACGGATGTCTTGAAGGAAAAAAAAATCTGACGGATTACCTGATATGTCCAAACATTGAGAGGAAAATTGCACTTGTGACAGAGTTGAAGGAGAAGTGATCATATATAGGAAGAACACGAAGCAAGAAAATTAATAATAATGATAATCATCATCATCATCATCATCAATACCAGGGGGAGGGGAAGTTACATGGAAAAGGAAATGTAATAATAGCATATGATATAATTTACTATCTATATTAATATCAAGGCAGTCATGTAATATAAACCACTAATATTGATTTAACCAAAATTTTGTGATACAACTATAGTGGTAGAGTGAAATAGACATGTGCACCTGCTTGAGAACTGGGGACCGGAGGTGGAAGTGTATGTAAGAGACCTGTGTCCTCCCTGCACAGTAGGAATTCCATACAGAATACATAAAATTTTAAAAAAATCCAAATGGAAGTATGTGTGTGTTCTTTAAAATGAGGAGGTAATTCTCCAAAAAGCAGTTAAAATACTTGAAAAGAGTTTGTCTCGGAGAGTGAAGTTGGGGGGTGCAGAGAGGTAGAGTGGAGAATTTATGCTATTTTGTTAGAATCCTTCTAGTACGTCATGGCTTAAAAATCTATATACATGTATTAAGTTAGTTAAAAAAATGACATTTAAAAAAGACACATAAAAGTTTCAAACACAGATTAGCCAACATGAGCATATACTTTAGAAATATGAACATGAACTCAGAAAAAAATAAGTTGACAAGGAGACTGTTATATTTGTTAAGATGCTTTTATAGTTTGATTTGTTAAACTATTTCAACTATCACTTTAATAAAATTTAAAATAATTTAAAAACCATAAAGAAGGGAAAGAGTGTTCCAGGTAGCAAATACCAGATGTGCTAAAAAAGCAGATGGAAGGGCGCGGTGAGATTTAGAGCTTTGCAGAGCTTGGGCTTGACAGGCAGGAAGGTTAGTGGGGTTGACGGAAGCAGGAGAACCACGTCAGTTTTTTGCACTTTAGAGAGGTTCCTTTGTCAAGCAGTGTGAGAAGAGAGTTGTCCACTGAAGAGACTTGCGGTTAGACAAAATAATGTTTGGGAGTAGAGGTGCCTGGCTGCCGCAGGACTGGTTCTCAGCTTTTGGAGAGACCTCTTTTTGCTCGGCGCACTCTGGAAGGAGTCCTGTTCACAGTTGCTCTTCAAGTCTCCTTTAAAAAAAAATTACCTTCATTGGTGTACAATCTCCTGTCTGTTGGACATCTGATTTTTTAGATATGTTACTCAAATCCTAGCTTGAGGACCAATCTGTTTTTTCCAGGTAGCTTTGCGTATCTCGTTTCTGATGCATTTTGTGTTTGTTTTATTAGTTTAGCTCTCAGAGGACAACTTTGTTTATCTAATTCCTGGTTCTTGGTGAGAGGTACCTTATAGTTTGCCCAGGTACTCTTTATAGATTGCTTAGAGGATCAAAACCAGAGGCAAGGGATCTAGTCAGGAAGTGAAGGCAGAAACCCTATTATGGCTGCTCAAGGGCCTACATTCTTTTCAATTATTCTACCCTGTTGTCCCCATAGGTCCCCAAAAGGTTTGGGAACTTTCCATATTTTGCCATTTATTCTCCCCATCAGCCAGATTGTTCCTTTTATCTGGAAGCAGCAATGTCAAAATCCTTGGTCAGATTACATGCCTGAGTTTTTGGTTCAGAAAATATGGTCACTACACTCATAGGCTTCAATAGGTTACTGTTTAGTGAACATTACTCCTGAGGATGGGAATTGGCAGAACTTAGCCTTTGAGAAGTCTGGGGTCCTAAGTAGCCTTTATTAGGAGAAGAGGGTGGGGGGACTAGCAGGAGAAATCCATCTCTTTTCCCGATGTGGATTGATAAAGGGAGGCCTGCTACCCTGGGTCTTTGCTTCTTCACATAGACAGCTGAACCAGTTGATAAAAGAGGGAACTTTGGGGTTCTGAAGAAACTAAATGTTTTAGGGACTGAAGATTGTTTGGAACTCAACGAACATAGCCCCGTTGTTTCGTAGATGAGGAACCAAGGTCCAGAGAGCGGTGACTTGTCCAAGTCTGTGCTGCCAGTTAGGGAATGAGCCGTAATAGAACGCAGTATTCTTTCTACCAGTCTGTGCTGCCCCAAAAGAATGGCGGCCCAGCTTCCTGGAGTAGGAGGTGGATTGGCCACTGGGCAGGGCATTAACCCGGAAGAGATATAGGATAGCACAGCATTAATGGTAATCGTTATCTCTACATAATTAATAATATACTAAATGCACAAGGAGCTACAAACCCTTGCAGCTTCTGTGGAGGTGGTTGCTCACCCACACTGAAGGTCATGTGATCCTGTATACCCTCAAACTAGTAAGAATCAGTCCACAATGAGGAAAACTACCTAATTCACTCTGCGTTATGGCTCAGAGTTCTTTTGCTCCTCTTAGCTACCATCTCGAGGACTGTAACATCATCTAGATATGCTCTTGGAGCAGAGGTACATATCTGGCAACCTTTTAGAAAAAAGGGCCCTGGAGAGGAAGGGTCTGTCTTGACAATGGGAAACCAGGATAAGGAAAGTCGCCTTAACTGTGCTCAAGTATCCAGCACCAAGGTACTGGTACAGTGGAGCCTGGTGGTAAGAACACGAGCTTTGGGGTTCACACCAAGCTTCCCTTTCTTGTGTGATATGGGACAAATTATTTTAACTTCTCTTGAGTTTCCGTTTGTTTCATCATCTTAAAATTGGATGGGTAATTTCCACTCTGCAGGATTGAAGGAGATAATGTACAAAAAGAGCCTCACACCTTGTCCGGTATCTAGTAGGTGCTTAGTGATTGTTCACATAATGATAGAGATGAGAATATGTATGTAGCTCTAAAGAGCCTACATTGTGTTCATCTCTGTCTCCTCTGCAGTCAGTTATGGTTTGGGGCAGTGCGGGGAGCGGGAGGGGGGAGGGCAGGTAAAGAAAGAGAAAGAAGATGACAGGGGTTGAGGAAGGCAAGTCCCAGACTCTTAAACTTCTTCCAAGTTCTCTGGTCCTCCTTCCTGCCCTTCCCCACCCCCAACACACTAGCTCCAGTTTAGAGTGACATATATACTCATCTCCACTCATCATCTCCATGAGCTCCTTGAGGGTTTGTATTCCTGGGTTGGGGCCTGGTATACAGTAGACTGCATAAATGTATGCTTGGGTTTGGGGGTGGGGTGTGGTGGCAAGGAGACCAGCCTACCTGGAGTAGAGGGTTAATGTTAGGGAGAGATGCTGAGGGGCTTGGCTTTCATTCTGCCAGTAGACAGGGAGTCATTGAAGTTAGGCCCCTCCGACTTGGTACCTGTGAATAACTGGGCCAAGCCTCAGAACCAATCTTGTTGCCGTAGAGTCAGATGGAAAGTTTTAATAAACGTGAAAAGGTACTCTGTGGCACTGGTCCTCCGTCCCTTTGGGAGGCTGTGAAGGCTAAAAGTTGGAACCACTGTCGTTGTCTGAGCATGCACCATGTGCCAGGCACTATGCTAGGCTGAGGCTCAGAGCCCCCCGACAATGAGAGGGATTCTCATCATCCTGCCCCATTTTACAAGTGAAAAAGCTGAGTCTGGACAGAGCGGAACACATTCCCTGAGATTATGTGGCTAGTAGTAGAACTGGAAGTACTGTATTCACCCACTGTCTGAGCTCCAGCACTGTGATGCTTACCTGCCCACCTCGCTGGTGGGTGCCCCATTCACTCTTCCAGCAAATACTCTCTTGTACTGTCCATCCCCTTCCTGTGTGTCCCTCTTTCATTTTGCACTCTGCATAGATGACGCTCCCCTCACGTAAGGTTGCATCATGGTTCTTTCACCTGAAGACAGAGCCTCTAATGTGTTCATCTCTGCAGTCAGTTATGGTTGAGGATGGTGAGGGGCAGGCAGGTAAAGAAGGAGAAAGAAGACGACAGGGGATGAGGAAGGCACTTCCCACACTCTTACACTTCTTTCAAGTTTCTTGGTCCTTCTTCCTGCCTTTCCCCACTCCCACACACACCAGTTCCTGCCATTCCTAACTCCCCTGTGTGTGTGTACTTATTGGGAAGGAGCAGTGGAGGGGTGTGGTACAGATTTCACTGTTCCCTTGGTTCCCTCAAAGCTGTCCCCTACTCCATTCTCTTTTGTCGCCCTTCCTTTGCCTCTGAGGGGCCTCACAATGAAGAAGGCAGATCAGTGTAGTAGAAAGGAGCTCAGCAGCTGACTCACTCACCCTCTCTGTCTCATTCTCTTCATCTGGAAAATAAGCAGGTTGGACCAGGCAATTGGCAAAACCTTTTCTATGTTGTTAATAATACCTGGCATTTGTCTGCTGGGTTCCAAAGGGATTAATCATCCTAACAGCCCTGTGAGAATTGGCCTCATGTTACGAGTGGGGAAACTGAGGCTCAGATTCCGAGAGGGGAAGTGACTTACCCAGGTCCCGGGGCAGGTAAGTGGCAGAGCCTATATCTGAGGTTCAGTCTGTGTTCACAGCTCAGGCGTTGCCCCTGCCCGCAGCTGAAAGCTACCTCTCAGCCACTTCAAGGAGGGTCTCACTCCTCACTATGACCACCAGGCCCACATGGTTTGTTTCCGGCACCTCTTTGATTTCACCTTCAACTACTCTTTTTCATTCCACCCCAGCCACACTGTCCTCTTCCCTGTCCCGACAACTGGCCAGGTCCTTTACCGTCTTACAGCCTTTGCACTGGCTCTTTGCTCTGCATGAAATACCCTACCCTAATGTGTGTTAGGCCTCAAGGTCACTGCATAGGGCAGAAGAAGATGAGAGAGCATATGCTAACTGTTGGTTTTTTTCTGTTTCCCTTTCAGATCTGATGGTGAAAATTCCAGAACAGTCAGGTCAGTACCTCCTTTCTTTAGTAGCAGTTGGGAGATAGGGCAGGGACTGGGATGGGGGCCTCTGGTTTGTTACTTCGGGATCCATTGGCAGGGGTGGGAGCCATCTCCAGGGGGTTTGTCCCGTTGGTATTAGGGATGGGTATAGAGTGGGGGGGAGGGCTGGGGTGAATGTGGCAGATGTGGGAGGGGGTTGAAACTGTTCTTCAGTCTTTCTGACCCTAGCTGACTTGGGTGCTGGGATGAACCCCAGAGGGGCTCATGGGAGCTGCCCAGATGGGAAAGCCGATCTGCGGACAGGTCAGTTCTGGCCCTGGAACCTTCTCCGCCTTCTCCCAGGAGAAGACGGCACAATAGACATGGGGCTTCCCTGGTCTGGCTTTTGTGCTCCACCCTGAACTGCGCTAGCCCTGAGTAGTGGAATTTGAATGGACTTTTGATGAGACACTTCCTACATATTAGAAATATACATTATGGTGACAAGTGCACTTATTTTTTGCGTGCTTGGTCAAAAAAAAAGGTTTGTAAGCTTCAGTAAGTTTTCAGGGTGTGATCAATCTGCCACTTGAGGAGGCGGGAGTAAAACTGGGTTAGAGACAGGGGCTATCTGTGTATTTCCCATGCCTATAACCATCAGAAGCTTAGTGAAGACATAAGTGTCAAGTATAGGGACTATGTGAAAATGATGGAGGTCTCAGAATAGGGCCCATCAGTCTTAGCATCCAGGCCGGGGGTGATGGAGTAAGCCTCTGAGATGAGATGGGCCCAGGCAATAGAGGCATGGGATGAGTCTACTCAGCCAAAGCTGCGACTGGCATATACAGCACCTTTATGAAGAGTAGAATCCACTGAGTGGATCAGTTGGAAGAATGTTCCTATTCCACTGAGCTGCTGTGGCTGCTCACCAGGGTTCCCGGCTCAGTGAGCAGAGCACAGGTTTGATTCGGGCCCCGTTCACGCCCTCTTGGCTATGAACTCTTGTGAAGGACACAGCTTGCTCAACCATATGCAGCGGCCCAGGTCCTGGTATCCAGGCAGTGGGTATGAGAGGCGGCAGAGGAGCTCAGCATACAGACAGAGGAGCATAATAAGACACACCTTGCCCTAGCATCCCAGGCAGGGGGTATGGAGCGAACACAGTGATGCCCAGGCCCAAGGTATAGGCTATGGGATGAGAGCACACTTAGGCCAGCAGGAAAGCAAGGGGAATGTGATGGCTGCAGTCGGGTCCAGTGTATATGACAAGACAAAATTAGTCCCAACATGCAGCCAAGGAGTATGGCATGGGCATAGCCTGGCCTAGTATTTAGGAAGGCACTAGTTTAGCAAAGGACATGGAACCCACTGTCCCACTGTGGGTTTAGAGAAAGGCAATTTGGGCCGACTCCCAACACAGGCACCCAGGCATCCCTCCCTGTCCATATGCCTGCTACTTGTCAAGGGACCCATTAAAGTCTCTCTAGCTCTGAGCTCTTCCCAGCAGGGGAGTTCCTGGGACCTGCAGCTCAGGGTATTTAGTAATTATCATAATCATAAGTCATTTGATGATATAAGTTGGGACTTTACAACTTATTGAAGTTGTCAGTGACTTTCTTTTGTTTGATCCTCCCAGTGACACTGTATGCGGCACCTGGGCTGGCCTTATCATCATTGTTTTACAGTTGAGGAAACTGAGGCTTGGCCTGGTTATGGGCTTTCCCACAGCCACACACTTAATATTTGGCTGAGCCAAGATTCAAACCCGGATCTGCCTGGCACTAAGCCCGGAGCCCTGCCCACACTGATAATAATAATCATCTTCATCCTCATCCTAATATTTTTAATAATAGCAGGTATCATTTGCTCCTCACATGCTAAGAACTCGGAACATGATTTTCGTGCTCACAACAACCCTATTAGACATGGATTGGGATCCCTGACTAACAGATGAGGAATACAAGGTTCCCGAGAGGGTTAGTGCCTTGCCCAAGGAAAGGAGAGCAATGGGGCCAGGTGGCATCACTCTGACTCATACCCTTGGCTGTCTGGTTACAAAGCCAGTGTTTGTGGTTCTAATACATGCTTCTCAACATCCGTCCTGGGCTCATGGTCAAGGAGGCTACAGGGGCCTTGAGGACACAGCAATCGGAGAAGCAAGGGTCAAACTTGGACTGTGGAAGGGAACTAAAACATAGCACTTTTGAGGCAAACTCTTGCAAACAGGGCAGGAAGCCTCTTTAACTGGGAAGCAGAGCCAGATGGGACTATCTGAGAATGCTCCAGGATCTACATGTAAATTCTTGAGCTCACTTCAGTTAAGGGTCAGGGAAGGCTTCCTAGAGAAGGCAGCATCTGAGCTGGGCTGTGGAGGACCAATACGCAAACTCTGCATATGGAAGGCATTGCTGGAAGTGGAACCAGCATGCCTAGGAAGTGAGGGTGGGGTTAGAGATGGGGGCAGTCAGCCGGGCTAAAACAGATCTGGGCAGGAAAGGCACAAAGATGAGCACACTGGTCAGGGCTGGGTCACAGACCCCTTCTGTCATCAGTGAGGAGCTGGGGAAGTTGGGAAGAGAGGCTGGCCTCTGCAGCGTAGCAAGGGCAGCAAAGAGCTCCATTTATAGCTAGGTCACTTTCTAGGTATGTGACTTTGGACAAATCTGTTCATCCCTTGGAGCCCCAGTGTCCTCTAATAAACTTTGTGTGTGTGTGTGAATGGGAAAGGTAAGGAGGGTAGGAGAAACAGCAAGGAGAGGGGCTAGGCCTTGGCTGTGTTGGAAGCAGAACAGCAAGAAGTGAGCAGAACTGGTGGATTGAACCCAAAGCCCCCACCCATGGCAAGACCCAGGCCTTAAGGCTTCAAAGTGTGGGGCGCTAGAGGAAGTATGGAGTCTAATTAGAACTGAACAGCTGGTGTTGTGAGAGGGCTGTGGGCAGAGGAAGGTGCCTGGACTTCCTGTAAGTGTGTGAAAAGTCATCAAAACCTATAGGCACCTTAAGTTAGGGTCCAGAGAGGGACTGGCAATGGCTCAAGGTCATGAAGCTAGCTAGCCTTTAGCAGAGCCTGCTTTCTACCTGTGTGCTCTTTGTGGAGCCACTTAACTTCTCTAATCCTTTTTAGTTTCTCATTAGTAAAATGGAGACAGTAATTCTGACATCTGTGGGTTGGTGATAGAATTTATAGTAAAGTAATGCTCAGCACAAAATAGTGGCTCAACACATTGGAGTGCCCTCTACGTCTCTTAACCCAAACGTGTCATATACTGGATAGTCAAGCTTGAAAAATGTGGAGAAGAGGAGAACTTGAAAACAGAGGGGCAGGAAGGACCAATACCTCTGTCACCAGAAGTGGAGGGAGCCCAGGCCTAGAGAGTCAGACTAGAAAGGGATTGGGGTGTGGGTAGAGGGGCAGGAGACCAGGCTAGGGTTGCAAGGCATGCAGGGATGAGAACTGGAGGAGGTGGCCTGTTGCTAGAGAAGGAGGGAGGGAGTGGGGAGCCGCTGATACTCAGCTGAGCCGGAGATGTCCCCATGGCAACAGGAGCTGCTGCAATCTCGGAAGGAGAAGTAGGAGGAGCCGCCACTGCTGGCTTTGCTCCCAGAGGAGGCCTCCCACTCTGGGCCTCAGTGCCTCCATCTGTCCAACAGGAGTTTGGATTAGATAATCTTTAAGATTCTTGGTTTTACCTGGTAATCTGGGGTGGCTGAGACCTCATGGACTTTCTGCGGTTCCCCCATCCACATGTCCAAGACAGCACCATGTCCCAGAGCCTCCCTAGCTACATCCTACTCTTTCTTCCCAAGCTGCCTCCTGTTTCTTGCAGCTTGATTGCGCACCCCATGTACCTCTCTGTTCCCACCACTTCCTTTGCCTGGAACCTTGTCACTTATTACTCGCTCAGTGCTCTCTGGCTCTAGGGAGCCCAACTCCAGTCCTACCCACTCTGTGAAGTCTTCCCTGCCTGCTTCCTCCCTCATGGGCTTCTTTGGCCCAAAGCTCTGAGCTCCCCCTCAGGAATCACTATTGCAATTTATCAAATCACTTCTAAGAGCTGGGCTCCACACAGGACACTTGACAGGCTTAAATCTTTACAGTAAATCTATGGTGTCATATTGTGAATCCCATCTTATATAAGGGACAGTTCTCTGAGAGCTTACAAGACTTGTCTGCAGTCCCTTGGGTACAATGTGGTAGAGCCAGGCCTGGAACTTGGTTCTGTGTAAGTGCTGCCCCAGGTCGGAGGTGGGTGTTAGCAGTAGCAGTTGCTGGGTGCTGTGCCAGGCACTTTCCTATATTCTCTCGTTTAATCCTCACAATAATCCTATAGGGTATATATTCTTGTCATTTTACACATGAGGAAACTGAGGCTCAGAGAGCGAAAATAATTCTCCCTGTGGTAGAACTAGGACAGGAATCCAGACCCTCAGAGTTGCAGAATCCAAGCCGTGCTGTGCCAGGGTTAACACAGTCATATTCCAGAAGCACACACAGAGCATTCCCTATGTACCAGGCCTGTGTTGGGTGGTCCTTTAGAGGGAGGATGGAAGTGGGGTACAGACACAGATGAGCCAGTTCTGGCAAGCTCAAATGGGAGTGTGCTGCCAAGGAGAAGCCAGTTGTAAGGATGAGTCTGGAGGGGGTGGAGCTGGAATCTGACAGTGGGACAGAGGAGGAGGGAGGCGGGGGCAGTTTGGTAATTTTCCCAAAGGAGGTACCTTTCCAGGAAGCTCAAGATGGACAAGAGGGGTGAGAGAGTCCTCCCTCCCCCCATCCTGTTTGTGTTTCCTTGCCCCCACCTGGCCCAGCCCCAGGAAGCCGGTGACCCCTAAGCTGGCTCTGTGCCTGGTTGGCACCAAAATAAACTTGCCTGCTCTCTCTTCCCCTCCCCTCGCCTCTGTCCCCTCTGTCCTGGCTTTAATTAGCAGCCCTGGGGATGAGTCACTTGGCAGCTGGGAAGGGAGGCAGCGCAGCACCCAGTCAAGCCTCCACTCCTGGCCCAAGCCTTGCGGGCAGCGCCAATGTGTTCATGCATGTGAATGTGCTCCTGAGGGCCGGCCAGCCGTGTCCATGCAGGTGTGAAGAGCCCAGGGGCAGCACTGCATACTGGCATGTGTCTGTGCATGCCATGGTGTCCACATAGGAGCATATCTGGTTGTTGCTGCCTTTGTTTCTCTGTGCCACTGAATGTCAGTGTGTGTGCGTGTGTGGCTGTATTGTATGTCTGTGTAGCAAGTGTCAGGAAATGAGAGAGCATTTGAGTGAACAAACACAAACGCTTTATAATTGTATTCACCCCTCCCTACATAAGTGCTCTTTATGTGTTTTTTGCTTATGCAAGCCCTGCACTTATATCCCCAATTTTCCCTTGTCTTAGTCTGGGTACATTTTGTTGCAGGGAACAGAAACCCACTCAAACTCACTCAAGAATAAAGGGTGGGGGGAACTATTATGAGGCTACATCTCTCAGCATCTAAGAACAGTAAATGAAGTATAGCCAGGCCTCACACCAACTGGAAGTGAGACCGAGAAATCAAGGACCAAGGGACGAAGATTGCTTGCTCTTGTTCACGTTCTTTCTCTCTCTCGTTCTCTCTTCTCTCTCTCTTCTTCTCTCTCTCTCTCTCTCTCTCCTCTCTCTCTCTCTCTCTTGCCCTCCCTCCCTTTCTCTCTTATCTATCCCTCTTTCTCTGCGACTCCAGGGCCCTTGTTTCAGCTCTCACCTCTCATGGCTTGCCTGGTCCCTGTCATCTCTTTGTCACTGACTCCTCTCTGTGGACCAGCCCCCTCTGCTTTCATGCGGCCTGATGTAGCCGCCAACCTGGAAGCTACATGACCTTCCAGCTTCAGGTCCATCCCCATATGACTGCAGCATTCCTGTCCAGCCTATGGTAACACAAGGCGGCAAGGGGCTGTAGATGGGAGTTGAAGTGGGTGAGGGTAGAGAGGTCCCCATTCGCAGAGCCCCTCTCGTTTCTGTCTCATTTAAGTTTTAAAGACCCATGTGTGAATGTAGTCTGTCAGCTTCAAGACCAGGGAGGAAAATGGTAAGCTATGGAAAATATTTACACATGCAGAGTGTGTCGTTCTGCCTTGGCCCAGCCCTTGGAACAGCAGAGAATATAGGTGGTGGTTTGATCAGCTCCCATGTGTCAGGTATGCCATGAGGGAACTTAGAACAGTCACAGTATGAAGAACATCTGTCAGGGTGGGTTTCCTGAAACCCAAGTACCAAGAAAAATCACTTGGTACTTGGTCTTCTCTTATGACCAGAGTTTTTATGTGTCCGCAGTGAGGTCAGAGCTTAAGGGGCAGTCTGCTCGGAAACCCTCCATTGTAAGATTGCTCATTCTTCAAGGTTTTTTGGTTCCTACTCTAATGCAAATTGACTTTGCTCACTATGCTTTCATATTTCATGCTCTTGCATCAAAACGCCCTGTTTTATCTAAAAATTTCCCCTTATAAATGCCAAAACAGCTTTAAGTGCACAGTGAATATTACTAGTGCTCCTGGTGTGTGGTAATTTTCATAGCCACGGAACAACTGGCATAATGCTACTCATGGTACAGCTGCTACCAAGTTCTTGGCTGCTTCAGGAATTTTGACATTTTATTAGTGCAGTGACTGAATTTATAGTTATCTGCAGTGTATAATTACAAGCACACATTATCAATATTATCAGCTTGACGCTTGAGCTTACTTTTCCATTAATACAAACCCTGCAGTTTTTACATTAATTACAGAGGGAATTAATGACCCCTTAGAGAATTTTTCACCTATGAGTAAAGAGTTTGGAACCAGCCGTGGCTGTAATGACTGTTCTCCAGACGCAGGGGCAATGCTCAGGGCTCTGACCTTGGCCCTGGCTTTGAATCCTTTGGCTGAGACAAGAGGCTGCCCACCACCTCCTTGGGGACTTCCTGTTTCTGGTCAGGGACTTAGCAGATGCTATCATTATTTCTAATAAAAATGATAGTTTTCTTAATATTGTCAAAGCCATCTTCCACATTAAATGGTAAACCTGAGTGGGAGAGATCATCCCAGGCTCAGGGCAGAGTCTCCCTCAATTCCTCCCCTCCCCATTTTTCACTATTCCAAATAGTAATAATTGCTTTGATTCCAAAAATGTCTGTTATGTACTAGGTAATTTTAGCAAGCACTCGATACACATTATCTTTAATCTTTCTGGCCGCCCTGCCGAGTAGGGGTAATCATATCCACTTTACCAATGGGGAACAAACCTAGAGAGATAAAGTGACTTGTCCGAGGTCATCCATCCATCCATTTACTCATTCATTCACTCACTCAAAATGATTGATTGAGTACCTACATGTGCCAGGCACTAATGTGCTAAATTAAATGCGGTTGATAACAATGATGAGTAATAACAGAGTCCTGCTCTGAGGAAACTCACAGTCTGGTAGGGAAACAGGTGAGCAAACAATTACAGATAATTACACGGGAAGTGTAGGGTGCTGTGGGAGCACCCTGGAAGTATATCCGACCCAGCCTGAGAGTTAGGGCGGTTTCTGCAAGCTGACATGTAAGGTGAGAATTGAAGGATGACTTGAAGTTAGCCAGGCAAGGGGTGGGGGTGGGGTGAAGTGAGGTGAAGTGGAGAGTACTGCAGGCAGAGCAAAAAATATATGCCAGTGCTGTGGGAGGGGCGTTTGGTACCTGTATTTGTGAAGAACGAAAGCCATGTGAGCAGTAGGATGATGCTGTCATGACAAATGGTCTGGAAAGAGGATAAATTGGGAGGCTGGAACGGGGACCCTGGCAATTACGCACAGAGCTGAGGAGCTGCAGGACCCAAGAGCAGAGTTTCCATGTTTCCAGGCTCCAGAGACGGTCCCATTTGTGTTTCAGTCCCTGGGGCCCAGCCTGGGTCAGCCCCGCTGGCATCAGGCCGGGATTCCAGTGGCCACAGTGCCCTCTAGTGTCCACCAGCACATCTTGCAGCCTCCGCCTCAGTGTGGATTGTCTCCCACCAATACTTACTGATCTGTGTAACTAGGTGTGTTGTGCTGGGTGCTGGGCACACTGGGATGAATAAGACATGACTCCTTTCCCACAGAGCTCCTGGCCCAAGAGAGGCAACAGACAGTGCTGAAAGAAGCAGAGGGTGTGAAGGATACAGGGCAGGGGAGAGGTCAGGGCAGATTCTTAGAGGGTACAAACTCTGAGCTGACTTCTGAAGAACGAGGGGGAGCTATAGAGATGGGGACGTGGCCATGGGGCAGGGTGGTGGGGCAGGGCCTTTTGAGCAGAGAGACAGCACAGGCAAAGATAAGTGTGGACGGCAGAGCACGAAGAATTACAAGCACTTCTGTCTGGGTAGGATGAAGATGGGGGAGGCTGACACTTGCTGGAGGTGGGGATTAGAGGCCAGTTCACAGAAGGTTCTGGGATGCCTATCACTAGCTGAGAGTAGGCACGTAGTGAATGGACTCATAATAGGAGTTTCCCTTTTCTTTTGGGATCACAGACCCATCTAAGGATCTGATGAAATCTGTGCTCTCCCCAGAAACATGCTGTTACTCATTAATATTTGTCCTAGAACTTCCCTGCCTTCAGAGACAGCCCCCCCTCCAATGCCTGTGAATGAACCACTAGCTGTCAAATTGTTCTTAGTATAAATACTAAAGCTTTATTGCAGCCTCCAAGGCTCTACAGGCTCAGACCCCTGCCTCCATCTCCAGTCTCACCTCTCTCCCCCTTGCTTTTCCCACTCAGCCCCTTTGGCCTCTTTGCAATTCCTGAAAATACCACCTCAGGTCCTTTGCAACAGACAGTTGTTTCCTCTGCCTAGAACATTCTCCCCAGCTACCTCTACTTTTTGCCCAACTTAATTCTATTAGTTGTTGAATGTCTGTTTCCTCACCCTTAATCACTGCTGTATCCAGACCCCGGCCCAATGCCTGGTCTACAGGATCTGTTGAATAAATGGATGAAGAGCTTGCTAGTGCCCTGTGGCTGGGTCAAGCTCCTCACCTGTAAATACTTCTTCCCTTCAGCCACTGGTTAGTCATCACATGAGTCTACCCAACATACTCAGATATCTCTGAATTCTAAGAGTGGTTCAGATTAAGAGACGTTTTCCTGGAAATCTTCCCATCCCTGAAATGAACAGCCTTCCCATGGGCCTGCCCTGCCTCCCTGGGAAAAGATTCAGACTCTCTCAGGCTCGAGCTGAGACACTTCATCATATGTACATTCATCTCACTCAATCCTCAGAAGAACCCGTGAGGTAGGGATTGCCACTCATCTCTTAGAGATGAATAAACTGAGCCTAAGAGGGGTTACCAGCTGAAAAGTGGTCGAGATGGAATTTGTACTTGGCTCTACCAGGCACCAAAGTGTAGGCTCTTTGCCTCACCAGAGAAAGGAAGGAGCTTGTCCAAGGTCACAGAGCATCAGCCTTAGGGCCAGGACTAGAATTTCTGTTTCTCAACTCCTGCCAGGCCAAGAGGAAGGTTTTGGCCAGAGGTACAGCTCTTAGTGCAGTAACTGCAAATGGGCACCCGGTTCAGCTGCAGCAGGAACTAGGAGAGTTTCTGGAGAGAGAGAAGAGCAGAAGCTAAGGCCAAAGCCCTGAGGACCAGGGGGCTTTAGGCGTGGGCAGAGAGAGGGGAGGCCACGAAGGGCCCACAGATGCTAACTTTGTGGTGGTCCGGAGGCCCTCTCTCTCTCAGCAGCTTTGGCTTTCTTGGGAGGAACCAGCTGCCCCGGCAGGGAGGCAGGAAGGCTGGCCTGTTGCCTGTCAGCTTCTATTACTTCTAGATCACTGGCCCCCTGGCCCCTCCCAGGGCTGCCTTCTGCTCAGAACAGCCAGGGGCCTGGGCTCTGGGACCATGAAAGGACAAGAACACTCTGAGCTGGATCTGGAAACCCTTCAGGAGCCCCACATCCTTCAAATACTCCACATTTTCTCCTCTTGCCGGCCCCACCCATATGGAGGAGAGATTACTGTAGCAGATAGGTGGAGAGTCGGGGCACCTGGATTCTAGTCTGACTGGCTGTATGAATTTCAGTAAGACTCTTCCCCTCTCCAGGCCTCAATTTCCCCATTCATAAAATCAGGTGGGGCAATTTCTTTAGAAGAACAGCCTCTTGATTGTGAATGGCATTTCTTCTGATTTTGCTCTTCTCTTCAGGCCAGTCTAGAAAGCAACTCAGAAGAAAGTGAGAACTTATTGCAGTGCTCAAGAATGTTGGCCAGGGCCTCGTCTTGATTTCCCAAAATGGGTGATTTGAATCCTAGAGCAACAAGCAAACAGTCTCTTTAGCTGAAGATGAGGATGTTTGCAGAAAGCTTCTATGGGAAGATTTCTGTGTTCACAGGCAGTGATATGTATGGGTGAGGGGACAGATTCCAGATTCAGGAATGGCCAAACCAGGTCCTTATCTTGAGGTTCCACCACTTACTGGCTGTATTACTTGTGCCTAGTTACTTAACATCTCTCCATCTCAATTTTCTCTTCAGTAGAATTGGGCTAGTGACACATACTTGACGGGGTGCTGGGGAGGTTCTCGTGGAGGTGTACTTAGGGAGTCCAGCCTGGGGTTTGGCCCAGAGGAATCACTGTGAGCTCTCAAAGCTGCTTCCTCTTACCAGCAGTTCCCAGCCCTCCTGGGGGATCAGGGGAAGGAGCAGTTTCCAATTGCAGTCTGGCCTACAGCCCAGCTGGCCTGGCCACGCCTCCTTGGTTCCTCCTTCTAGGGAAGGGCTGGGGAGGAGGGGTTGGTGACACGGTTGAGGCACCGCCCGGGCCAGGGGGCCTGCCCTCTGGACAGGTCCAGACCCATGGAGACCCCGGGAGGAGTAACAGGTAGGAACCTGGGTCCCCTCCTCAAACCCTGCAGCCTGACCTCCTCCCTTCCTGTCCAGGCCTAGACCCGATCCCCGGGCTGCTGATTCAGCAGCCTCCTGGCTTCCTGGTTCCTGGCTCCCCACTTGGACTCTTGGAGGCTTGGGGGAGGGAACCAGCTCAAGTGGGCGAGCCCATGGGTATTCGGGTGTCCAACAGTGTAAGGGCCCTGGAGCCCTGAGGAGCGCAGTCCATGGCCTGGGAGGGGTGTGATTGGTGGCTGCCTTGGCATGCTAGTCTGACCTGGCACTGCAGAGCTCCCTATAGCTGCTGAGATTTTCTGATACCAACATTCCAGCAGCCTTGGGGTCTCCTGAATCTCAGATTTAATGACATAATGAGTCAAGGACTTGGGCTGGTGACTGGTACATAGATGGCACTTGAGAAATAGTCGTTCTGATGATGATGATGATTTCAGAGTCTCTTATAAGAAGAGTCTCAGATTCCAAGATTTTGTAAGGTTCTGAGATTTGGGCATCCTCAAATTTGCAGCAAATGAGAGTGGGCAGCTGGCCTGGCCTGCAGCCACATCTCTGGGCCTCCACTTGGGCTCTTGAATGGCTAGGCCCTGACCACAACCTGCCTTCAGGGGCTTGTGGAGCACAGGGGCTGGCTGACCTGGAAGAACCAGCTCCACTCCCAGCATCTGCCCTGTGTTGGGTAGGGCAGGGACCTCGGCCTCAGCCTCGCTGCCCTACTGTCCCTCCTCTCCCTTTCCATTCTCTGGACTTTAATCATGGGAAACAGGAGGCAGATGGGCCTTTGGACCCTGAACTAGGGGTGGGGACACAGCGCTGGGGGTGGAGCATGGGCCTTGCCCTGGGCTGGGGGCGCAGCAGCACTGGCCTTGGAAGCAAAGACCCCTGCTCCTCTGAACCACCCTGTCTTCTGGCTCCCCGGGCCCCACCTGCCCACTCACCCCACCCACTCACCCCCTAGTCCCATTCTGTCACCAAGACTACTAAAACCTTGTCAGCTCTCCTCCGCCCTCACTTCTCCTCTCCTTTGCTTTAGCACTCTCTGCCTCTCCCTGTCTTCTCTCTGTGTCCTTTGTCTTGCCCTTTCTCTGTCTCCCTCTTTCCGTCTTTCTCCTTTACTGTGTCATCCTTTCCTTGTCTCTTTCAGTTTCTTGCTGTCTCTCTCCCTCTTCTCCAACAGTGTTTCCTCTACCCACCTGGCTTGGGTTCTTCCCACTCTTCAGACCCAGAGCCTCTCCTCTCTCCATCCCTCCCTCACTTCTTGTGAGGGGTCTTCTATAAGGGGGAGCCCCCCATACATTTTTTGCCCTTCTCTCTCACCCCTCCTTCCTGCTCCCCTCTTCCCTACCCTTGTGGCGTCTGGTGTGAGGAGGGCTCCCTTCCCCTTTCCTTGCTATGCTGTCCCAGTGTCTCCGTGGCCAGGGTCCCCACGGAGTCACCTGGGACACAGGAGGCCCAGCCCAGCTCTTTTGTCTCTGCTGCCCCCTGTTGTCATTGTGTTCTGTTTGTGGTTCGAGTGCCGTCCTCTCTTTCTTGACTTTGTGGTTTTTTTCTTTTTTTCTTCCTTCCTTCCTTCCTTCCTTCCTTCCTTCCTTCCTTCCTTCCTTCCTCCCTCCCTCCCTCCCTCCTCCCTCCCTTCCTCCCTTCCTTCCCTCTTTCCCTTTCCTCCCTCCCTTCACTCCTTCTTGCCTCCCTGACTCCCACCCCTCCCTATCCTCCACCACCCATTCCTTCCAGTCTTCCCACCCGCTCCACTCACTCTCACCTCTTTGTCCCCTTTCCCCACCCTGTCTCTCCCCTCCCTCCCTGTCTCTCTCTCTCTGTCTCTCTCTTTCTCTCTCTGTCTCTCGCTGTCTCTCAGGTCCACAGCGTCTCATACTCTACACCAGTATTGCTGTCCTACTCAGGTCCTTGACTCCATGAAGCTTACCCCCTCAGGCAGGCTGGCAGAGAGCAGGTAAGAGCTAGACCCATCCCTCCCCCAATCCTTCACCCTTCCACACAAATATACAATATCATTGCCAGATCCCCGCCCCACCTCCCTCTAGCCCCTAGAGTGATTGTGGAATGGGTGTCTGTGTGTGTAAGAAGAGTGACAAGGGGACCAGGTCAGGAGACCAAAGAGGACATTCAGAATCTGTTTGGAGTTTGTCCTTCCTAAAAAATCCTTCCCTAGACACCTGTCCCCCAAAATGGGAGTGGTTGGTCCTAGAATATGTAACATTTGAGCTGTTTTGAAGGATGAGTAGGAATTTGCCAGTTGGATAGGATGGAGAAGGGTGTTTAGCCAGAGGGAACGATCTATTAACACCTTTGAAGAACAATATTATTTTCAAGTTAATTAAAAAACACATTTTATAGTTTCTATAATGCAATAAAATGAAATATTAATAATAATGGCAAAAAGACTAGGCCCATTTGAAAGTTTTAAAATATTTGTGTTAAAGAGGAAAAAAGAATGGAATTTATGGAAGATTTAGAATAAATGTCGATGAGAATACAATGTATCAAAACCTATGGGATATGACCATGTGGGTTCCCAGAGGAAAACGCTTTTACTAGAGAATAAGACAGTTTAAATTAAATGAACTAGTTACTCAAGACAGTTTAAATGAAATGAACTAGATTCTTACTCAAGAATCTAGAGTAAGAACAACCAAAAGAAATCAGAATAAAGTACTTACTATAGATAAGCCCAGAAATTAATTAAATAGAAAACAAAAGATTTGCTAAACTAAGAGGTAGTTTTTGAAAAGGCCAGTAAAGTGGACAGACCGTCCTTTGGCAGAAATGTCTGAGAAAAAGGCAAGAAAACATAAATAAAATAAGGCATGATGAAGAGATTTAACCACAGATTCTGAGGAGAAGGAAGAAGTCCTAAGAAAATGCTTTGTAGAATTTTGTACCAATAAATGTGAAAATCTAGATGAAATGATGGTTTTCTAGGAAAATATAAATTACCAAATGACTTAAGGAGTGGCAAAAAAAACCTAAACATAATATAAAAATATAGAAGAAATTTAAAAGATGGCCCTAGTTTTCTCCTTAGAAATGGTACCAGGCCCAGTAATTATGGAAGTGCTGATACTATGTGAGTTCTATTAAATCTTGAAAGATCAAATACTAGGAAAAGATTGACAGCTTTTTAGTTCATTACAGGAGGAGTAGTATAACTGGACAGCTTTAGACAGAAAAAAGAAAAAAAAAGAAGAAACTATAGCCTAATGCCACACATTAATATAATAACAGATATGTTAATTATCAGATTGAATCCATCAATGTATTAAAAGAAGAATGTATCATGACAAGTGATTTGTCCCAGGAGTGTAGGGATTGTTTAACATTAGGAAAGATGTCATTGTAATTAATTATATTAATAGATTAAAGAAAAATGATCATATAACTGTCTCCATAAATGCTGAAAAAAATAATCTGACAAAATAACATATTCATTCTTGATTTAAAAAAACTCTTAGAAAGTGTCTTAGTTATCTCTCGTTGTGTTGGGTAATTTGTTACACAGCAATAGATAACTAGTACAGTAAGCTAGGAATCAATGAAAACTTCCTTAACTTGGTAAAGGTTTTTTGTCAAAAACCAAACATAATCATCAAATGTAACAGACAAGTACTAGATAAATTTCCATTAAATCCAGGAACAAAATAAGGATGACAGCTACCACTGTCACTGACTATTGTTTTCTGGAAGTTTAACCAATGGGATTGAAAAAAGAAATAAGTGGTATAAATATTAGAAAAAAAGAATCGGCGTTAGCATGATTCGAAGATGATATGGTTGTCTACTTAGATAATTAAAGAGAATAAAAGGAAAAATTATTAGAACTAATAAGAAAATTTGGTGAGATGGGTAGATACAAGATAAATAAATATACATCCAAACTATTAGCTTTTCTGAATACCAGCAATAACTAAGTAGAAAACATAATAGAAAAAATTCCATTCACAATAGCAAAATAATTATAAAATTCCTAAGAATTTACAAGAAATGTGAAGTAGTTTTAAAAATTTCATCAAAGACTGTAAGAAGACTTGAATAAATCAAGAATCCTATTCTGTTACTGAATAGGATGGTAAAAATGGTAAAAATGACAATTTCCCCCCAATTGGTCAAAAGATTCAATGCATTTCTCATTAAAATTTCAGTGGTATTTCCCTCGCGAATTGGGCTATTGGTTTTGAAGTTCATTTGGAAAAGTAAATGCCCAGGAATAACTAAGAAAAATTTTAAAAAGAACAATGAGGGGGAACTCGCCCTATAAGATACAATAAACTTACCATAAAGCTGCAGTAGTTAGAAGTATTATATCATCACAGAAATGGAGGAGTACATTAAATGGAACAAAGTAGAGAGTATAGAAAGAAATCCATATATTCATAGGGGAATTTAATTTATGATAAAGAACACATTTCAAATCATTGGGGAGTCAGTAAATAGGATGGGACTGTTAGCCATCATTTGAGAAAAAAATAAGTTAAACTGCTACCTCATACAAAACAAATACAAAAAAATAAAACTGGAAACATGCCGAAGGAAAGTCTAGAATATTTTTATAATATTAGAGTAGAGAAGCTTTTCTGAGCATGTCTTAAAAACCCATAAGCCATAAAGTGAAGAGCAATAATTTTGACCACATTAAAATTAAGAACGTCTGTGTGGAGAAAGATACTATATACAAAGTTAAAACATAAACAGAGGATAGAAGAAAGTATTTGTTACATGGATATCAGGCAAATGTTAGTGTCTCTGTGTATATCCATATGGTATCCAGGAAGTCAGTAAGAAAAAGGTGTGCAACCCATTTAAAATGGAGAAATGACATTTAAAATGGAGTTTGACAATTCAGAGAAGAAACAGATAATTAGCTAATGAATGAAAAAAAAGATATTCAAGCTTACTAATAGGTAAAGAAATGTAACTAAAACAACAATGAAGTACCAATTTTAAAGTACCAGAAATTAAAAGATGGAAAGGGTTGTGAGGAAAGAGAACCTATCACATACCTTGATTGGAGTGCAACCTGGTACCATTTTTTTAATGGGACAATTAGTTGCCACCAGAATCTTAAATGCCATATACGTCCAAGCCAGGAACCAAGTCTTGAAGCTAGATTTCTCTAAGGTTTTACTACTTAGATGGACTTCAGTTTGGCCAGCCAGAGGCCTTTTCTAAAACACCTCAATCCTTACTGTAAACATAAGCCATACTGTGCATCTCTTTATCACATACCCTCAAGGATAGCATTCTCAACCAACCCTTAATGAACAATGACAACATGTTATATGCACCCTGTCACAATTTCAAAGCATGATATATTCTTCTCAAAACAAAGATAGGATTACAAGTAGGAATGCTCTTTTATTTTAACCAGTCTGCAAAAATGTTAAAGCAACAGGAATAACTTTTATCCACATTTTAAATAAAATATGCATTCCTTTGGCCCAGCAATTCAACTTTTAGGGATCTGTCCTTCAAAACTACCTCCAGACATATGCAAAGATATTCATTGCAGCATTGTTTGTAATGGTGAAAAGTTAAGACAACCTAAATGTCCATCAGTAAGGAACAGCTTTTCCTTCATGATCTACCCATAATATGGATTAAGAAAAAGATATATCTCCATATACAGGAATGGAAAGATCTTCAAGACTTATTTTTTTATGAAAAAAGCAGAACAGGGCTTATGGTATGATCCCATCACAAGATGATCCCATCTTGTGAGGAAAACAAAACTCCCATAACAATAATGACAATACCTTATACCCATCCTGTCACGATTTCAAAAGTACTGGCTTTTTTTTTTTTTTGGTCACATTTCCTTTCTTTTACTAACTCATTTCCCTCCTTCTCTACATCTTTTCCTGTATCCAACTGTTCAGATATTGCTTTTCCTTTTAATAAGTAGCTTGAATACTGCCCCCCCCCACACCCCAATTCATTTAGCAAACATTTGTCCTGCCTGCTCTCGTTAGGCCTTGTGCTGAACCTTGGTGGGACATAGAAATGAACTGTATCTGGTTCTACTGTTAGCTCAGGTCTGGAAAGGAGAAAGACACATAGACAATGGCAGCACAGTATGATTTGGAATGGGACAGAAGTAGGCTCAGAGAGCTGCCAGAGGAGGGGTACCTCACCCTATCTGTCCCCTATAGGAGGGGACATATGTATTGTGTCTTGAAAGAGTAATAACTTTCCTTCTTCCCCGAACCCTGCCGGAAACGGATGCCCACTTTTTGGCTTTTCCAAGTGCGATGACCTAATGGGGGGAAATGGTTGAGTCATATATCTTTATCTAAGTTCAAGTTTGGCCACTTACCAACTCTCTGACTTTGGGCAAGCCATTTAACCTCTGAGACTTCTGTCTCCTCATCTGTGTAATGAGGATAATGCCTATTCACCTTTCAGAGCTGATTTTAGGATTGGAGATGATACATGTAAAATTCCTGAGTGACTATCAGCTCTTGAAAGGTAGAGACGACCCATGTCTTATTTTCCTCATGACCAAGTGTGTAGTATTAGATTGGATCTAAAAGCTGTCCATGTCTGGGGTTGGTTCTGGAGCAAATGATGGGCCTGACCATAGTGGGGCTTTGGGATGAAGAGGCTCAGAGTAGTACATGGGATGGAGGGGATCTCTTCAAAAGTAAAGAAAGCCAGGTGCCTGGTATTTGGCATGAAGATGACACAGGAGGGAAAATAAAAGCAGGTGGCCCTGGGAAATGGAGCCTAGGCAGGACATTCTGGCCTTGGTTCTTGGTCCTGTTCTTTTGGGGATACCATCTCCCAATTTTGTAGTCCAGAGCAGGGAAGCACGGTGGACCAATACTTGTGTCGGTGCCAACATATCTCAATTTCAGTGCCAACTCTATCACTCACTAGCCGGGTGACCTTAAACAACTCACTTCACATCTCTGAACCTAGTTCCTTAACTGTTAAAAAGGACACAATACCACGAACGTCATGGGGTTTATTTATTGAGGAGTGGATGAGATCATAAATAGAATTCACCTCCCTGAGTGCCTGGTACATGATGAATACTCAGAAAAAAGTATAGCCTTTCAGTAGACACTTATGGAGTTCTGCTGTGGTAGAACTCCCAGGGCCTATGCTGGGTAATGGTTCTTGCCTTCCACAAGTTCCCAGTCAGTTGGGGAGACTAAGAAGAGATATTACAGAGAAGAGCACAGGGGCTGTGGAAATCCAGAAGAAGGGATCTGGCCCTGTCTAGGCTGGTGCAGTCAACTCAGCCTGAGAACTGAATCTTAGAGGGTGAGTAAGAGTTAGCCAGGGACAGAAGGGTGAAGTGTTGTAAAACATCCCAGGCAAATGGAACAGCATATGCAAAAGAGCCTAGATGTAATTGGGTAGGGCCAGAGTTTCTTAACCTTGAGCACATGAAATTTAATAAAAAATGTGTATTTTTTGTCAAGGAGATGTTTAATGGATTTCATTAAATGCATAAAGGGTTTGTGTTGCCCCCAAACAGTTAAGAACCGGTATTGCTGGTGACAAAGTATCATGTGAATGGATTCTGAATAGGAGAGAAATTTTGTAAAATTTATGATTTAGAAATATCACATTAGTAATATGAAAAATGGATCGTATGCATGGATGCCAGCTGGAAGGAGCAAACTGGAGTATTGGCACAGAAGAAATGGATTTGAGCAGGGCTACTGTGTTGCACTACTCCAGTGGGCACCATTCACACAGAAGCATTTTAATTTCAAATTATGGAATCTAAATTCTTTGAGAGTTATTAATGAGATAGATGCCAATAGAAGATGAGAGAAAGGGAGGAGGCAAGGATGAGTCAGCATTAGCAGAGGGCCAGAGGGACATGAGTCCAGGGTAATAAGGAGGAATAGGGAACCACTATTAGTGCTCACCAGCACCCAAAGTCTTTGGTCCCAGACGTAATTACTACCTTTCGTCCTATTCTTAATACTCAGAGATCCTGAGGGACATTAAAGACACTTATTTCTGTATGGATTTTGGAGAGGAATTATTTCTGGTTTATGAGTTTCTGAAAAAAGTAGTGTTTCAGCCAGTCATTCAAAGTCCATAAGGACTTTGAGAGATTGAAGTGGGAGAGGATGTTCTGAGAGTGTACACAAAGGCCTGGAGGTGAGAAATGCTGAAACTAAACATTGGGGCGGGGCGTGCAGAAGTTAGACATGCTTTCAACAGTTGTCTGGGGAGTTTAGGCTTCTTTTTGTGTGTGTGTGGTAGGCAGGTGAAGAGCCATGAGCAATTTTTGACTGGGGGAAAATGACATGATCAGATTAGCACTTTAGAAGGAAAGGAAACTAGGGAGGTAGTCGGGAGGAAGAGAGGACTGGAGTTAGAGACTGAATACATAATGGAGTGTGAGGGGTAGAGACACCAGGGTGGAATTCACAGTGAGTTGCAGTGTTCAGGCCTGGCAGTGCATTTATTCATTCAACAAATATTTATTGAGTGCCAAGCACTATGCAGGGGATTAGGGCTATAGCACTGAACAAAACAGATGTCTGTCTTGATACATCTCACAGTGGGTGAGACAGATAATAAATAAATGACTAAATATATAGACTGTGTCGGGTGCCACACCTATCTGGGGACAATGTTCCAAATAGAAGGAACATCAGTGCAAAGGCCCAGAGGCAAGAGTGTGCTCATTATGTTTGAGGGCCAGCAGGGAGACCAGTATAACTGGAAAGTGGACAAGGGGCAAGAGGAGTAGAAAATAACATATCAGGGGCCAAATGATGTATATATAGCCTTCAGGAACTATTTAGAAGGTATAATCAGCAGGATTTGGTGACTGGAATTGCTAAGGGAGCAGGAAGAATCCAGCATGACTCCCAGGTGCGTTCTGGGCGTGGGCAACTAGGTGGATGATGGTGCCTTTCACTAAGTTGGGAAGTGCAGGCGGATGGGTTTGCAGTGGTAAGACGCTAAGTTAGAGGTCCCTGTGAGCTCCGAAGGCCGTAAAGGCCATCCTGGTGGAGCTTCCAGCAAGCATTAGGCTCGATGGGTTGGGACCCAGGAGGGAGACCATGCTAGAGAGAGAGCCGCAGGCGTCCTCAGCCATACTTGAAGTTATGGAATGGAATAAGATCAGTGACAGCGAGTGTGGAATGAAAGAGAAGAGGATGGGAGCAGAACTGGGGAAGAAGTACCAACACATAAGGAATGGGGAGAGGAAGAGGAGCTGGGGGTGGGCAGAGAAGTAGGAGGAACATCAGCAGGGAGTGGGCTCACTGAAGCAGAGGAAGGAAAGAGCCCTCTGTGCCCAGGAGGGGCTTGTTAAGAGTGGCAAATGTTACAGCTGGGGGAAGTAAAATGAGGGTGGGAGAGAGTCTATTGGCTTTAACCACTAGGAGGTCCTGGGAGACCTTACCAAGAACAGTTTCCGTGGTGTGGTGGGCGCATGAGGCAGATTGCAGTGGGTTGAAGAGCTCGTGGGAGGTACCGAAATGGAGATGGCCAGTGTAGACAAATTTCTCAAGAAGCTTAGCTGTGAAGAGGAGAGAGGGGCAGTGATTGCTAGAGGGAGATGTGGGGGCAGATAGAGGGTTTTTATCCCAGATGGGAGATACTTGAGCTTCTATAAATGTTGGTAGGAAGGAGGCACAGAGAGGGAGAGGTTGAAATACAAGAGGGAGAGGGGATGATTGCTGTGGAGGAGGTAGCAGGGGTGGGCTCCAGAGCCCAGGCAGAGAGACTGGCCTTAAATAGCACAGGGGCCCTCTCTTTCTTACAGGGAAGGAAAGCAGAGGTGGTGGTTGTAGTTGTCGGGGGTAGGATACAGGACACTGAGGGGATTGGTGAAAGAAATGTTCAGGAAAGTTCAAAGCAACAAATGGAGATATCTAACCCAGGACATGGATGAAGCAAAGAATACTTCTGGTTGGGAGTTAGGGAGGACTTCCTGCAGGAAGCAGCATTTGAGCTGGGCCATGAAGTTCAAACAGGATTTCAATAAGCAGAGATCTGTGCAGAAGGAAGAAACACAATCAGCGAAGGGATAGCGGTGTGAACATGCTGGACATGCTGATGGAATCATGAACAAACTAGTTTGATGAAGGCTGGGCATGAATGAGCAGGATAACGTTGATGCCACTGATAATGACAGATAATAACAGTTACCATGTGTGAAGCACCAAACCTATCCCATGGCGGGTGCTTTACATGCTTGAATTTATTTAATCATGCCATGCCCTGCGGAAGAGGTATTTCCTCATTTTGCAGATAAGGAAAATAAGCCCTAGAAAAGTAAGGAAATGGACCCAAGTTTACTCAGCTAGTAGGCGATAGGGCTGATAGTTCACACCCCTGCCTCTCTGACTCTAAAGCTCGTGCTTTTTCCAGCAAACAGGAAAGGCCAGGTGAGGTCATATGGTGGGGGAGCCTCGAATGCCAAATTTAGTAGTCCGAACTTTATCCAGGAAGCAATGGGGAGCCAAGGTGGGTGTCTGAGCAAAGGAGATTCATGTTCGAAGGTGGGCTTTAGGAAGGCTAATGTGGTCCAAGAGAGTAGGGAGAAGAAATCAGGAAGTGGCTGCAGTGTCAGGGTGGAGGGTAGCAGAGGCCTGGCCTGGACACGAGGGGAGTGAGCAGTGGGCCTAGAACGTTATTTGTTCCTCATGACAGCTTTGAGAGTTGTGAAGCTTTCTTCTCCTTTTATAGATGAGGAATGGGAGACTCACAAAGGGTGAGTTACTTGCTCAGGACTTGAGCCCTGGTTCATGTGGTTTTGCTGACTCAGTGACTCTGTGGAACAGTGTTTCAAAGGGAACTCTGAGTAGAGGAGGGTGTGCATGCATGGATGTGTGTGTGTATACGTGCGTGCACACGTGCATGAGTGCATGCTTGTCTGTCAGATGGACAGCATTGCCTTCCCTTGCCTATCCTCTTTCCTTCCCATCTCTTCCCAATCCTCTAGTTTCCTGGATTCCATACTTACTGCCTGCCCCAGCCGAGGGGTCTGGGAGTGGGCTGATACTGTTCCATTGGGTCTCCCCAGATCGGGCTTTTCACTCCCGGGGCACCTGGTCACACCTCCCTACCCGCACCCCATCCCTATTGTCTGTCCATCCACCCCACTAAACTGGCCCAGCTCCAGTGAGTGCCACATGCAGACTGGCCCCTGGTACTGTTCCTCTTGTTCCTACAATGACTCCTCCCCACCTCTGTGGTGCTTCTGTGTGGGTGCAAACAGTCACCTTGAGGATTAGATTCAGCTCACAAGCAGTAAACAATCACCACCATGTTCCCCTTGCTCTTCTCTGCCAGGCATTTGATATATGTTCCAGTCCTTGCAACAATCCTGTGGGGTTGACATATGAGCCCCACGTTTGCAGGTGAGAAAACTGAAGATCCAAGAGGGGCAATAATATGCCTGGGCAATATAGTCTGGAAGCACTTGTAGAGCTGGCATTGGAACCCAGATCTGTTTGCTTCCTGAGCTGTGGGCTTTCCACACTCCATTTCGAAGCATCTTCGATTTTCCCAACTTTGAGCCTTCAGGAAATACAAATTTTTGTCCTTCAAAGACAGGGTGGATTTCTAGAACTAGCGCCAAGTTCACCCAAAGATCCTGGTGGGATGAGTCAGAGACTTGGAGCTCCGGGAACTCCAAGTTTAAATCCTGATTCTACTGCCCATCCAGCTATGTGACCTGGGGCAGGTTATCCACCATCTCCAAACTTCAATTCTCTCACCTCTGAAATGTTGAAGAGTTGTTGAGGAGGGTTAAATGAGATGATGTATGCAAAGTGCCCCAGAAAGCAGTTTGCTACTATTTAAATTC
Source organism: Eonycteris spelaea (assembly GCA_003508835.1). Classification (NCBI taxonomy): domain Eukaryota; kingdom Metazoa; phylum Chordata; class Mammalia; order Chiroptera; family Pteropodidae; genus Eonycteris; species Eonycteris spelaea. The sequence goes on along the minus strand of PUFA01000484.1, from coordinate 131,942 downwards.
AAATGAAGGTTGGGCCCCTGTAAGGTCAGAAGTGGAGTCCATATACTCTAAGCAGGACCTAAGAGGGAGCCCAGCCTGGGTGTCAGGAGGGATGTCCCAGGAGAGGACCAGCAACAGGCTCTTCAGACACCGAGTTAGGTGTGGCCCTGGATAATCCATCACACTCGCCTCCCCATTCGGACCCCCATCCTAGTCCCGCCTCCCTGGTTCCAGCCCTTCATGTATCTCCCCTGCTCTGCAAACTAATGCCTCTGCCTCTCTCTGTCACCCGCCGCCTGTGGCCTCTACCCTGCCCTTCCTGGCCCCAGGGAAGAGGAGGAGGAGGAGACTGAGGAAGAGGAAGAGGAAGACGCTCATCAGTTCTGCTGTCCAGCCTCCGAGTGCAGCAGTCCCTCCTCTCGGTAACTGAGAGGACAAGGGTCATTTTCTATGCAGAAGCAAAAGCCTTAACCAGCTCCCCTCCACTGCCCCCACCGCCTCCCTGCCCCCGGGATCCCCCATGGGACCCTGTCCCTGCTTCGAGAATCAGATGGACAAGCATCGTGTCCCTTCCTCCCCCAACTTCTTGGAATTCCCATCCCCACTGCTGTTTCCCCTGGACTCCAGCCCCCAAATTATAAAGGCTGGAGCCCTAAATCTGACTAAAATATGGGAACAGCAGAGTTTGGAGCTTGGAGCTTGGGAACGTGAACCGTCCTGCACCCACACCCCACTCCCCGCTCCCCAGGCACCCTGGAGCCTGCCCACTCCTGGAGAGGTCTCCAAATGACATCCCAAGGACCTACCTCTGTCCTCTTTGAGCACAAACAGAGATGCAGGGTGCCTAGGGCTCAGAGGACCAGAAGAGGGCGGGACCCAGCCTGCCTAGTTCCTCGTTGCTCGTTTCTTCGCTGTGGCCATCGCTGCCATCATCTCCACTGCTTGAAGGCCTTGTCCCATGTCCCTGGCCACTCCCATAGTGCTCTGTAAAGATGATCAGGAAGAAAAGACCTTTCAGAGTACGTGTTACTGTGTACAAAGGAATTTCCATCAATAAAAGCTGATCTCTCTCTCTGTCTGATGTATGTTCCACCCCACCCCTGTTTTCCTCTTCCTGTCCCCGCTAGGGCCTTACCTGCTTTCCTATCCAGGGCTGGGAACAGGGGCTGGGAGAGAGAGTAGGGTTTGATTTGAAGTACTGTCAACACCCAAAAAGCGCTCAATAACTAAATGAGCTGTGTGGCACTCTCACCACAGGCAAGCCTGTTGCCTTCTGCAGCCCATCAGTCTGAGGCGGCAAGAACTGGCCAACTCAGACATGTCAGTTGGCATCTTTGCTACCTGATTTCCCCATGTATAAAAGGAGGAGAGAGGCTTGACCAGAGGATCTCCAAGGGCTCCTCCAGCTCTGACCTTCTATCAATCTGAGATGCTACAATTTTAAGAAACTATGAATTTAAAATATGAGAATTTAGTGACACATGCCATGCAATCCTGTGGTTTCTATTTCTGCAATGATTTTTTGATTCTCCAATCCTATAGTTTGAAGATTTCATGATTCTACCATTAAAAATAATTCTGATGGTATAATATTTTAATATTCTGAGATGTTAAGAGTCCTTGATAATATACTTTCAAGGTTCTGATTCTACAACTTTAGGGATCTCTGAATCTGAGGGGAAATGTTTTCCCCCAGATGCAGTGACCCTAAATATTTTCTGCACCTGCCAGAAGCTGTTCCTAAGAATCCCTAGAAGCTGTTGACAGGAGAGTGAAAGATGTTCTTGTAGGCTGTAGGACTCACATGTTCTATGATTATCTGTGTTAGGAGCAAAGCCAGGAGATCCCCAAGGGGATTCATACCCTGATTTTCTCTTTCTGAGCCATTGACATCAGACAAATCTGAGTTTACCTCTGGTTCTGCTGCTTACTTTCTGCATGAACGGGAGCAGGGATTTTCTTCTTCTTGAGCTTCGTTTACCTCCTGAGTACTTGGTTAGGTATCTCCATTTGTTGCTCTGGGCCGTCATGAAGATTACCAAGAAACACAGGGAGCCCAGCGTAGGGTCTGATGCACGGTTAGGTAAGTGTGCTGTGATTGCTGGCTCTTGTTTTGATTAAGGCCCAGGTGAGAGTCTCTCATCTCCTTTCTTTCTTCCCTCCCTTCAGCATCCCCATTGCATTGATCTCATAGTTGTTCCAGAGGCTCACCTCATTTCCTCACTCACTGTTTCACTCAGCTGCTCAACTTATCTACTTTTTCACTCATTCAAACTCTCATTTATTTCTTCCTTCCTCTGTTCCCCTGTCCTTCCCTCTCTTCCTCTCTCTCTTATTTACTCTTCCAGAAGGCATTGCTTTAGCACTTATTGTGTGCAAGGCTTCAAGCTAAATACTGTGAGGTATCAAAATTAAGATAGTGGCTGTGTTCTCCATTAGTTCTCCATTTCCCAGGCAAGATGAGAAATCCTTTGAGGAAGTAAGCAGGGTGTGAAGGGCTGAAATGATTGAGCAGATATGGCTTCCGTGATGAGCAAAGTATGTTCCTGGCCCAAAGAGGAAGGAGATGTCAAGGTGGACTGTGGGGTGACGTTCAGGACAGCTTTCTGGAGGAGGAGGGGCAAGAGTGGAAGGCTGGGAAGGGTTTGGATAGGTGATGAGAGGTGAGGAGGCATTACAGGAGACAGAGCACGGACAAAAACTTGTGGAGAGCCCCAGGGTCGTGTTCGGGAATGGTGCATAGATTGCTCTGTTTGACTGGCTCTACAGGGCATGTGGATCTAGGTGCCCTGTGGCTAGGGAGTGGGAGAACATTCTATCCTTCATTTGATTGGAGATAGAAGGAAGTAGGGTGTAGGTGTTCAACTCAATGGAGGGACAGGGCAAGTCAAAGTCAGATGGCCATGATGGGAGCCATGGCGTAGGCAACCGAATTGGCTGAGGGTCTGTGCTGTGGGAAGTGGGAAGGGTTCTATCAGTTGTAAGGGAAAAGTTTATGCCTGTGCATATACATGCATGTCTTTACTTGAGGCCGACAGGCCTAACAGGAGTGAGAGACTGTGCAGTGGTATGTTTCTGAGGGAATATAATTGTATGAGGCTGGGTGTGAGGAATTTTGAGTGTGTGAGGTCGATTGAGTGAGGTGGCAACTTTCTGTGTCTGGTAGGCTCTCTGAATGTGCCTAGTGGAAATAATCACAAGACTGGGTGTGGGTGGCTTTGGAGCATGTGGGGCTGTGGCTTCTAGGGTGACATTCGTCAGCCAAGATGGTCACACAGACACACATTACTGCTACCTGTGCTCTTAGGGGACCAAGGTGGCTGCTGAGTGCTTACTGTGTGCTAGGCCTTGGCCTGGGCTCGGAGGGTCCACAGAGGTGAATCACACCAGCCACTGCCCTTGGGAAACAACAGCAGGATGAGAGATGGACACTTCAATAGAGAATCACAATTTAACTGGACATAAGTACATGTGCCATGAGTGTGCACAGGACACAAAGGAGGGAATGGCTGACCCTGTCAGGTTTGGAGTGGCGGTTGAGTGAGTCAGAATCGACTTCCCAGGAAGCCTTGCCTGCCTAGCGTGCTGCAAAATGCAGATGAGCTTACCCAGACTGAAGGAGCGTGTGGGTGAAGCAGAGATGGAGGGCATCCTGGGCATGAGCACAGGCATAGTGATGCAGATCAGCTCACAATAGCCTAAGAAGTGGAAGGAGTCTGCTGGTCCTGATGTCTAGGAGCATAAAAGTTGGGAAGAGGAGGTTGGACAGATTCAGCGAAAAAGTTAAGAGTGGGACACTGGCCTGGAAGGTAGGGGACTTGGATTCTCATCCTGTACAACCCTGGGCAAGTCACTTTGACTGTTGGGGTCTCATTTTGCATCTGTGTGGTTGGAGGGTTCATAAAGGTCGTCACAGTTCTGTGGATCTTCTACCCTCAGTCAGCCAAACATCGCTCTCATAGTCAGGCAGTTCTGCCTACTCACCTCAAGCTTTCCTGCTTCCTCCTGGGTTGCTTCCTCACGCACACACTCCGCAAGTATTTACCCAGCCTCTGGCCCTCTGTGTTCCACTGTGGGATGGCATGGGGACCTGGAAAATGCAGGGATGCAACTTTGAAGGAACTGCTCAGTACAGGGCAGTGGGTAAGATCAGGAGCTTTGATTTGACTCTTGGTTCTGTCACTGCTGAGCTTCGAGACTATGGGCAAATTGCTTCATCCCTCAGCACCTCAGTTTTACTCATCTGTGTTATCCCCCTCAGGTAGAACAACCCAGACCTTGCAGGGTTGCTAGCTAGCCTTAGCAAAAAGTAGGTATTCAGTAAATGACAACTATTATTTTTAGGGCCGCAATGAAGCAGGGCTGGGATTCAAACCCCGTGCTGTGTGCCCACCAGCCTGTGTTTGTCCATTATCTACCCGGTAGGCCTTCTCCCCTGCCAGCCCCTGTGCCAAGCTGGGCTGGCCTCAGGTTTGGAATCTCCATGGCGCTGAGATTGGGCAGCAGAAATCTCTTACAGAAGAGCTGTCGGAGGAGAGGGAGGTGACTGGAATCCCCACCCCACCATCACCACCACCACCACTAGTTCTGGTCTCTTTGTCCAGTCTTCCTCCAGAATCCACAGCCTCTGGCCTTATCTAAGTGCGCTGACCTCCTCATTTTGTTTTCTTGTCTCTCATTTCCGTTCCCCACTTCCAGCCCAAGTTGTCATGGGGATAGTCCTCAGCATCCCTAGCTTCCTCTTGCCCTCATCTTATGGTATCTATAGCAACAGCCCCCACTTATTTCCATGGCAACTTCATCCGATCCCATCCCCTGCTGGCTGCCTGGATCTGGGCAGCACCAATAAAAGAAATGAGGGAGACATACCTCCCATTAGGAGCAGGAGCCGGGAGGGTTGGTGCCCCTGCCATGGACAGGCTACCCTGAATCCCTACAAAACGTCCTGCCCTGCTTCTCCCCATCTTAGTGTCTTGGCTCTCAAGGTCCTTCACTCTTTATCTCTATCAGTTCCTCTTAGGCAAGGCCCCATTCAAAAGCTACCTCCCCCAGGAAGCCTTCAGGCAGCAGGGCAACTAGCACAGGCTCTGGTCTTTGAGTCCCTGTTCTGCCACTTCCTGGCTCTGAGACCTTTGGCAGTCACTTCCCCCTTCAGAGCCCTTTCCCTCACCTGCAGAACAGGAATCCTAATTCTTCCTTCGCGTTTGCCACGCAGATTAAATAATATGCAGAAAATGCCTGATACAGGGAAAGTGCACTTTAAGTGCGAATTTATTTTTGTTCTGCTCAGCCACCCCCAAGCAGAAGGAATCTCTCTCCTGAGCAACCCCAGCACTTCCTCTGTTCCCTAGCCCTGAGAACTTTCAGCTTTTTACTGTGGTTATTTGTGTTACATGATTTATTTCTCTGCTGCAGAAGACGCTCTCAGTTCCCCCAGCAGAATAGCCCAGCAGAGCACGCACATAGGTGTGTGTGTGTGTGTGTGTGTGTGTGTGTGTGTGAGAGAGAGAGAGGAGGGGGGAGCGCGAGAGCACTAGAGAGCACACTCTGAGTTAAGGGATTCATGTCTCCAAGTCTCTTCTTCAGCAGTTATGTGGGTCATGAGGAGCAATGCCCCCAAGCCCGATCCTTTTGACAGGCCCTATAGGGAGCTTGTGTTTAGTCTGACCTCCCTGCCACTCACTACTCCCTTTGCAACCAAATCGGGTAGTGAGCTCTCAAGGGGTGAATTGCCAGAGTGGAGAGCCAGGGGCAGCATGCAGCCAGAAGTGGGGAGAGGCAGTGAGATGTCTTGAAAAGACAGCCCGAGCCCTGGGTTTGCATCCTGACTTTCTCACTTAATAGCTGTGTGACCTTGAGCCAGTTCACATCACCTCCCTGAGCCTCAGTGTCCTCATCTGTAAAATGGGACTAATGATGCCTGCTTCAACAAGTTGCAAGGCTTCAAAGAGCTAATTAATGTCCTTGCCCTGGGGATGGACGAAACTATAGGGTCCTATGGCAGCATAGAGGAGGGGCCTGTAAACCAATGTGTGGAGGAAGGATCAAGGCAGGCATGGAAGGCAGACCTGGAAGAATGTTGAAGGATGAGCAGGAGGTAGCAAGGTTGGGGTGATGGGGCAGAGAGTATATGAGGTACAGGTTGGGCAGGAGAGCCATCCAGGGCTATGGCGAGGAAGATAACCTGTGGATGATAATACCTGCAAAACCTGTTAGATCTCAGCCCTCCTTTGTTCTTCTCAATCAGAGCAAAAGCCAGTCTTTATTGTGGGCTGAATGCCCTTCATGATTTGGCCCCTATTACCTCTCTTATCTTATCTTCTATACTTTCCCTTCTGTTCCTCAAACTGCGGGCACAGTCCTACCTCACGGCTCTTGCACTGGCTCTGCCCTCTATCTGCACTGCTCTTGCCTCAGATAACCGCACAGATCACTCACTCCTTTCCATCAGGGTCCGCTTACATGCCATTTCCTCAAAAAGACCTACCTCGACCACTACACTAAACAGTACCTTTTATTACATTCTGTATTTTCCTTCCTAGCACTTATCTCTACCTGAAATGAGAGTATATAGTTATAGTCTGCTTCTTCCACTAGAATGTCACATCCTTGATGGAACAAACCTTAAGTATCTCATTCACTGTTATACTTCCAGCACCCAGCACTATGCCTGGCACAGAGAAAGTGCTTAATTGTTTCTGAACGAGTCGTGAGGAGCCATGGGTTTCAGTGAGAGAAATGGTCAGACTTGTACTTTGGAAAGCTCTGGCCACAGGATAGAGAATGGATTGGAAAAGGAGACTGGAGGCTGTGGTCAACGTTTAGGTGAGAGAATTTATTAGCACAGCCCACCAAAGCTCATTCATTGACTTCCTTACTCCAGAAGCTTTTATTGAGCACTTATTCTGCTCTAGGCCTTGTGCTCTGTGTTAGCTAGGAGATTACCAATTTTCTTCCTGTGCTGGGATCCTGGGAGTCATGAACACAAATAGCTGTCACACTTTGCCAAAGCAAACCTGTTCCATAAAAAGGATAGACATGTGCTGTGTGTGGGAGCTCTAAACAGGATCAGCCATCATTTCTGGCCGGAAATGGGCTTCAGGAAGGCTTTTAGCGGTGGCATATGACCTGAATCTTGATGGAACTAGGGTGTGGGGGGATTTCTCAGATTGAAGATAGTAGAGATGATAGGGACTATATTCCAGATGGAAGGTACTGTATGAGCAGCTTTGGAGGTGGAAAGCAGAGGAATATTGGGGAGAAACAGGACCAGGCCAGGGTACAGGGAATGGTGGATGGGGTGGGGGATTGGCAGCCACCCCTGCAGCATGTCTTAATGTTTAAGAGCATGAGCTATGGAGTCAGACTGTCTGAATTTTGATCCAGGCTCTACCATTAATAGCTATGTGTGATCATAGATATGTTACCTAACTCTCTGGGCCTCAGTTTAAATAACAATACCTGTCTCATAGGCTTCTTTTAAAGAATAAACAAGTTATTAAATGTGAAGTGGTAAGAACAGTGCCTGACCATATTAAGTGTTCCCTAAGCATCAGCTATTGTTACCCTGGAGATGCCTCAAATGCCACAATAAGGAACTTGGGCTATCTCTTGTGGGCAGTGGGAGCTATGGATGGTTCATGAACGAAGAAAGCAGTTGATCAAAATTGAGCTGGAACACTGTCCTGGGAGGGGAGAGATTTGAGAGGTGGTGGTGGGCAGGATCCTGCAGTCCTCTCAGGAGAGGAGCAGCTTAGATGCCTGGCGTGGGGGCAGGGGGAAGATGAACTGGGTCTGACTCCTGGAGGGGGACTTCACAGGCCCTGAGGCCCAGGAGAAGAGAGAGATTGGGATAGAGGGCAGCCCCCAAGTCTGTTTTTGCCTGGCTCCTGACGCTGTTGCAGACTAAGGCTTGGGAGTGTGGAAGATGAACAGTGGACGGGAGCACCCACCATGGCGGAGCCCAGCTCCAACCCTGCAGCCCAGGACCCAGCCTCCTGGGTACAGCTTTGCCACCATGCCCAGCACTCAGCCCAGAATGCTCTTCTGCAATGCTGGCAGGCCTGTTGCAGCTCCAGCTCCTGCACTGATAGGGAGTCCCCTCACACCCATCCCAGCTCTACTCTGCCCTGCACCCTGGCCTTTGCCAAGTAGGTGCCGGGGAGTGGCTGCTTAACCCTTTAACCAGCCAAGAGTCCCCTAGACCATTATCTAGGCCCCAGCTACACCCATTCCTCCTGCACCACAACCCCCTCCGGGCCTCACCTGCCTGTCCCTCCCCTCCCGCCTCTCTCTTCTGTTCTCCTGCTTCTGTAGCTCCTCACCATGCCCTCTTGGCTCAGGGCGTCGGCGTCTGGGCTCTGTCGCCACCTGGGTTCCCTGGCAGCCTGGTTGCCATGGCACCATGGGAGCAGGTCTGGAAGAACAACAGCTCTGAGTAACCAGGGCGGCAAGGCCAGTGCCCAGCTCCTGCCACTCTTCAACCTCAAGACCCCTGCCCTCCTCCCCCAGCTGAGCAGAGGAGGCCATGAGGAGAAAAAGGAAGCTGCCCCGCAGGGCAGCTCTTTACCTGTGAGGATGCTGGATGAGAGGCCACTCCCACTGTTGCTGAGCTCTGTGATCTAGCTGCCAGGGAACCCTGGGAACTGGCCAGGCCCATGTCCAGGCAGCTGAGGGCAGGGGCAGGGCTGCAGAGGGCAGGGCTGGGCAGGGAGGGGAGAGCCTGGATGCCAGGGATGCAGGAGTGGACTTTGGGCCTGGGGACAGGGCTGATCTGGGGTTGTGCTGGGCATCAGGCAGGAAGGAAAACCATAGCACAAGATGTGTTGGGGACAGAGCCATGAGGGCATGGATCTGTGAGGGGACGAGGTCTGGGGAGGGAGGACTGGAGCTGTAAGGGAACTGGTCCATCAAGGGAAGGAGGATTTTGAGATGGAGCTGTTTGGGGACAAGACTATTAGAAAAAAAAAAGCTTGAGAGGACAAGACTAAGTGGAAACTAGTCTGGGGGATGAGGCTGTGAGGGGCTGTGGCCATGGGGAGACCAGTCAGTGAGGGGCGAGTAGGACTGGGGACAGGACTGAGAAGACCAAGCCTTGAGGAAAAGGAGTCTAGAGGATGGAGCTGTGAGAGGGAAAAGGGCAGTTGAGGATGGGGCTGTGAGAGATGGGGCTGAAGGGGAATGAGGACAGAGCTGTGAAGGCGAGGGGACCTAAAAGGAAGGGATCATGAGGGCAATGAGGAATAACGTGGGGGTTATGACTCCCTTTTGGCCTTTAAGTATAGGGGTACCTGTATCCGTGAAGAAGCTGGGTAGAATGATGTTGCGGGAAGGAATCTGGTCCACCCACTCTCGATCTGGCCCAGCAGGTCCGTCCTTTGTTCCTACATCCTGGCTCATCTTATCTCATCCCCACAGTGTGGAGGGTGATGCCCAGGCAGTGACCTGAGCACAGCGGTTGATAGTCCTGGGAGCCAACCCCCCTACCGGCTGAGCCAGCTGCCCCCTACCAGCAGCCACATGGGGGGCCCACCTGCTGGGGTGGGCCTTCCCTGGGCTCAGCGGGCTCGCCTCCAGCCAGCCAGTGTCGCCCTGAGGAAGCAGGAGGAGGAGGAGATAAAGCGCTCCAAGGCCCTATCGGACAGCTATGAACTCTCCACGGACCTACAGGACAAGAAGGTGCAGAGGAGATGACTCTGGCTGGGAATGGGAGTGGGAATGGAGTTGAGATAGAACCAGGGGAGAAATTGGGATATGGCACTTGAGGGTGGTATCCAGAGAGGGGGGTAGTAAGACTGGAATGGGAGGAGACTGGTTCCAGGACCCTTCATCCTTTTGAGGACTCATTCACACCTATCCACCAAGTTTCAATTCCTTCAGCAAACATTGATTGAGTTCCATGCTGGGCACTGGAGATGTAAAGATGAATGAGACTGGACCCAGTTCTCAAAAATCTTTGTCTAGTGGAGAATCTTGCACATAGGTTGACAATTTCAGAAGACTATGCTACAATGTATCACACAAGATATTGTTCAGCTAAGTGGGGGACAAAATACTATGTATAGAAAAAAACCCCCCGGAAGGACATATACCAAAATGTTCATTGTGGTTACGTCTAGGTATTGGGACTTTAGGGCCCAATCTTCCTTCCTTCCTTCCTTCCTTTTCCTTCCTTCCTTCTTCCTTCCTTCTTCCCTCCCTCCTTCCTTCCCTCTCTCTCTCCCTCCTCCAGTTCTCCCTCTCTCTCTTTTCTTCCTCTCCTCCTCTTGCTCTCAGTTTCTCCTTCCTTCCTTCCTTCCTTCCTTCCTTCCTTCCTTCCTTCCTTCCCTCCCTCCTTCCTTCCCTCTCTCTCTCTCCTCCTTTCTCCCTCTCTCTCTTTTCTTCCTCTCCTCCTCTTGCTCTCAGTTTCTCCTTCCTTCCTTCCTTCCTTCCCTCCTTTTCTGGCCTCTCTGTTTTTCCAACTTTTTTGGAATACTGAAAATCTAATTTTTACAAATCAAAAAAGAAAATCACAATACAGTCCTGGGTGACAGGTGCTATTTGAGATTAGAGTGAGAAGACAACACTGAGAGCACAGCTTGGCACATTAAGGCTGTCGTAAGCAGCTAGCTGTGACTTGGTGACAGTGTGGTTGAGCCCCAGGGAGACGAAGCTGCAGTGAGATTCTGACCTTGTTTCCCTCGACCCTCCCCTGCTAGGTGGAAATGCTAGAGAGGAAATATGGGGGCTCCTTCCTGAGCCGCAGAGCTGCCAGGACCATCCAGACGGCCTTCCGCCAGTACCGCATGAACAAGAACTTTGAGCGGCTCCGCAGCTCAGCTTCAGAGAGCCGCATGTCCCGGCGCATCATCCTTTCCAACATGCGAATGCAGTTCTCCTTTGAGGAGTACGAGAAGGCACAGAACCCCGCGTACTTCGAGGGCAAGCCTGCCTCGCTGGACGAGGGTGCCATGGCTGGTGCCCGGAGCCACCGGCTTGAACGGGGGCTCCCATATGGAGGCTCCTGTGGAGGGGGATCGATGGTGGGGGAAGCTCTGTCACCACATCCGGAGAGTTTCTAATGACATCACAGAGCTCGAGGATTCCTTCTCCAAACAGGTCAGCATCCCTGAAAAGGGCCTTTCCTCCCTATCCCATACTCTGACTACTCCTATGACTTTTTACCTATACCTCAAACTGAAAGATGTTGCCTGACAAACATTTAAGAACGGTAACTAGCTACCATGAGTAGGGACTGTGAATTGGTGAGACAAAAATGTATATAGTTAAGACAAGCAAGTCAAAAATCTGGGTGTCTAGAACACATGAGAAAGTTAAAGTTCTCCTTCTTTGGATTTGATCCACTATCAAATTAAGGCCTAACGAACAGGTGTGAGCACCTACTCTGTGCCAAGTGCTGTGTGTGCCTCATAATGACCTGTAAGATGGAGACGGGTTACCCCAATTTTACAGAGGAAGAGACTGAAGCTCTGAGGCCCTGACAGGTGAAGTGACTTTTCTAAACTAGATTGGAACTCAGCTCTGTCTGCTTCCAAAGCCCACGCATGCCCTTTCACTTATACCACATTACCATGGACAAGGCTCTGGCCTGGGCACTGTGGGGGAGACAGATGAACCATGAAGGTCCCTGTTCTCAAGGATCTCCCAAGCCAGTGGTTCTCAAGGATTTAATGGCTGATATATGTGCACATGACTGTCATGAAATAGAGTGTGCTCAGAACCATGAGAAAGGATCACATATAATCCTGTGGGAACCCAGAAGAAGAAGAAACTTTCTTCTGGGAGGACCAGAAAAGGCTTCTTTTGAGAAAAAGCATTGGAGCTGGGCCTTACTAGACAGATAAGATTTCCCATGTTAGAGATAAGTTGGCAGGGTGTTCTTTGCATAGGCATTGCATCAGCAAAAGCATGGAAGGGTAGGAATGCAGCAGGCACTGATGGTGGAGGGAAATCATTCTAGGCTTGGGTGTGTCTACACAGCTGCTCTGTGTAAATCCCAGCTCTGCCAGTTCCCAGCTGTGTGACCTTGGACAAACTGTTTAATCTCGCTGAAACATGATCAATGAAGTGGAGATGAGATCTTGTTTTTAGAATTGCTTTGAAGATTCGGTTCAGCTAATATATACTATACAAAACCCCTTAGTATGGTATCTAAGTACATGTTAGTTTCCTTCCTAAAACGGAGGAGGTATTTGCTTGAAATTGTCGAATGAATGAATGAATGAATGAATGAAGCTTTATAAGAGAAGAAATCACTCTGCTCTAACCTCTGTGATCTGACCCTACCATCAGCCTGGGCATGCCTCCCTGGAGCTAGTGAAGGGGTGTGTGGGTGGGGGATAAAGTGAAGAAAAGAAGTATTAAAGGAAAGTCTAAATCACTCCCCGATTCATTCATACAACAAACACTTAATTGAACCTCTTTTCTGTGTCAAGCAATGTGTTGATCTGAGATAGAGAGAAACTTCCTCAAGGGGGATTGGAGGAAAGGGGCTCACAGTCTAATGCAGGGATCAAGTAACCAGGTCTGGGTCCTGTTCTCAGTGCTATCCAAGTCTGATGGGAAGTGTGTTAGTTATCTACTGCTGTGTGACAAATCACCCCCAAAGTTAGTAGCTTAAAACTGAATTTAAAGACTGAGTTTAAACAGCAGACATTTATTATCTCATACACTTTCTGAGGGCCGGGGATCTGGGAGTGGCTTGGCTTCTGGTTCTGGGTCTCTCATGAGGCTGCAATCAAGCTGTAGGGTGGGACCACAATCTCTGTAGATGGGTCTGCTTCCAAGCTCACTCACTTGGCTGGTGGCAGGAGGATTCAGGTTCTCACCACGTAGGCTTCTCCATAGGACTTCTCATGGTGTGACTTCCCCTAGAGCACTGTCAGAGAGAGAGAACGCATAAGCAAGCGAGAGTGCTCAAGACAGAAGTTTCAGTCTTTCATAACCTGATCTTGGAAGTGACATTCCATCACTTCTGCCATAGGCTATCAGTCCCACAGACCAACCCTGGGACAATGTGATACACAACGGTGTTAATACCAGGAGGCAAAGATCATCATGGACCACTTTAGAGGCTAGATACTATGAAGAGGCAGAGGTACCACCCATGGTCCAGATTCTCAAGGCTAAATCATGTGGGTTTCCTAAGAAAGAACCAGACAGAGGGTTCTGGGAGCCCAGAGGTAGCCGGAATTTTGGTTCACCCAGGGGATGGCAGAGGCAGGAATGTAGATTGAATCAGGGAAAAGGCAGCGTTTGGCTTGAGTTCTATGCGAACATCGGGGAGCTACTGGGATATCTGGGAAGGGAACTTATGGGCATTACTCCCGGCTCCTGTGAGCTCACAATGGCTCCCTAGGAGTTATTTTATACACTGCAGAGAACCTGTGGAGGTGGGGGGGGGCCTTTTCTTGGTTGACCCACCAGGAAGTTTTCCCCTATTTTCTCCCCTTCCTCCCTCATTCCCACCCTTCTACCATCCCACCATCCTTCCCTTCCTCTTCCCTTCCCCTCTCTCCCTTCGTTCCTCCCCTTTCTGCTCCCCCCAACACACAGGTAAAGTCTCTGGCTGAATCCATCGACGAGGCCCTGAATTGCCACCCATCGGGGCCCATGTCCGAGGAGCCAGGGTCAGCCCAACTGGAGAAGCGAGAGTCAAAGGAACAACAAGAGGACAGCTCAGCCACATCCTTCAGTGATCTTCCCCTCTACTTGGATGACCCAGTTCCCCCACCATCCCCTGAACGACTGCCCAGTACAGAGCCCCCACCCCAGGGCCGGTCCGAGTTCTGGGCACCAGCCCCTCTCCCACCAGTTCCTCCACCAGTGCCACCAGGGACCCGGGAAGATGGTAGCCGGGAGGAAGGCACTCGAAGGGGGCCTGGGTGCTTGGAGTGTCGAGATTTCCGGCTGCGAGCTGCCCACCTTCCCCTGCTTACCATTGAGCCTCCTAGTGACAGCTCCGTGGACCTGAGCGACCGCTCAGATCGCGGCTCTGTCCACCGCCAGCTGGTGTATGAGGCTGATGGTTGTAGCCCCCATGGGACCCTGAAGCACAAGGGGCCACCAGGCAGGGCTCCGATCCCACACCGCCACTACCCAGCCCCAGAGGGCCCAGCCCCAGCCCCACCAGGGCCCCTGCCACCAGCCCCCAACAGTGGTACTGGGCCCAGTGGTGTGGCTGGGGGTCGGAGGTTGGGGAAGTGTGAGGCAGCAGGCGAGAACTCTGATGGTGGAGATAATGAGAGCCTTGAGAGCTCCAGCAATTCCAATGAGACCATCAACTGCAGCTCTGGCTCTTCTTCACGGGACAGCTTGAGGGAGCCTCCAGCCACTGGCCTGTGCAAGCAGACTTACCAGCGGGAGACGAGGCACAGCTGGGACTCACCAGCCTTCAACAATGATGTGGTGCAGAGGCGCCATTACCGAATCGGCCTCAACCTCTTCAATAAGTACGTGCTCCGCATTCCTGCCCCTTGCCCCTTCCTCCCCTTCTACCAGGTACTTTGACCCCTGGGGCCGAACTTCAAGCAGTGATCTGCTACTGCCATCCTCTTATTTTGTGGATGGTATTTCTCTGCAGCTATTTAGGGAAGAAGGTTGGCAACAGGATGGCAGAGTTGAAAGCTCCCCCAACACACCTATTAGAGGCACTTCTAGTCCTAATACTGCCTCTGGCTGGCTGTGTGATCTTAGATGAGATGCTTTCCTCTCTGGGCCCCAGTTTGCTGTCTGTAGGCTGGATTCTGAACCTGGGTCCCCCACTTCCCGTTTTTGGTGGGGAGCTGATGTAGTATATAAAGAGCCCTGCTCTGAGGAACAGGAGACCTGGACTCCTAGCCTGACTTCTGCAAGACTCACTGTGTAGCCCTGGGCAAGGTGGGTTTCTCCCTTGAGTGCCAGTGTTTCCATCTATCGACCTGCAGGGTGCGTATATTTGATGTGTCGCAGGGCAGGGTGGAGTGCTGGACTAGTCAGTGACCAGGACTGAGCTCTTTCTAGGTGGCTGGTCTTGTATCAGATGCTTAGGAATGGGGTGGGAGTATGACACGTGATTAGAAAATAGAAAAGTCAATGCCTTACATCTGTAGTCTCTTAGATACTGCCACCTATATTTAGTTCTCAGAAAAACTCAGCAAGGTGGGTAGTTGTGTCCTATTTTATAGAGAAGGAACTGAGGCTTGGAGAAGTAAAGGGAATTGTCCCATGTCATGCATGGTAAGTGATGGGTCTAAGACTCCTGTTGCACCAAAGTTTCTTCCAAATTCTAGTCTCATGGGGTCCTCAGGCTCTGGGCTTCTGATAGGGGATAACTCAGACCCAGATCTGGCCTAGTGGAAGGTGGGGGGCACCTTGTCTGTGGAAACACTCAGAAGCTGGGTGATACCTGTTTGGGTAGGTGGGAGATGTGGGTGGGATGTGGGATAAGGAGCAAAGTAACATCTTCACCTCTTTCCTACTTGGAGGGTCTGGAACTCGGCGAGAAGGGTTTAGCCTAGAGCTCAGGCCCTCTCCCAGGATTCCTCAGTGCCTGCAAGGAATATCAAAGCTCCTGGCATAAAGCAGGCTCTCAACTAGATCTTAATTTCTTTCAGTTGTAGAGTGGCTCCAGTGAAGGAGAAAGTTGTGTTGAGGATACCTTGAAATTTTGAAGCTCTGTGAAATGGCAAAGTGGCTTTCTCTCCTTGGGCCTCAGTTTTTCTTACCTGTACCACGAAGGGATTGAACCAAATCATATATTCGATTTCCTTGGTTCTCTGAGGCCATGGTTGAGCACAAAATTAGTTCAAGAAATGGGACAGAGGGCAGAGTTCCAGGAGGACAGTCATCTCATTCACCTCCTCTTTTTCTGCAGGAAGCCAGAGAAGGGTATCCAGTATCTGATTGAGCGGGGCTTCCTGTCAGACACACCGGTGGGAGTGGCTCACTTCATCCTGGAACGGAAAGGCCTGAGCCGGCAAATGATAGGGGAATTCCTAGGGAACCGGCAGAAGCAGTTCAACAGAGATGTGTTGGAGTGAGGACCCCAGGATGGGGCAGGCTGGGCCAGGGATTCCTGGAAAAGGAGGGCAAACGGGAGGAGTGGGGAAGCCTATCCTTTCTGCTCAGATAAACTTGTAAGACAGAGTAAATAACCCTTTAGCTCCCATACCCTTCTGCCCAAAGAGGTCCGATTTCTCTTAGCCCTATTTCTAAAGTCTTCTGGGTGGCACCAGGCAAGGCATGCTTAGCCTATGGCCTGCTTTGGGGCTCACTTTTCTCATCTCTGAAATGAGCAGGTCGATGGAAAAGGCTCTTAGTAATCATATATCTGACCTTGATTTTCTGGGATGGATTCAATTTCAGATGTTTCATCCTCACATGTACTTACTTGGACCACGGGTCCAGATTTTGTGGAAGTCTATCAGTGGGGGTATTTGTCCATTTGAGCAGGTCAGGGTGGGTCAGAAGTTTTCTGTAGAGGAATTGAGAGTGTCACACCCCCTTCTCTGCCGCTCAGCTGTGTGGTAGATGAGATGGACTTCTCCTCCATGGATTTGGATGATGCACTCCGGAAGTTCCAGTCCCATATCCGGGTTCAGGGTGAGGCACAGAAAGTGGAGCGACTCATCGAAGCCTTCAGGTGTGCCTACTTCCCACTACTGAAGCTGTCCTTCCCTATGTTGGGGGCGGGGGCAGCGTGTGTCTGCAGATCACCTCTCTGAGCCTCAGACTTTCCTCATCAGAAAATGGCAATTGTAAATCTTAGCTTGCATGGCAGTTAAGTTGTGAAGATCACAGGTAATGTGATAAAGTGTCTAGCTCAGCACGTAGGTCATGGGCCTCCAATAAGTGATGAGAGCATCAGCAACAATAGCTAAATGTTTGTTGAGCACTTACCAGATATCAGGTGCTGAGCTGGGCACTTTATGTGATCATTTCGCCAAGTACTCACAACAACCCTATGAGGGAGGTGCTGCTATTATTATTCCCATTTTGTAGATGAGAAATCAGAAATTTGGAGAGGTTAAGTAACTTTCCCAGAGCCATACAGTGAGTAAGCAGTAGAACCAGGATTTGAACTCAAGTGTGTCTGACTCCATGACTCATACCCTTAATTCTTATCTTCTACTACGGATGCTGTGGGGATCAGGCAGACCTGGGCATAAATTCTGGCCCCACCACTTTGGGGTATTTAGAGGAGGAACAGAAAAGTTGCTGAGAACTTTTTCCCATAATAGGAGAAGAAGTTGCTTTGCAGTCAGAAAGATCTAGATTTTCATCCTGGCTTCCCCATTTACCAGCTCTATTATCTTGGGCAAGTTACCTTGCCACTTGGAGTCCCAGTCACTTCATCTGTAAAATGGGGCTGCTAATAGCTACCTTGAAGGAATGTGATAGGATTACATGAGACAATATGCATAAATCCCCCAGCAGAGCTCAGTAAAAGGTAGTGATTGTGATTTTTACATGCTGGTCTTAGAGAAACTGAAGGAAGGTGACAGATCCAAAGGGCTTGGGAGCACTTCTCGAAGGAAAGGGTTGGTGGTGCCAGACTGGGAGGTTGGTGGGCAGGTGGAGATTGCTGGTGCATGACCCTGGCCCTGATGCCTTCTGCCCTGCAGCCAGCGGTACTGTGTGTGTAACCCAGCCCTCGTGCGCCAGTTCCGGAACCCAGACACCATCTTCATCCTTGCTTTTGCCATCATCCTCCTCAATACTGACATGTACAGTCCCAGCGTCAAGGCTGAACGCAAAATGAAACTAGATGACTTCATCAAGAACCTGAGAGGTGACCCAGACCTCCCTATCAGCTTTTTCTGTCCTTCACCTGGGATGGGAAAGTGGGCAGGGTAAGGGTGGGCTGGGGAAGGACGAGGAGATCACCTCTGCTCCCTGGAAATTAACCCATGATGCTCTCACTTTCTGCCAAGGCTGGATGTTCCCAGGGCACTTACTTATTAACTCACTCAGTTGTTTGTCCATCTACTTGCTCCTGCACTGAATATTGACTGAGCAGGTCATGAACAAGAGAGATAAAAGCCCTGACTCTTACAGACTATTTCACACATTCACACGTCCGTTCACTCATCACTCCCTCCTTTTCTCTCTTCTTTATTCATGCCATAAAAACTTAACTATTTTAGTACCATTTTCTCTCTTTATGCATTCATTTTTTTTGCTCATTTTTTCATTCATTTTGTCAACACCCAGCCAGCCAGTCAATACTAACTGAGTGTCCTAAGAGCCCTATGATGGGCTCTAAGGACAGTGGAGAGGCACTTGCCATAGTCCCTGTACCAAGAGAGCTAGCTCCCTGTTTCTGGAAGAGACTGACTTATAGTACCAGAGACCCAACACAAGACAGAAAGCAAACTGTGATGTCAGACCGATGTCAGTCAGGCCAAAAGTGCAGTCAGAGTTCAGAGGAGGGAGAGCCCACCCAACACGCTTCTTGGAGGAAGCATTATTTTCATTTTAAGGTGGGTCTTGAAGGCACAGATAACATGGCAGAATGGCGGTAGAGGAGGGCTTACCTAGCAATAAGAATAACAAAGGCACAGCAGTAGGAAAATGTACAGTTGTCTGGAGAACAATCAAGATGGCTTAGATGATTCGGTTGGGAAGATCCGTTGGAAACAATATATGAGGGCCTTGAGTGCCAGATTAAAGGTGCCACCTTCACCTTCTTGGTTTATCGTATTGATGTCAGGCCATACTTCTCACCAAAGAGCAGCCTGCTGAAAATGGCACAGATGTTGGGATTATTGAAACAGAAATGAAAGAGGGAAATAGAATCGTGGAAAAACAAACAGACAAGGCAAATTTGCTGACCAGCAGGGTTTGCACAGTTGATGTGCTTAAACTCTCTGGCAGCTGAGGTCAAAAGGCAATGAGATGAAGGATGTTCTTTTAGCACCTGTCCAAGGAGGAGGTGCAGTATTTCAAAAGAAGAAAACATTTTCTCTCGCAGAAGGTTTACAGACAAGAGTGAGTGGGCTTCACTTAGCAGACAATCAGGAGTGGAGAAGGATGGTAGACAGGAGGAAGGAGTTAGGCAGATCAGAGGCCATCTGGAACTGTCTCCCAGAATCCTGCCATTAGTCGTTTGTTCGTTCATTTATTTCATTCGTTTCCTTTCTCTTTCTCCTCTCTTCTCTCTCCTCTTCCTCTCCCTCTTCCCCTCCCTCTTCCCCTCTCTGTCCCTCCCTCTCTCTTCCTCTCTGTATGTACGTATATGTGCATGTATACATATATACCTTTCCCTCTCCAATTATCAAACAAATGAAACAAATAACTGCTCATTCCAGAACTTTGGGAAATATAGAAAATTAAAAAATAACCCAAAATTCTACTTCATAGAGGCCACCATGGTTGATATTTTAGTGTATTTTAGTCTTTTTTCCTATGTTCATGTAATTTTTTATAAAAAAAATACCATACATGCAATTTATTATTCCACTCTTTTAACTTGCGAGAGGAATTTTCTCATGCTCTTTGTAAACGTCAGGTTTTTAATAGCTGTAAATTATTTTATTAAACAGATACTCAGCTTAACTGTTCTTCTGTTGTTAGAACTTAGGTTGTTCCAAAAATTTCTCCTAAGTAGCACTTGTACATATGTCTTTGCACATATTTCTGAGTAATTCCTTAGGGCAGATTCCTAGAAGAGGAATCACTGAATATTCAGGCTCTTTTCAAATTACCTTCTGAAATAGTTGTTAATATACATGCCCGCTTCCCTGCACTCTTACTAACACCAGGTATTATCATTTAACTATTTTTGCTAGTTAGAAAGGCAAACAAAAGTATCTCACTGTTTTTATCACTGTGCTCTGAGTTATTTAGACAAAATCTCCATGCTGGGGAGGAAAGCAACTAGCTATCTGATTGAAGAGCACCTGTCCTGGCCCGATCGTGACCAAGGCTGCCCACTCCTTCTAGTCCCAGCCATTGTTATGGCCCATGCCTGGGTATGGGGTATTGTAGAGAACCCTTGCCACCCACTCTTCACATTTATGGAATATATCCCTTTGTTACTCCCCCACCCAGGGGTGGACAACGGTGAAGACATCCCTCGAGATCTCCTGGTGGGCATCTACCAGCGTATCCAGGGGCGTGAACTGCGGACCAATGATGACCATGTGTCCCAGGTGCAGGCTGTGGAGCGCATGATTGTGGGCAAGAAGCCGGTAAGTGACTTGGGAGGCTTCAG
The DNA here is from genome assembly GCA_003508835.1 of Eonycteris spelaea. Taxonomy (NCBI): domain Eukaryota; kingdom Metazoa; phylum Chordata; class Mammalia; order Chiroptera; family Pteropodidae; genus Eonycteris; species Eonycteris spelaea. The sequence continues at coordinate 111,769 of PUFA01000484.1, read as the reverse complement.
ATTGGACAGGGTTTGGCTCTGGCTCTGCCTCTGCCACCAAGTGGTAAATCAGTGCCTCTCTCTGAGCCCCAGAGCCCCCTCACTTGCCATATGGAGTGGGTGATAATGCATTCCTCAAGGGGTTATTGTGTAGGCTGAGTGAGATGCTCTATGGGAAGACATCTAGCACACTTCAAGGCACACAGTAGGCGCTATATAAATATTAGCATCTTTCCCACCTCTGATTTTGCCTGTCCATCCAAGCAAGGAGCCAGGCTACTAGCTAGTTATCAAACCAAAGTCAAGAACACACTCTAGTCTTCTTGTCAATAAACATCGACAGATGCCTTTCCACTGAGCCCAGAATTTCACTGGGCACCAGGGATGCAGATACGAATCAGACATAGTCTCTGCCCTAGGGCCACTCACAGACCAGGGGAGTGTCAGACAAAGACACCATAATTCTGCCTTACAGTTAGTTTAGGGGAGCACAAAGGTGGGAGAGGTCATTTACACCCAAAGAGATGAGAAACAGCTTCTTGGAAGAGATAACATTGGAACTGGGGTTTGGAGGAAGGGTGGAATATGGCCATATGAAGCTGGGCAAGAAAGGCATTCCAGACAGAGAGAGCTACTGGGAGAAAGGCAAGGCAGCAGAAAAGCCCAAGCCTTAGTTTCTTAGGCTCCTTGTGTCTGAGTGACAGTGACATGTATCAGAGATAAATGTCCTCTTTCAGTTGATGTTAAGGTGCCTGAAGCTGCCATACTGGTCTTCCTGACACCTATTTCTTCATGCCTATCTAGGTCCTGTCTCTTCCTCATCGTCGACTGGTTTGCTGCTGCCAGCTCTATGAGGTGCCAGATCCAAACCGCCCACAGAGGCTAGGGTTGCATCAGCGTGAGGTCTTCCTCTTCAATGACCTCCTTGTGGTACGTGCATTGTAGGGGAGGAGATGGAGGGGAGGCAGTAAGCTGGGCCTCTGGGTCTGGTGTGAACTATTGTAAACATTGGTGGTGGAGGCATGGTAGGTGAGGTGCTCTGCCATGTGATCTGTGCAGTCTTATACAAGGCGTAGGCCACCCTTGCCACTCGTTTACCTCCTGGATCCATTTGGAGGTCGTGACAGCCACACCACACAGAAGTAGAAAATGTGAGGACCAGAGAAGATAATAGACTTACAACCTGGGAAGTGGTAGGAAATGTCCCTGTCTACCTCAATAGCCCAGAGGGTTGGGTGGAGTGAAGTGAACCTGTGACCTCGGAGTCAGTCTGAAACCTTTGGGTGGTCAGCATGCTTGAAGTGATTCTTAAAGCCGAGCTCGTCACCAGTGTGCCCATGAGTCCTTCAGAGCTGGAACTCTTATGACTCTGCAGGAGGAAGGAAATTTCAGGGTCTCCTGTTCAACCTCTTATCCAGGGTAAGAACCGGCTTGGCCCCCTGCCTGCATGATTGCGAGGACAGAGGGCTGCTTTCCTCCAATGCAGCCAGTTTTCCTGTCAGAGGGCTCTGACTGCTAGAATCTGTATCTCCATGGTTTTCCTCCAATGATTGTCACTCCACCCTTGGGATCACAGAGAACAAGTTTTTTTCCCTCTGCTCAGGAATTTGAAGACGGTGACTTGTACTCTCTTGATCTTCTCTCCTTTAGAGCAGGGTCTATCAACCTTGCCAGTATTGACATTTGGGACCAGATAATTCTTTGTAGTGGAGACTATTCTGCACATTGTAGGGTGTTTATCAGCACAGTCTGGTCTCTACCTACTAGATGATCGTAGCACTCCCTCAACCAAAAATGTCTCCAGACATTGCTAAATATCCCCTTGGGAGCAAAGTCACACCCAGTTGAGAATCACTGCTTTAGATGAAGCCCCTGTAGTGCTCCTTCTGATCCTTAATTTCCTCCTCTGTGAAATGGGGCTACTCCCTATCTTATAGGGTTGTTCTGAAGTTGAAATAAGAGGTCAGATGTGGAATAGCCTATCCAAGAGGAATGTTTGGCTCACACAGGTGTTGAGTAAATGTTTCAATATCTGTCACTCACTGACAGCTGTGTGTCCAGCCCCATGCTAGGCACTGAGTTCTCAGAGATGACTGAGATTCAGTCCTTGTTCTTGGAGAGCTGACAGTCTGAAGGACAAAAAAAAATGTTTCGCCTAACTGCACTGTAGCCATTCTGAAATCAAATATTTGCTTTTAGATGCAAGTTGCAGACTGCTCTACTTGCAGACTGTTTGAGGTGTTCACCTCTTATGTGAGTTGAGTCCAGAGTGCCCAAATACTTGATAAAGACCTTGGGTTGTTGAGAGGAAGACTTGTTAACTGTAACATTGGTTCAGCGGAGATTACCATTGTGTGCTGGGGCCTGCAGGGGTGGGCAAGATACATGAAAACCAGACTCCAGACCTTGGTGCTCCTGGTCCAGCAAGGGGCGATCACACACTTGGAGAGCTGTCCTCAAGCCTGTTGGTGAAAGGCACTGAACCAGCACTCTGGTGTCAGGGTATCTGTGTGGGGTGTTAGAACATGCTTCCTGGAGGGAGCAGCATTCAGTTACTTCCTATGAAAATTGTAAACACCTGTTTGTGCATCGTCATTGCATCAGGGATTTGCATTTTTTCCTGTCTCTCCTGTTCTGCTCCTCAAACTTCAGTTCTTCCCAACTCGTGGGTACGTGTGTTTGTGTGTATGTGTCTGTTAGTGGCGGTGGGAGGGAGGAAGGTGACCAAAAATAGGTGTCATGTAGAAATTCCCCACCTCAAACCCTGCCTCTTATCTTTTTCCCACACTTGTTCAAGGTTACCAAAATTTTCCAGAAGAAGAAGATCTTGGTGACGTACAGCTTCCGTCAATCCTTTCCCCTTGTGGAAATGCACATGCAGCTCTTCCAGAATTCATGTGAGTGCCTTCTTGGATCCCATCATCCCGAGAGTCTGTGCCATGGCCCCATGCTCATCTTTCATCCATACCAACCTCCAGTGTTTGGAGTTCTTCATAACTGGGCTGAGGTCTCCAACGCACCTACTTGGTCCTGGGTTATAGGGCAGGCTGGGTTGGAGTGTGACTGGGTCTGTTCCCTGGGGAGCTGATGGTCTTGCAGAGAACCACAGTGTGTATGTTTTTTTTGTGGGCTGAAGAGGTGGTGATCACGCTGTGCTTTGAAGGCCTGAGTCAGAGTTGGGTGGCCTGTGGGCAGCAGAAGCCATGTGAGTAGAGGCAGAGTTGTGAAGGAAGGGGTTCTAGAGAGCAGCCAGAATTCAGTTTGCCCTTTCATCCCAGAGTAGAGGGAGTAACAGGGCCACGACTCCCAGGAGGCTATTGGGGGCTTTGGGGACGAAGGGGAGCCACTTAAGATTCTCAAGCAGAAAAGAGGCTCAGTCAGAGTTAGACATTAGAAAAATTAATTTGCATAAGAGGCACCTCGCTTCACTCCTGACAGAGGGGCCCTACCTACCCTTGCCCCACAGATTACCAGTTTGGGATCAAGTTGCTGTCTGCGGTACCTGGTGGGGAGCGAAAAGTCCTCATCATCTTCAACGCCCCCAGCCTCCAGGACCGGCTGCGCTTCACATCTGACCTGCGTGAGTCTATCGCTGAGGTGCAGGAGATGGAGAAATACCGCGTGGAGTGTGAGTAGACCTGCCCCGTCTCCTTCTCCACCTCCTGATAAGGTTCCCCGCCAACACCAAGAATCCTGTCCTCTGAGAATCTCAGAGTTGAGGGTTAGCTTGTCCAACCTTCCTACCCCCATTTCAGGAACCCTTCAGCCTCTGCTTGAATACCTTCAGTGACAAAGGGCTCATTACTTCTCAACCTCTGATTATTATTCCAAGCCCTAATTATGAGCCAACTCTTCCTTCTAATGAAAGTCAGCAGGGAGAAGAATCAGGGTATTGGAGGTTGGACTCTAGTTTCAGATCCCAGGTATGCTACTTATTATATGGGTAAACTGGGGCAAGTTGCCTGACTCTCTGAGCCCCAATTTCTTCCTACATGAAATTGGGATAATGAAATCTCCTTTACAGAGTTGTGGAGATTCAGTGAGATAAGGCCGACAAGGTGCCCTCCATCCTAATAGGACACTAGTGTTGAACATCCTAGGTGTCCAGCAAATGTTATTCTCCTTCCCGGCCTCTCCTCTCCTCTCTCCACATGCCGGTTTCTCAGCCAAGTCCCAGTGACCCATCCTCCTGGCCCCCAGGGGCCATACCAAGTTATTTTGATCGCATATAATGGAAAGTAGTGATTACATCTCATTCCTTCTAATGCTGTCCAAGTTTTTTCTTCTCCAGACTAAGCAGTCACAGTTAAGTAACATGGTATTAAGGAGAAAGAAGCAGGGAGGGTGGGAGGGTGGGAAGGTGGGAGAGAGGGAGAGAGAGAGTGGGGGAGAGAGAGAGAGAGAGAGAACAGAGAGACAGAGACAGAGAGACAGAGACGGAGAGACAGAGGCAGTGGACATCTCCTCAGGGAGGCCTTCACAGTTCCAGGGTCTACTCTAATCAGCAAGGCAGGGTCCCACATTTCAGTTCACCAGATCCTTGAGGCCCTGTGACATTTAGAGAGAAGGGTGAGCATACCAAGATGAGGGGAGTGTGATAGGAGTCTCCATGACCTCCACAGGGGGTGAGGTAGGATATAAGGAGGCCAGAGAGCACAGGCTCTGGACTGAGGTGGACCTGCTTCCAGAATGTCCGCTCCCCCATTTCCAGCTGTATGACCCTGGGCATGCTTTATGACTTCTAAAATTCTCAGTTTCTTCCTCTGAAAAATATGAATGATAATACTTACCTCCAAGCTCTTATGAGGATTGAGAGAGATCAAGGATCCATAGCACCCAGCATACTGCTGGCACATAATAGAAAAGACGATTTCTGTCTGTTTCCTACTCCTGTTTTTCCGAGAGCCCTCTGCTCTGGAGCAAGGTATCTGAGAACTAAGTGGACTCTGGAAGGATTGCCCTTTGCCATAGGCTAGAAGGGCCTTTGTGTCTCTGTTGTGAACCAGTTGCTGTGAAGCTCCATTTTGAAGCGCAAGGGGTGCTTTGGGAGACCAGATTGAGAGTGGGCAGGGGAGGAGAGAAGCAAGAAGGGCAAGAGGAAGGAGAGAGGAGCAGGAGGAGCAAGCACCAAGAGGGAGGAAGGGAAGACCCAGCCAGAGGAGAAGGTACAAGATGGGGGCTGGGCACTGCAAGAGGCTGAGGAGATGTAGCTGAGGGTTAGGGGTACATTCTGGCAGTCCACAGGGTAAAGCAGGGGCCCTGGGGACAGAGTAGGCAAGAAGGGAGAAGGCCCGTGGAGGGCTGGGATCAGTCAGATGTCCTCTCACTGACCTTCCTGACCTTCACTCCCTGTCTCCCCCACTGCCACCCAGCGGAGCTGGAAAAGCAGAAAGGTATGATGCGGCCTAACACCTCACAGACCGGAGGAGCCAAGGACTCAGTGAATGGCACGTTGGCCCGCAGCAGCCTGGAGGACACGTATGGGGCAGGTGATGGGCTCAAACGGGGCGCACTCAGCAGTTCCCTGCGAGACCTCTCCGATGCAGGCAAGTCTTCTGGGCCCTTGCCCTGGCTGGGGAGACGTGGGACCCAGTGTCCTCTTAGCCTCCTTTTACTGACCGCCAGCCTTCCCAGCACCCAGCACACACGCATGCCCCCAGCCTTCATCCAGAGCCCTGGGCACTGTGCTGCAGGGGGCCTGGGAGCCAGGTCAGGACAGATGGAGCCCAGAGTTTGGGCCAGGGAGTGTGAAGTGGGGCCATAGTCTTAGCCCCTCTCTGCTGCTCCACCTCTCCTCCTCTCTTTCCTCTTCTATTTCTCCGGCACCACCTCTCCTCCTCCTCCATTTCTTCCTCCTTTTGCTCCTCCTTCTCTACCTCTCCTCCTCCCCACCACCCCCTCTTCAATGGGGGAAAGGGAATAGGGGTGTCTGTCCCCGGGAGGGGCCCAGGCTTGGTGCCCAGCTCTGGAGCCCAGCAGGGTGAGGAGGGGGGGTTGCCGCTCTGACGCTGGGCTCCTTGCTTGTGGGTGCAGGGAAGCGGGGGCGGCGTAACAGCGTGGGATCGCTGGACAGCACCATCGAAGTAAGTGCCAGCTCCTGCTCCACTCGTCCTCTGCATGAGCCCTGCCCCAGTGCCATGGACCCTGGAGGAGGAGGGGACCTGTTGCTTCCTCCACCTTCCCTGCTGGGAACCCTGCGGCTGCCTCTCCCAGCCAACCACTTTCTCCATCTGTCCTCAACTCTGTCTGTCCTCACTCTGCCTGTCTCTAAGTCTGTCTGTCTCCCACTCTCCCAAGCCCCCTCTCAACCCCTGGGCTGATTCTGAGCAGTGAGGCCCTTGGAGTTGGGACGTGAGGAGCTCTTACCTCTAAGTCCTGCTCTTGGAGCCTGAGCGAGTCACTCTGTCTCTCTGGGCCTAACATCCCGTCTGCCTGCAAATTGGGGATGAGGAGGAGGGTCTGCTAATTCTTCCTCTCCCAGCTGAGGCTCAGATGAGATAGTGGATGTGACAGCAGAGCTCCGCAAGCTGGGGAGCTTCACGTACAAGTACAGGACTGTGACTCTGTTTTCATGATGCCGTGGGGTTCCTGTCCCCAGCTCCAGCCTTCAGGGCCCAGGGGGAGTTTAGGGTTGGGGATTTAGGACATCTAGATGCGCCTGACTCGCCCCCCCTTTCAGGGGTCCGTTATTAGCAGTCCACGCCCTCACCAGAGGATGCCACCTCCGCCCCCACCCCCGCCGCCAGAGGAGTACAAGAGCCAGAGGCCCATCTCCAACTCCTCGTCCTTCCTGGGCTCCCTGTTTGGAAGCAAGCGGGGCAAGGGGCCCTTCCAGATGCCACCACCACCAACAGGCCAGGCCTCTGCCTCCTCTTCATCTGCTTCTTCCTCCCACCACCACCACCACCACCACCACCATGGTCACAGCCACGGTGGCCTGGGGGTGCTGCCCGATGGGCAGTCCAAGCTCCAGGCCCTGCATGCCCAGTATTGCCAAGGACCAGGCCCTGCCCCGCCGCCCTACCTCCCACCCCAGCAACCCCCTCTTCCCCCACCTCCTCAACAGCCCCCACCCCTGCCCCAGCTAGGATCCATTCCACCACCTCCAGCCTCAGCCCCACCTGTGGGGCCACATCGCCACTTCCACGCCCATGGCCCAGTCCCAGGCCCCCAGCACTATACCTTGGGCCGACCAGGCAGGGCTCCCAGACGGGGCACTGGAGGACACCCTCAGTTTGCTCCACATGGCCGCCACCCCCTGCACCAGCCCACATCCCCACTGCCCCTGTACAGTCCTGCTCCCCAGCACCCTCCAGCCCACAAACAAGGCCCCAAGCACTTCATCTTCAGCCACCATCCACAGATGATGCCAGCAGCAGGGGCCTCTGGGGGCCCTGGATCCCGGCCACCAGGGGGCTCCTACTCCCACCCCCACCACCCTCAGTCACCATTGTCACCGCACTCACCCATCCCACCCCACCCCTCCTACCCACCCCTGCCCCACCCTCACCCCACACCCCGCACTCACCCCTGCCACCCACCTCCCCCATGGCCCACTGCACGCCTCTGGGCCCCCTGGCACGGCCAACCCACCCACTGCAAACCCAAAGGCCAAGCCAAGCCGGATCAGCACCGTGGTCTGATGAATGGAGAGAGTGAGCTGGGGCCCAGGGAGGTCTGGGGAATCCATAGGAGAGGAGCCTTGCATCCTCTCTGCTTCCTCAGTTTTTCCAAAATATATATACACATAGAAATGTCCTCCTCCCCACTTCCTCCTTGCCTTGGGACTCCTCCTCTGACCCCCAACAGTTGCCACGGGTTTCCTTCCAGATTTGAGGATCCTTGCCACCTGGACACAGGGCTCTCTAGCTCTGGGGAATGGCGATTGGAGATCCCTGCCCTCTTTCTCCTCTCTTTCTCCTCCCTCCTTTTCCCTCCTGGAGGTCTAGCTGGGTGGCCTCAGACCTCTGGGCCAGTGGGAGCTCCCTGTCAGCTCTGGCTGGTAGGGAAGGGCAGGTGTCAGGATGGGTGAGGGTGAAGGCTTCCCCAGGGCACCTCTGGCCTCATGGGGCCAGGAGGAAGCTCCACAGAGTTGTGGCCAAACCTCAGCTGGCTTGGCCCTCTCTCTGACCTCAGGGCCTGGCCACACACTTCCATGTGTCTCTCCATCTGCCAGAGGACATGAACTGTCAGTACACTTGATTGGTAGGCCCCACTTATGCTGGCCCCCCAGATGGGGCAGTGCTTCCTCTCCAGAGCCAGTCTATGCCCCAGCCCAGACCTCTTCAGCTTCAGGACCTTGCCTCTCCTTGCAACGCTCTTATCCTGATCAAAGTCCAGATGGGTTTGGGGTGGGGGCGGGGGGCTCAGGTCTGGGATGAGAAGGGCCACTGCCCTCCCTCACCCATATTGCATGCCCCCCATTCCCTTACACCTACTCCACCTACAACTGAAGACAATGCACTTTACAGATATCACCCACACACACCTCGCTGGGGCAGGGCACCCAGCATTAGTCCTGAAGAGAGAGGCTCCCAGAAGGCCACCATTAGCCCAAGATGTCTTTCCTGAGTCAGAGATTGAAGCTATCAGAGCAGAGGCTGGGAGCCAGGATGCCTGAGTCCTTCTGTCCATCAAAATCTCCACTGTCTCTCCAGCCCCCTTTACAGCCCTGTTTATTTATTATAAATATATTTTTTACAAGCCCCAGCTCCTCTTGCCCCACATATCCAACTCTTTTCTCAGCTCCCACCTTCTTCTCCCTCTCCACTATGGGCTACAGTACAGACAGACAGATTCTGGCTGTATGAAGGGTCAGGGACCATGGGGCCTGGGAGTGGGGGAGGGCGGCAGCGGGAGGGGATATATGGAGAAAGCTGGGGTTCAGGCATTGTCTTTTTCCTCCTTGTATATAAGAATGTATATTTGATGCCTCATAAAAGACCTTGTGCTCACCTCCTGCCTCTGCCTCCTCCTTATGCCCCCTCCCCCACAGTGGAGACTTTGGAGAGAGAGGCCTTAGCCCTGGGAGGTGAGACACTAATGGGAGAAGCTGCAGCAACTGGGTGGGTGAGATGCTTCTGTTGGGTTGGAGGCGGAGATGAGGAAGCTATTCCTATCTCATTTTATTAACAGTCCAAGTGACAGAGTAGTCAGGCTCTGGTCTGTGGAGTTGATCCAGTTCAAATCCTGGGGGTTTTCCTTGCTAGGCCAGTACATTTGGGAGACACTCTCTCTGAGTCTCAGTTTCCGCAGTTTGAAACTTGGAGTGACACATGGAGGTAACAAATGTCAAGCAGCCAGCATGGAGTAGGTGCTCAGCAAGCTAGTTTCCTTCTCTTCTGTTCATTCGTCGGATACTTCCTTCTACTCTCATGGTGCCTATTCTCACCCTTCCTGTGACTGGCCTGGCTTTGCCCTGGAGGCCTCTCCCCTCCCCATAGTTGGCCACATTTCTGTCCTTGAGGGGAGTGGTTACCTGGGCCAGGAAGCCAGGGGCTAGTTACATTATAAGAGCTCTGTATATATACTTAGGATGTTAGATAACAAATAGCTGGACTCCCTTTAGTTTACCGAGGAAGAGATAGCCCGAGAGAAGGAAAGGATCTTTCCCAAGGCCACACAGCAATTCAGGATGGGAGTTCCTGACTTCTAGGCCAGGCCCCTTTCCAGTACCCCAGACTGCCTTTCTGTGAAACTCTAGCACTGTTGATTACATCCTGGGTCTCGGCAGAGCCATGGAAGAACGGGACAGAGCAATGGCTCTCGTTTAGGGTCAACAGGGTCCCCAGAAGCAGCAGTCAGTAAATATTTTTGGTGCTGCCTTAGAGTCTGGCATGGCTTCTAAGAGGGCATGATTTGGATGGCCCCACTCTTTAGCATCTTAGACCAATGCCTTTGTTTTCTTCCTTATATGTACATTTAAGCAAAAGCAGCAGTTGGAGTCATCTAAGCATTTGATGCCTCCTCGAGGACCTAGGGGTTTGAAGAGCTTAGAGGGTCAGGAATCAAGTCCAGTCAGCAATTTTTTTGTTTGTTTCTTCCCTGGTGGACCAAGCAGTACTGCCCCTTCTCCCACCTTCAGTTTGATACTGGTTTTGTCTTCCCAAAGCTCAGTTTTAGCACTTAAATCCTGGCTCAGTCACAGACTTGACTGTGTTGCCTTTGGCAGGTTACCTAGCCCCTAAGAGCTTGTTCTTTTCCTCTGTAAAATAGGGATAATAATCTTGCAGGGAAATTGTTGATAGATGCATATGAAATATCTACCTCCTGCCAGACACACAGTGAGCTGTTTTCAACCACCTACAGAAACAAATGCAAACTCCGTGTCTTGACATTAGATGTTATGCACCATGTGGCCCCAGCTGATCTCTGTAGTCTTAACTCTCATTCTTTGCCCACACTTTGGTCATCCACTCACTGTTCCCTGAAAAGGCTTATGTGTAATTTCCAAACTCAGTACAGTCGACCCTTGAACGACATGGGTTTGAACTGCACAGGTCCCTTTATATGCAGATATCCACATTGTTTCAAGCATCAACTGTATTTTACCTGTGCCTTCCCCTCTGCCAGACGTGCCGTTCCCCAACATCCCTGGTGAAGATTTTCTCACTTTTGTGAGATGGGGTTAAAAGACTTATCCCTCACAGAATGTGCCCTCATGTCATTTTCTACCTTCCCCACCAGGCTATACGTGGCTCAAGAGTGACACTGGTTTGAATCATCTCTGTTCAGAGCATTGCCCAGCACAGTGCTTGGTACAGCACAGATGACACTGAAATTTGGCTGATTTGAATGAATAGTTCTTTCTAAGCTAAATCTTAGAGTAAGTTATCTTTGGTTGATTTATTGATTGATGCACCCATATACCAAGCTTATGGGCCCCTCTGGGACCTTCTCATGCTTCCTTTAGCTTTTTCCAGTGTTCTCCTACTCTCTCTTCATCAATGAAGTCCCAGCACTGGGCTGTCCCTACCCCACCTTCCCCCTTCTCATCAACCAGACTGTAGAGGGGTAGTGTAGCTCCTCACTTCTCCATTTTTTTGAGGACCTAAAAACAAGAAGCCCATTGGCTATTTTCATATCAAAGGTTCTATTGCCAGTCTCTTTAGGGATGAGGATGGAGAGGGGCAACACATAACAAAGGACAAAGGTCCTGGAATCTCACAAAATTCTTATCTTTGTCCTAGACCAGTGCTGTCCAATAGGTCTTTCTGTGATGGTGGAAATGTCATATAACTACGCTGTCCAATAAGGCAACCCCTGTCCACATGTGGCTACTCAAAATGTGGCTAGTGATGCTGAGGAACCGAATTTTTACATTTAAATTTAAATAGCCACACGTGGTAGTGGCTACCGTATTGAATAGTGCAGGACAAGACCTTCAGTAATGGACAGCCTGGTGGGAATATGTCGATACAATATAATAAGTACAGGCCCAGGAGAAAACGCACAGCATGCATGAGAGCACAAAGAAGGAGAAAACCCAGCTTGGAGTGGGATGGAGTCGGTGGGTCAGGGAAGGTTTTCTGGAACTTCCCCTTTCACTGAGTCTTGAAAGGTGAGTAGGAATTGGCCTGGTAAAGAAGGACATTTATCAGAGGGAGCAGCATATGAAAAGGCCTGAGGTGTGCGAGTCTGCAATGTGTTTGTGGAATAATGAAAAAGGAACTGGAGAGGGCAGCCTAGGAGTGACGGCATGGAGGTGGGCTGTCCATGTATCCTCATTCCTCTGTTGCCTAGGTTTTCTCGCTAAGGCCTCAGTAGGAGCTAAAGTAAGATTAGGTGATACATTGGGCTACATAGTGTCTCCACTGTAAAGTTACTATTTTTCCCGTTGTAATTAATGAGTATCTTTTGGAGAGATGCACTGAAATAATGTAAATATCCTGCTACTCCTCAAACTTCCACCCACCAGTTTTAGCATCACTGATGATTCTCCAGGTAGCAAAATGGTGATTTTCAAATGTCATCATTCTTTTGACATGGATTAGCTGGCTTTCCAGTGTAAGGGAGAGCTTTTTCTTCTCCCGCATTTATTTATTTATATCCTCATGGACTCATGGTTGTTTATTTTATTCAATGGGCTATAACACATTCATATCATTCTTTATTTTGACATTGCAAATGCTGCAGATTTGGCCATCCAGAGGCCCTCTAAGCTGGCTCCTGTGTCCTTCTGGCAGGTCTCCATCTTTCTTTGAGCACTTCCTTGTTTTCTGGCATCACAAGATGCTCCAGGCGCATCTTGTACTTTCCCTGCTCTAGCCCTGGAATCAGCCATTTTTTGAAGAAGCCCTGGTTCTTTTTGATTGAGGATGACACTTAGGAACCAAGATTTAGGCACTAGGTGTTACAGCTGCTTTAAGAGTTTTGCTTTTTTATTTGAAAAAATTTGAACATCTACTGATGATTTTCTAATTCATTTAACGAAGAGCTTTCCCTTTCCCTCATTTTATTTATTTATATCAGTGTGGAGTTATGGATTTTTATTTTATTCAATGAGTTATAATCCACTACTATCATAAACCATTTGGAATTATTATTTTGAATATATCTTTTTATCATTATATGTATTAAGCACATAACATATCTAAATTTCTCTCTATATACATATACATATACATACATACATACATACATACACACACACACACATATACATATAATCTCCATGAGCATGAGCTCACACAGATACTTTGGTACCTTGAGGAGGCTCTTTTAATAATCCAGGCTAGAGATAGTAAATGGCTCCCACATGGAGTAGAAGATTAGAAAATTACATGGGAGGAGGAAATGGATTCCAGGGCTCTTTAGGAGTCAGAACTCACTAATTGTACCTACTTCAGAACTGTATGGGACCCTATTTTACAAGTCAAAAAAGTGAGGCACAAAGTCACACTTATCCAGTTCATATAGAAAACATGGCGTGAGTGTGGTCAAGAGCCCAGCCGAGCCTTCCAATCACTGCTCTGCACCAGCTCCAAGCCAGGCCCTCTCTTCCAGGTGGGTGCCTGAGGCCAACCTAGCCCCCGGTCCAGGGTGAACTCCCTGATGCTTCCCAATTCCTAACCCTGAAGTGCCCTGACTCAAGTTTGTCCTCAGCAAGATCCAAACTTGGAAAAGGAACTTGTTTCCTGAGCACTTTACTGTGTGTGTGTGTGTGTGTGTGTGTGTGTTGTGTGTTGTGTGTGGTGGTGATGGTGGTGGGGCACCATCTGAGACTTTTACAGGCAGAATTGTATGGCAGTCAGACAGACTTTGGGTTGAATTCTGGCTCTGCCACTTACTATCCCTGTGACTTGGGTAAGTTTATACTTCTCAGAGCTTCAGTCTCCTCATCTGTAAAACACATATAACAATACCTATTTAATAGCACCTGGCCCTTGATGAATGGAAGTCATCATTATCTCTAATCTTCATAACTACCCTGTGAAGAAGGGATTATAGCAGCTAATTGGATAAATGAGAAAATCAAGGCTCAGGGTGTTGAGGTACTTGGCAGATCTCAGTGGGTGAATGTCAGCTTCAAGGGACCACGTCTGTCTTGGTCACCATTACATTCCTAGGGCCCAGAAAAATACCTGGTACATAGTAGGAATTTAATAAATATTTCTGAATGAATGAATGGGATCTGACTGGCTTCAAAGACTCTGCAATTTCCATTTGCATTTCCAGGACGGTTGGGGGATGTCTGGGTTAAGGACCTCAGAAAAGGCTATGGGAAGCCTAGGCTGAGCTGAGACCCTGTGTACAGTGGGCAAGTTTTTCAATGTTTCTGGAAATGGTTCTTCATCTACAGAATGAGTAAATTGACCTACACCTTTCCCAAAACCATTGCAAAGATTAAGGGAAATAATTGGTATGAAAGAGCTATGTGGACTGTTTAATGCTTACCCATGTGAGAGGCTAGGGATTTTACTGTTATTAGCATCACCCTGCCTAGCTTTATTTCTCATTCAGACAGTTCAGTTGGGTCATTTACCTGTGTTTCTGGTAGAGAGGGGCTGAGGTTTCCCTGACACCTAGAAAACTAGAAAGGAGATGTCACTTACTATTTGTATTACTTGAGACAAGTTTTTTTCACAAGCCAAGTATTAATAAAGATTCCAAACATTGAAGGTAATATAAGAATTCAGGTGATGAAAATATGAAATCACTAGACACAAAGCCTGGTACAAAAGAGATCCTTAATGACATCTGACATATTGGTTGCTGACTCTCAAGAATAAAAATAAGTTAACACATACTGAGGGTCTTCTATGTGGCAGGTACTGTACAGCAGCCTTGCAAAGTAGGTGTTATCATTCTTCATTTGTTTCAGAAGTTGGGACTTGCCCAAGGTCACATAAAATGGAAGAGCTGGTAGGACTAGAAGTCAGGCCTGTCTGACCCTAGGGTGTAAGCTCCTACCAGTGTGCCCTGCTCCTGCAGATAGGCTGTCCTTAGCTCAGTCCTGAAGCAGGCAGGATGATGTACCTAACTGTGATTAGGAACAATTAACTGAACAAAGGAATGACACTCTCTACCCCCTTCAAACAAATTTGAGCATATAGCAGATGTTTAATATACACAGAAAATGCTTGCAAAGAGTGTATATTATTTTCAGTCAATATATACTAAGGCTGCTCAAAAATATACTTTCCTTTTTCTACTGTTTACTCAACATTAATTTACTGCTTACCATGCCAAGTGTTAAGGATGTATAAGGCCACATGGTCCGTGCCTTAAGGAATTCAGTCTGATGGGGAAACACAAAATAAGCACTTAATCGGCATGTACACAAGTACTCTCATATGTGCACAGCAGGTGTTCAAACTGTATGCCATAGGCCCACAACTGCTGAATAATATAATGATCCTAAAATGTATTAGATGCCTGATGTATGGGCAAAGTACTGGTTTGATAATCCAAGTAGTTGCGATAAACCTATTCGGAAACTGCTCAACAAACACGTACACAATAGGAGTAGACGTACACATAGTAGGTACTCAAATGCACATGACAGGGCTACACACGATAAATACAATCCATGTACACAGATATTTGATAAGTACACTGTAGACTCACAAATGGGCAAAGTCATACGATAGGCACTGATAGGTGATAAATGTGCTGTTGCTAAACATTCAATTGTTAAAATATATATTTAGGCTTATTTTGTAGGACTATGTGCCACAAATATGCACACAATAAAAGTGCATACAGAAAAGTTTAAAGTGTTCATTAAAATGCTGACTGACAATGGCTTTTGGGAGCTAAGAATGCAAACCCCATCTCTGATAGGCCTCCACGCGCAACCTTAGAGGAAATAAATATTTTCTTCCTTCCCTGGGACCCAGGATTCTAAAAATCCATAATTTCCGTGGAGTGAGCAGCCTCCTGCCTTCCTTCTTTCAAAACCCCAGAAGTGTCAGAGCCTAGAGCTGGAGCTCCTTACGTCACCCCGAACCTGCCTGCTAGCAGAAGGGGTCGCTAGCTATCAGGCACCAGAAGCCGCCTTTTGTCACCACACCGGAAAGAACCGGGAGGAGAGAATGTAGGGGCGGGCTGCCCGCCAGGTTGAGGTCATCGGGCGCGGGGGTGGGGCGGTGCCAGTTTTCGTCCTACCGCCCACGACGCCTGCCCTCTTTCCGGTCGTCTCCAAAACGCGCATGCGCACCACTGGCCTTTAAACGTGCACCGCTGGTCCATCCGGAAAAAGGATCCGGCATTTTAATTACAGTTTTGCTCCTCCGCCACTGAGGCGGACTACTTGCTCTCAGTCTGGAGCTACTTTTGAGTTCCCGCGTCCATTTAGGGAACCCACGCCTGCAGATTCTGCTCTGTCTTCACGGGATGAAGGCTTCTTAGGGCTTGGCCTCACACGAGATATATGAGGCTCGGAGGAACACTCCGCGGAGGGATCCGGTTTGTTGTGGTGAGGGGTGGGGACGCTGACAAACCAAGATGGCGGCGGCAGCGACGAAGGCCGCGGCGGTTGGGAGGTAACTGTGGTGGTGAAGGCTGCAGGTGCTGGGGGGAGCGTCAGAGTTCGGAACGAACAGAGCAGGACGAAGAGGCGGTAGCGGCAGCGTCAGCCTGTGCCTCTGAGAGCGCGACAGCCATCACGCCCCCCTGGCCCTCGGCGGGCGGCGGTCGCCCCGCTTAGGGCCTAGTCGCCGAGCAGTGCCTCGGTTTCATACAGTGGCGTCCGCCATGAGTCCTTAAGGGCGGTCTGAGCCCTCCAGTCCTAGGGCCCACCATGGAGCCGGGGTCTGACGACTTTCTACCGCCGCCGGAATGCCCGGTGTTCGAACCTAGCTGGGCGGAGTTCCGAGACCCTCTTGGCTACATCGCGAAAATCAGGCCCATCGCCGAGAAGTCGGGCATTTGCAAGATCCGCCCACCCGCGGTAAGGCCCGGGGCCGGTGGTCGCCGGCGGCGAGGCCGGGGATTAGGAACTAGGGTAGCCGGCGGGGGAGTCTGGGGCGGAGGCACCTCGAGATGTGGGGAAATGGGGTGGCTGGGACCGTTGTGGCTGTGGCGCGGGGTCAGAGAAAGGGTGCTGGGCCAGGGGTCCTCGTGATGTGAGACCCCCAAGTGACCTGGGCTCAGAGAGCCACCCCGACTTCCATCTCGCATTTCAGAATCACTCCTGGTAAGAGTCCAGACCTGGATACCTAGTGGGTCGGGGAGAGCTCACAGAGAGGCACCCGCACACTCTCTTAGTTACCCCAGACCATCCAGGTCAAGGCTGCTCTAAATAAGGCCCATTCTCCCTCCACTGTCATCACTTAAGTCAACGGTGCCTTTTAGTGAAAGATCACAGCCTTGAAGGTAGACAGACCTGAGTTTAAAATGCCACTCTGCAGTTTCCCAGCTGTGTGACCTTGGACAAGTAGCATAATTTCTCCGAGCCTCTGAAATGGGTCCCAGGAATGTTTATTTCAAAAATTGGATTAAATTAGGTAGCGTCTGTGTGTAGTAGGCACTAGATAAGTGGTAATTAGAGTGACTGCGAAGGTGTTTGATGTGGTCATTGGTTTGCTCCTATGTGAATTGACTCATGTTTACTCACACCCTGTCTGGCCAATCCATCTATGATAATATCCTGGCCTGGTAGATCACTCAGGAAATCATTGTCACAGGGAATGCTCTATTTGGCTCCCCTGAGAGGGGTTCGGGGAATTGTCCCCTTCTTTTCCTAGTTGAAGGCAGTACCTGGGTCTTTACTGCACATCACCCCTCCCCAGACTTGACTTCTGTGGAGAGGCTTAGACCAGTCACCTTGGTGAGGGGTATGAGTCCTTCTCAGAGGATTTCTACTCTGCCCTGTCCCAGGATGTAGCAGGTCCAAGAAGATAGGGTATTCTTGAATTCCCAGAAACAGAAAGGAGCTATGGAAGCTGCCTCCTTTGGAACACTTGATTCCCAGAGGTCAGTGACAAAGGGCATATCTTTGCTCCTAGGCCTGGCTTCAGGCCAGGAGAAGGCCCCCAAGGGCTAGGATAGGCTGGCATGGAGAAGAAATGATATGTGTTTTCAGTCACCACTTGGGATTACAAGGGCAGGAATTGAGTTTGTCTGGAACAGGGTGTTTTTGAGTTGGTGTCTCGCTGAAACAGAATGGGAAACCTCACTGCCACCTGAGGAGGGCACCGCAGGCCTTCTTATTCAACTTGGTGCTTTCTGGTGCTCTGCCACAGATCTAGGCAGGTTTCAAATGGATCCTCTGGGAGGTGTTGGGTAAGCTAATTTCTTCCTTGTTGGAGCCTGGCCACAGATCTCTGAGGTATCCCTGTCCATGGTAAGGGAGTGGTAGTGGGTAATGAGAGGTCAGGAAGGCTAGCAGAAAGGAAAAGCCGGAGTCCTGGGCAGCCTCAAGGAGGCAGTATCTGACAAAGGAGGTAGTTGAGGCCTGAATTTCTGTTTTTCTATCTTGGTTATCTGGCAGGCTGGCCTTGTACAGATGTTTTTACCTTTCCTTGGGGGACCAGAAGGGGAAAAGTGACATCTCCCTAGTGTGTGTGACATGCAGGGGGCCGTCCTTTGTTATGCTTCTCTACCTCTACAGTGTGCTTCTCTTTAATTCAGGAGACATGGCTGTCTGGTTTTGCTGTTTTGTTTTTTTGTTTGTTTGTTTTTATTTTGTTTTTGTTTTTCCTTCCTCCTGTAGGGCTGCCCCTTGGCCGCCTTTAGGTAGCCAGGCCTTCTGGCTGGAATTTGAAGCACTCACTCAAGTAGTGCTTGGTTCCAGAGTGGTAACCTCTGTATGGGTGGGTGCTTGGAAATGGAGGTTTGCCTGAGGAAGGGCAATTTGGGTTCTGAATTGCTAGACAGGCGACTGCTATTCTTGGGGAAGGATGGGTGAGAGGAGAGTGTTGGTGCTCTGGAGTAGACCCCAAGGGAGCTTGCAAGGACCTTGCTTCCTCCATCAGGTAGCCAACCTTTTTAGCAGCATCCTGATAGTACTGATGTACTGAGTGTTCGGCATACAGGAATGTGGGACTTGAAGGCAGCATGAGGGAGCGCACAGGTTCCAGGTAGAGCTCGGTGAGAAGGTTTGCTGGACCTTCCCCAGCTATCTGTTATACCCACAGCTCCTCCTGCTCTAGGATTCCGGTTCTGCCATTTCCTGTCAGGTTGCTTAATGTTGCAGTTGTTCTTATCTAGAACTTGATTCAGCAGGAAAGATGGGTGCCTGGAATTTGGGATTTGAGAGCACCTTTCTACCTAGGTTACCTGCGCTGAGGGGAATGCCCTACTAATAGGAGGCAAGAGGCATGAGAAGCTTGTCTGGGCTTGAGCTATAACATTTTAGTCTTTTTTTTTTTTTTTTTTTTTTTTTTTTTGCCCCTGCTTCACCGAGCCCCAGGTGTTTGCTCTCTCTTTGGGGGGTGGGGGAAGTATGTGTGGTTGCAAGTTTGAGTTCTCTGGCCCTTTTCTAAAAATGTGCATGCAAATTTTAGGCCGACAGCTTTTTCTTTTCTTTTACTGTCTCTCCCCCCCTCCACATGCATGTATGAACATTGGTAGCCTGGTGTAGTGCAAAGAGCCTTGGACTGGCAGTCAGAAGACATGGGTTCTAATCTTGGCTCTACCACTAACAACATGCAGTTTTGGAGAAATCACATTTCTTCTTTGGGCCTCACTTTCCCCATTTGTAAAATGAGGGCATTAGTCTAGGTTATCGTGGGTTCTTTTCACCACCCCAGCAGGAGTCAGAGCTCTGGGGAGGAGAAGACTACATGAGAGGAGAGGTTTTGTGGAGGAGGGCATTGGGGTGGGGGCTCTCCATAGCCACCCTTTGGGCAGGACACAACAAAGTCCAACTTGGCAGGGCAGAGTCTTCCCTCAAACTTCCCTTTCTTTGCCACCATAGTCGAGCATCCCAGCACTTACACCCTTCCACCCCCACCAGCAGAGCTTCCTCCTCTCCCTCTTCCTACCGGGCAGGTGTTTGAGAGAGGGCCCACAGGAGCCTTATAGACTATGTGAATGATGCAGATTCTTCTTCCTACTCCTTGCTCTTTCCTGCATTGTCTATCTCAGGTCCTTTAAACTGAGATAACAGACATTAAAGGCCCAGATTTTTAAATCCTGCCAGAATCAGAGCTGAGCTACCCTACATGTGTATTGGGTGGTGGGGTCATCTTTAGATGTCAAGTCTTAATGATGGCACCCTTTGAATAATATTTTCATTTGAAAACCAGTTCAGTTTTCCATATTGGTCTTGTGAGGAAGCCAAGGCAAACATTCATACTCCTACCTTACAGATGAGAAAACAGGTTCAGGAAAGTAAAATCCCATAGCTTGTAAGTAGTGGAGCTAGAATATGAACCCAGGTCTTCTGTGTGCTTTCGAGTACTTCCAGACTGTGTGTCCGACAGTACATGCCTAGGAGATGAAGGGTTAATGTGGGTGTAGGGAAAGTTTGGGGTCAGCTGTTTTGGGGCTCATCTCTCTATTTCCTGAAGTCCTAGCACTTTATTGTTGAGGGGTACTTGGGAGGAGTTTCCCAGGGCTTGCGCATGCGGCACTAGGTATGTACTTGAGGGGCTGCTAAGGCCCTGCTTTGAGTTCTGTGTGTGGTACAGTGGGTTGGGTATTTGCCAGGTTGAAAGGTCTGGGGAGGCTAGAGGTTTGGGAAGGTGGGAATGGGGTGCTGAACTGCTTTTGGTGTTCTCTGGCCTTGCACTATGCTGGAATAACCCAACTCCCTTTCCCCTCTATACCCCTCAGGACTGGCAGCCACCCTTTGCTGTAGAAGTGGACAACTTCAGATTTACTCCCCGAATCCAGAGGCTGAATGAACTAGAGGTGAGAAGATTAACAGCTGGCGGTGGGGTTGGGAGAATGGATACCTGAACTCTGACCCCTTTTCCCTCATACCTTCTCTGGCTAAGGTACACTACTGACTAGGCCTTTATTCTGCCTTCTGTGAAGTTGCATGGAGGAGGCTTTAGGGCTCTGAATATAACCAAGAGCGGGGGCATTTAGCATTTCTGATGTGGTAGCCCAAAGGCTGGGGCTGTCCCTTTCCCACAAAGGTTTGCTACTTCTAAAGCTCCCCTGTCAACTAATCTACCCTACCTGGCTCAACAAAAGAGACGTGTGGGGCTGGCTTGAGGCCCTTTCTTGCTTGGCCAGGTGAGTGTGGCCTCATTATCCAATTCATCCACAGCCCTGCGCTTCCTGCATTCTTTCCATAGTGTTTGGCAAGGTGGATGGGTGGGTCTCTTTAGAGGCTGGAATGGTTACAGAGGGTCAGGCAGGTAGACTTGTCCTTCTCCCTTTTGTTCTGTACAGGAAGTCCAGCCCCTTTGCATAGGTAGGTGAGTTTTTTCCATTGAGGGCTTGAGAATGTCCAGGGGTAATGAGAATGGGTGCCCTGAAGCCAGTTCCAGGTAAGATCCTGGAATTCCCCATGAAGATATAGGTTAGAAGTATGCTACTATTCCTCTTCCTCATTATTATGTATCCACAAGCTTACTAGATGTTCTGGAGGGCAGGGGAATGTTAGGCGCAGCCAAGTACCCATGACCTAAAAAAGCTTATTTGTCTTCTAGACCAGCAGTCCCTGACCTTTTTGGCACAGGGGACTGGTGCTTCTATGAAATTCTAATGCCTGATGATATGAGGTGGAGCTGAGGCTATTATGCTAGCACTGGGGAGTGGCTGCAAATATAGATGAAAACTGCTCACTCACCCGCCGCTCACCTCCTGCTATGCGGCCTGGTTCATAACAGGCCATAGACTAGTACTGGTCTGTGGCCTGGGGGTTGGGTACTCCTGTTCTAGACCACAGTGCCTCAACCTTGGCACTGTTGACATGTTGGCCCAGATAATTTTTTTGTCATGAAGGGCTGTCCTGTGTATTGCAGGATGTTCATTGGCATCTCTGGCTTCTACCCAATTTAACGCCAGTAGTACTCTTGTAGTTACAGTAACCAAAAATATCTCTAGGCATTGCTGCATGTCCCTTGGGGGGCAAAATTGCCCCTCATTGAGAATCACTGTCCCAGAGTCAGTCTAGGTGTTGTTCAGATCAGAGCAAAATCATCTTTTGTAAGGGGTACAAGATCCTAGAGAAATAGATCTGAACAGATCTTTTGGGGTACAGCTAAGGCAAGGTATTGCCTAGTACGGGACAGGTTTTCTAGAAAGATGTGCCTAATGAGGGGGGAGCAGGGATGAGGCCAAGTTTGGAACACTGACTTGTTGAGATGGAGTAGAATTCCTGGCCCTGTAGGGGTTCTGATAGCTAAGGAGCCATAGGTTGTTTCTTTCTACAAATAGACCTTAGTTTTCTTCATCTATGAAATAGAAAGACCTGTACCCATTCCCCCTAATAGGATCAGAGCAAGGTAGTGAATGCTAGCGACTTATTTAGTTCCCCTGGAATCAGGCTCTCTCACCAGGGTGAGGTGGTTATAGACTTGGGGCCTCGTGGATCCCTTCTTGGGTCACTGAGATTTTAGGGAAGCATGATACATGCTTTATTCATAGGATCCTTGGCCTGCATCAGGTCCTGGACCAGCCAGGTGCTAGTGCTGCTTTGGTACACCATCTCTTAGTTCTTTAGGCCTTTGGCTGCCATGGAACAAAGTTTTGTGGTGCACAAGAAGAGGTGAATATGCTCTTTTGGAGCCTTCATTCTCTGAAACATGCCTAGAGCTTAAATAAAATTCTGGGGTTTCCAGAAGGCCTTCATTATTCCTCTCATAAGTCCAACTTTCTGGGGTAAGTGGACTGGGCAGTTGTTTTATTTCCCTTTCATAATCAGAAAACAGGTCCAGAGAGCAAAACTGATTTTGTTTTAGACTATACAGCAAATCAGCAGAGGAAAAGCTGAAACTTATTTGACATTCAGATATCTTTTTTTAATTGATTAAATTTGACCTATAATAATATTGTGTAAGTTATATAGCATATTACTTTGATACATTTATATGTTGTAATGTGATTGCTGATATAGCAATATATGTATATTCATGTACACACAACACATTCACATTGTATGAGTATAGTCTAATATTCATTATACTGGCATTCAGATCTCTTGGGACCTGCCGTGTGACTGAGGAAACAAAGGTTTTCTATAAAAGAGATGATACACATCCAGCCCTGTCAGGGAGATTGAGAAAGAGTGTATGTAAAGCTTTGGCTATTGTGACCCGACCCTATCCATTTGGGTCCTTGGGCTTATCTACTAGAAGGTGGCAGAGATGAGAGAGAAGTGGGCTAACCACTGCCTAGAGTTTGAGATCCAGTTCATTGGGAGAGGCCCTGGGTAGGGCTGCTCTGTACCCTATCTGGGTAGGGCTGCTCTGTACCCTATCCCTTCCCCTATGATTAGGCCAAAAGACAGAGGTCAGGTGGAAGGGTCAGCCTCTTTGAACCATTTCTTTTTCAGGCCCAGACACGAGTGAAACTGAACTATTTGGACCAGATTGCCAAATTCTGGGAAATCCAGGGCTCCTCCTTGAAGATTCCCAATGTCGAACGGCGGATCTTAGACCTCTACAGCCTCAGCAAAGTAAGAACAGGTTTTTCTCAAACCCCTTCCTACCCCAGACCTTAATATCTTTTGTTACTTTGGGGGCTCCCTTGGTTTGGATAGTGGATCTCTCGGCTGCATTATGCACTACAGCCTGGTAGCACACAAGCTGTCGTCAGTACTTCTGGGCATCTCTTGGCTACAATTTGAGTCTACGTGGTGGTGGTAGGAGGAGGGGGTAGCCCCCAGTCCAGTGATGGGCTAGTTGTCCTCATCGCCCTTCCTGTAGGCCTCCTCCATCAGGTACATACACACAGCGCATCCACATCCTTCCTGCTTGTCCTTGCAGATCGTGGTGGAGGAAGGTGGCTATGAAGCCATCTGCAAGGACCGTCGGTGGGCCCGGGTGGCCCAGCGCCTCAACTACCCACCAGGCAAAAACATTGGCTCCCTGCTACGTTCCCACTATGAACGCATCGTTTACCCTATGAGATGTACCAGTCTGGAGCCAACCTGGTGGTAAGGATGCCAGGCCGGAGTAAAAGGAGGCTTCAACACTTGCTCTTAATGAAACTAGAGACCTGGGAGCTAGACTCCACCCTTTTCTAGTGGTGCTCATTCTCTTCTCACACTGCCCAGGGTCAGAGATTCTGGAGTTACCTATAGGGTCAGCCTACTGTCTGTTATGTGACAAGGTTTTAACTGGTAGAGAAATTCAGAGGAGGGAGAAATCTTTCGGACCGGAGAGGTCTTGGAAGAGATGGTGTCTGATTTAGTTGGGGAGGTGGTTGGAAGGAGAAATGGCATAGGCAAAGGCATGAAGAGAATTCCCAAAGTGTGTGCTGGTGTCAGCGGTAAAGATCAGTTGAGCAGGGCTTGTTGGTGTGGGTCAGGGAGGTGCAACCACAGCTTTGGTTCTACCGGGTAAAGGTAGAGGGAAGTCTTTGCCCTTTGTTGAGGGTTGGGGTCCTAAGTCCTGACCCTTAGCCCTCACTTGTTCCCAGCAGTGCAACAACACGTCCATTTGATAATGAAGAAAAGGACAAGGAATACAAACCCCACAGCATCCCTCTTCGACAGTCTGTGCAGCCTTCCAAGTTCAACAGCTATGGCCGGCGGGCCAAGAGACTGCAGCCTGATGTGAGTACTTCCCTTCTTTTGACTTAGGGCTTTGTGGTGGAGAGAGTCCTCTTTCTCCTTCTGGCCAAGGTTCTCTTCCCTGTTCCACACTCCCTTTTCTCAGTTCTCTAGTTCTGAACAGTAGTATGCCTCTCTGAATTCACTCCTCTTTACTCCACTCTGAGCTGAGCTTCTGAGCTAGGTCTTCTTGACCTGATATACAGTATCTTTTTTATGTTTGTCTTTCTTTCCTGACTCATTCTGCTCATAGGTGTAGAACTGTTCTTTCTCCTTATACCTATAACCTAGCTTCAGGCAGAAGCTTATGTGCCAGGCATTCTTCTAGACACTGTCTCTGGGCTTACCAAAGCATGTAATTTAGCACATCATAGTAGTCACTGCCAGTTAGTAGTAGTGCCAAATCCTGTTAGATTTCTTTATGTTGTTCTCCAACCCCCTTGTAACTCTAACGTAGGAGTTAATGTTCACAATTTTACAGTTGGGAATATTGGGATCCTGTCTTAATCCATTTCCAAGAGAGAGCTGAGGAGGGAGCTCATTTACCCCCAGTCTTCACAAAGCAGCTCTGAATTTTTGCCCTGGCCTGCCCATGCCTCAGCCCCTGGCATAAGTTGAGGTGATATGTAGTCTAACCTGTTGTTCTTTTAGGATGGGGCAGTCTGCTTCAGGTAGCATTCTTGATTCATTTCCCTTTTCTTCTAGCCTGAACCCACAGAGGAAGACATTGAAAAGAATCCAGAGCTGAAGAAGCTACAGATCTATGGGGCAGGCCCCAAAATGATGGGCCTGGGCCTCATGGCCAAGGATAAGACTCTGCGGAAGAAAGGTGAGTCCTGATAGGCTGGGGCAGTGTTAATGATGGTCTCACCTGGGGAAAGGAGTTGGGGCCCTGACTGTTCTAGACCTATACTTTATAGCTGTCCTGCTCTCTCCCAGATAAGGAAGGGCCTGAGTGTCCCCCCACCGTGGTGGTGAAGGAGGATTCAGGTGGGGATGTGAAGGTGGAGTCAGCCTCACCCAGGACCTTCCTGGAGAGCAAGGAGGAGCTGAGTCACAGCCCAGAGCCCTGCACCAAGATGACCATGAGGCTGCGGAGGAACCACAGCAATGCCCAGTTTGTAAGGACCCAGCCCTGACTTCCTATTGCTCTGCTTCTCATCCCTTCAAGGAGCA
Organism: Eonycteris spelaea; assembly: GCA_003508835.1. Lineage (NCBI taxonomy): Eukaryota > Metazoa > Chordata > Mammalia > Chiroptera > Pteropodidae > Eonycteris > Eonycteris spelaea. The sequence goes on along the minus strand of PUFA01000484.1, from coordinate 86,496 downwards.
TTTCCCCAGCATGGCACTGGACCAGGTTGCATTAAGCAGAAAAGTGGGCCTGGTGGGCCCTGCCCTCAGGTAGCTCACTTAATTGGGGAAACAAGGCCAAGTCACATGGAACAAAGAACAAGAAAGGGTGATCAAGTACTGTCAACATGAAGTGCTGGAAGGGTCCAGAGAAGGAGACTCCCTCTCCATTGCTTCAGGATAAAGGCTAAGCTCCTCATTACCATGCATGATCCAGTCCCTGCTGACCTCTAGCCTCATTCCCCAGCACTGCCCACCTCACTCCTCTGCTATAGCCACACTGAACTACTTGTAGGTATGTTTGTTTTTTTCCCTGAGATGCGCCATGTTCTTTTTTTTCTCATCCTTTGCACATGCTGTTTCTTTCTGCCTAGAAGAATTTCTCCCTGTGCTCTGCCCCATTGCAGTTTACTTTCAGGTTTTGGTTTCAAGTGTTAATCTTTTCAGTGAAGTCCTTCCCCAAGACTGTCCTTCCTTATCTCTAGCAGAAGTGAGTGCTTCCTTCTCTAGGCTCTCATAGTATCCTTTATGGGCCGCTATTGGCAGTTTCTACACTGCCCTTTAATTTTTATAAATGTGTCTGGAGTACTATATGCCTTTAGAAGGCAAATGCCATATCATCACTGTACCGCAGAGTCTAGCATACTGTTGAACACGTAAGTGTTCAGTGTTTATCGAATGAATAAAAATAGGGGATTCAAGATTGAATGATAAAGACTCTGCTCTTACAGCTCTACCAGTTTATTTGGGGAGATAGCACGTGCATGCATTTAATCTCCAGACCTAGTATAACTAGCCTGTACAGGGCTGTGAATGATCTGGCCAGCAAGCACTATAGGTGTCATGGAGAGCTCTGGACCTGGGTCCTTTCTGGAGGAGTCTGCTTAATGAAGACTAGACGGGGCTTTGGTGGGTAAACTATTGCCTTCCTCCCCTGGCAGATCGAGTCATATGTATGCCGGATGTGTTCCCGTGGGGATGAGGATGACAAACTTCTGCTGTGTGATGGCTGTGATGACAACTACCACATCTTTTGCCTGCTGCCACCTCTCCCTGAGATTCCTAAGGGTGTCTGGCGGTGCCCAAAGTGTGTCATGGCGGTAAGGCCTTCTCAGCCCCAGTCCATGTATACCTCATAGGGTATCTTATATTCCTTCATCTGGCCTTATTGAGAGCAGCCTCCTAGTCCAGCCAGTCTGATGTTTTGGGTCCCTGGGGTGGGGCTAGGCTGAGCAGTGCTTTGGGAAAAAGAGGAGGAGGAGACTCAGCCTTTGCTTGTATACTCTGGGAGATCCCAGACCACCTGGGGAGGTGAGAGTCCTGATTAGACAGGTTGTATATGATAACGTATAATCAAATGCTAAATTGTATGTTGGAGGTGTAGAAGTTCTGAGGAAAAGAAAGTGACTAAGATTAGGTGTCAGGATTGAGATTTGGAGGGCAGGACTATGAAGAAACAATTGTTCTTTTGATTTCCAAGTTTTCTATTTGTTTTTTTTTTTTTTAGAAAGTTTGGAAAATAGACAAATTACCTATCCTCTCTCCACCTAGAGACAACCATTATTAGTTGTCTGGCATATTTTCTTATCTTTTTTTGTTATACGTATAGAACTGTCTAACAAATTTGGGATCTTTATGTTTTCATTTGTTACTTTATAATCATTTTTCTAAATTATTAAATTTACTCATGGGTATGATTTGTTTTTCTCATAGGAGGTCCATCATGTGGGTATAATATTTATTTTGTTGTTTTACTTCCGTTATGATAATTAAATTGGTTTTCAGTTATGTAGACTTTGCTAGAAGAGGGGGCAGGTGTTCTAGGCTGGGGGATAGAGGGAATGCAGAACAAGGTATATGAGAGGATGTACCTAGTGCAAGAGAGGCAGTAAGGAGAGAGCAGCTGAAACAGCAGAGAAGGCTAAGAGGCCTGGGAAATCTGCCGGGTTCGTTGCATAAGCTTCCTATGTTCATCCAAATTCTGGGTACTCATCTGTGTTTCCCTCTAAGTTCCTGGAAAACAGATGTTGATAGTCACTTTTGCCTTATCTTAGGACTTCAGCTGTGGTTATAGAGACCAAGAATGCATGCTCACACACACGTACACACACACATGAGGAAAGAGACCAGGGCAGTGCATAATGAATGGCCTTGGTAATGGCGGAGATTACTTTGAGGAGGAGTTTAGATACCAACAGTATCATAGACAGAGAAGATGATCTGCTCTACTTGGCTTTCTAAGTGGTTGTGGGCCAGTGGACCAGATTGACGTTTATTTTCAGACATGAGCAGAGTGTGTGTCTGACTCTGGGGTATGTACAGTTCTCAACTAAAGCCATGGATGTTGCTACAAAGTGAGGTTGACCCACATCCAGTCATCTGAGACAGTTTCAAGAACAGGAATAGTGTAGCATATGGCACTGTAGAAGCTAGTGCCTTTGCCATCCACCAAGCTACTATCATATTCACTGCCATTTTCCCAAGCCTGTAGATCCAGCTTCCCTAAGCACCCTGTAGAAACTCACATTTTAGCTTGGGAGAAAAAATGGTGGCAGAAGAGCATAGGGTAGCAATTTAAGTCAGAGCCCATGGTTTAGATAGTAAAGTCTTAAAGGGAAAGAAGAGCAAAAGTATGGTAGCATACATGGGAATGAAAAGACTAATCTGAAGTTTTAGGAGGAAAAGGTGGAGCTATTAAATGATGCCTGCCTCAGGGACCTTGAGTGCAGATCTAGGGCTATTCTTCCCTGCTCCTACCCATATTCCAGCTTTGCTTTTGAGGCTTCTCCGCCTCTTTGCCTCTGCCTTGGTGACATGTTCTCCTTTGGGTTTCAGGAGTGTAAACGCCCCCCTGAAGCCTTTGGCTTTGAGCAGGCTACCCGGGAATACACTCTGCAGAGCTTTGGCGAGATGGCCGACTCCTTTAAAGCTGATTACTTCAACATGCCCGTGCACGTAGGTGATGGAGGTCTGGGGTAGTGTCAGGGCTAGGGTCATAGGTGTTGGTGCCTGATAATCTTAGCTCTCCTGGGTCAGTGGGGCCAGGATATGATGGGCCACAGTCATTCACTACTCCTGTTCCCCAGATGGTACCCACGGAACTCGTGGAGAAAGAGTTTTGGCGGCTGGTAAACAGCATTGAGGAAGATGTGACTGTTGAGTATGGGGCTGATATCCATTCCAAAGAATTTGGCAGCGGTTTCCCCGTCAGCGACAGTAAGCGGCACCTAACCCCTGAGGAGGAGGTAAGTGGATGATTCATGATTATATGTCAGCTGTGTGAGCTTAGGCAAGTCATTTAGTGTCTAAAAGATTCAGTGGCTCTGTAAGATACAGATTTTTATGCCTGCCTTTTGTGGTTGCTATGATATTTAGATGCGATGATACGTACATAATGAACACAGCCTAGTACTGGCATGTTATCTCCAACCATGAGACTGGCTCTTTCCTTGTTTGTAGAATGGGGATAGTGTCTATTTTACAAATTCGTTACAAGAAGTAAATGAGAATATGTGTGAAATGCCTGGCAGGGTGCCTGGCTCATTTATAAGAAGTTCAGGGACTGGGCTGTTATGTGCAGGTAAAAATGAGGGCCCAGGTCTGCCTCAAGGGAAGGTGCATTTTAGTCCAGAACAAGGGCTTTTGACTTGCAGGTCTTTTGGTCGCTGAGTATATCTATCAACCTCCCTGAAATTGAATTGAATTAAAATTTTGTGTGTATATATTTTGTGGAAAGAATACCTATAATATTTCTTAGATGTTTCAAAAAGGTCTGTTATCTCAAAGTTAAGTAAGGTTCTTTGGGCTAAAGATTTCAGTTCCTTAGCATAACCCTCAACCCCTTCCTATAAATACTTGACCTGACAGGAGTATGCCACCAGTGGATGGAACCTCAATGTGATGCCAGTGTTGGAGCAGTCCGTATTATGCCACATCAATGCAGATATCTCTGGCATGAAGGTGCCCTGGCTCTATGTGGGCATGGTCTTCTCAGCCTTTTGCTGGCATATTGAGGATCACTGGAGTTACTCTATTAACTACCTCCACTGGTGAGTGGGGCTACGGGGAGCCAGGGTGAACTCTCTCAGGACCCCGGGTGCGACCATTCCATGTGTCCCCTTTCCACTTGGACAGGGGTGAGCCGAAGACTTGGTATGGGGTACCCTCACTTGCAGCAGAACATTTGGAGGAGGTGATGAAGAAGCTGACACCTGAGCTCTTTGATAGCCAGCCTGACCTCCTGCACCAACTTGTCACCCTCATGAATCCCAATACCCTCATGTCCCATGGCGTGCCGGTGAGTGCCCAAGAAACAGACAAGGGGTAGGAATGATTTAGTGATGCCCTTTGTGGTGGTGGTGGTGATCATCTGCAATCTACCCCTGCCCCTTTTTCATTCTGTTCTATCCTGATTGGGCTATCAGTTTGAGGAGACTCATAGCAACTCAAAATAGTAGTAGTTAAATAAACAATGTGATGGTGAGCCTTCTGGGCCATGTGTTTGAGGGCAACTCCTTAGGGATGGCTTCTCATCACATCTACATTCCAGCCGGTAGAAGAGGGAAATGAGGAAAAGATAGGTAAGACAAGTCTCCTTACTTTTAAGGACACACATTGTTTCCATCCATCTTCTATAAGTCACAACTTAGTCACATGGTCACATTAGCTACAAGGAAAACTGATTTTTGTTCTGGATGGTCATGTACCAGCTACAAATTGGAGGTTATGTTATTGTGAATGAAGGTGAGAAAGAGTTATTAGGACAACTAAGCAGTCTTTGTCATACTTTAACTCTTCTTGGAGCAGTGGGCCAGACTTTTTACTTCTTTAACAGGTCAAAAGTTCAATGGTGGTGGTAATTTTGCAGTATATAAGTATCAAATCAACATGTTTTACACCTTAAACTTAAAATATGTCAATAAAGCTGGGGTGGGGGTGGTGACAAAAAAAAAAGTGCCAATATCTTTTAACAGAAAAAGAGTTGAACCCAGGGTCCTGGCTCATACTACCCTCCTCTGTGGACCTGTCCTTCCTATAAAACATTTTGCTGAGTATGCAACATGACTTACCTAGAAGGGCCTTTACATTCCTGGGAATTTCCAGCATTGACTAGCATCAGCTAGTTTTCTGGTATAAATCTTAAAACAGCCTGATTAACAGTCCTGTAGGAATAGGGATTAGTATGTCTACCATCTCTGCTTTGAGTCTTATTCTGTCCTCCTCATCCTCCACCCTCACCCACATCTTGCCTGCTCTGCCACTTAGTCTAATACATAGGATATTGTAGGCAGTCAGTACATATTAAATTAATGTCTCCTAGAGATCCCCGGACATCTGTATGGTAGGGCTTTGGACTAGGTCGGTGTTTCTCACCCAAATTTCTTCTTGCCTTCACCTTGTTTCAATATACTGCACACTTTGTTAATAATTTATACATTTATTATATTTATTATACAGTTTAGTGATATTTAACCAAGGATTGAGGTATCTAGGGAATTAGAGGAAGCATTCTACAACAGTGCAGGCAACTTTCCTCCACTCAGAGGTGAGGGTATCCTTTCCCCTCTCCACCTCACCCCATTTAAGAATTACTGGACTCGAGATGTCGAGATGATCAAGGGCCCTTCCTTCCAGTTCTTTTTATAAGTAGACATTGGGTCTGACTTTTCCTCAGACCTTGCCTACAATGTCAAGGAGAATTGTAAGAGTAGAGGATTCTTCTTACAGACTCAGCTAAAAAGCGCATACACACACACACACACTCACGCACACATACACACATAGATGCATACACACACACACACATACACATATAGATATACATATACAGCTGTTCTTAACCTCTTTTTAAAAAACTTTATGACACGCTTTTAAACATGTGCTGTTTGTTTCCACCTCCACAGCATTTCTCTTGCTCATGGCCCACCAGCTTCTCTGGCCAGTTGCTGCCTCACCCTGTCTGCCTCTCCTATAGGTAGTTCCCAGCATCTCCAGGCTTTTTCTGACTTGGCAGGATCCCTCAGTCCAAAGCATCTGTGATTTTCATATTCTCATGCTGGCAGACTGCAGTTTACCCAGTTGGAGCTCCCCAGAGCTATCTTTAGCCTGTCCCCCACCCCCACTTCCCCTTTGGTTTGGTTTGGAGAAGGCCATTTCTTTTTATAGATGTATAACATAAGTATTATTTTCATTGTAAAAGAAACATGCCCCCTTTCCAAAAAAATGGAAATAGATTATCTCTATTTCCTTCCCATTTTATGTTTCTGCCTGTTGTTTATCTTTGTAAATTTTGATAGCAATAATCACTGTGTGTGTTTTATAATCTCTTTTGTAAATTTAATAACACAATGGCAGTCCAGTTTGGTAGCCATTATAGCCACATGTGGCTACTGAGCACAATTGAAACATGGCTTGTTTGCAGCTGAAGTGTGCTGAAAGTTAAAACATGTTGGAGTTTAAGACAGTATAAAACAAATGATACAAAATGTTTCACTAAAACTTATATACTTATTTATACATTGAAAAGGTGATACTGTGGCTATATTAATTATAAACATTGAAATTAATTTCACTTGTGTTTTAATGTAGTTGCTAGAGAATTTTAAAGTGCATATGTGGCTGACATGAATTATCTTGGACAGTGCTAGTCAAGAATGATTTTTGCTTTCTTACTATGAACTATTTATAACCACCTTTTTAAAAATACCAAGCCTTTAAAAAAAGTCTTCATTAAGCAGACTCCTCCAGAAAGGACCCAGGTCCACAGAGCTCTCCATGACACCTATAGTGCTTGCTGGCTCTATTGCCATATAACTTACATACCATAAAATTCACCCATTTTAAGTATACAGTTCAGTTCAAATTTAAAGCATTGTCCTACTATCACCACAGTCCAATTTAGAACATTTTCATCACCCCCCCATAAATCCTTCATGCCCTTTTGTAGTCATTCTCCATTCTATCCCCTAGTCCCATGCAACCACTAATCTGCTTTCTGTCTCTAGAGATTTGCCTTTTGTAGGCAGTTCATGTAAATGGAATAATATGTGGTCTGTTGTAGCTGGCTTCTTTCACTTAGCATAATGTTTTCAAAGTTCATCTATGGTGTAGCCTGTATCAGAACTTAATTCCTTTTTATGATGGAATAGTTTTCCATTGTACGGGTATACCACATTTTTATCAATTCATCAGCTGATGGACATTTGGGTCATTTTTTAATAGCTGCAGAATTGTGAGGAGAGCTTTTTAAAATTACTACATAGGAAATAGTAAAGTAACATTGCCAAAGTGAGGGTGTAGGTTGAGACAAAGAGTCAGGAGCATTAGGTTCTGTTTCTGGCTCTGCTTCTTGAGATTTCTTTAGGACTCAGTTTTCACGTCTATAAAATTAAAGCTGGAACTAGATCATTCAGCAAATATTGCTAGAAATGTGCAGGGCCTCTGGTCAGCACCCTAAAGGTGAATAAACCAGTCTCCGCCTATAGTTATATGCAGATAGTGGAGGACAGAGGTGAGTAAACAAGCGGAATAAAATGTTAGAGATGCTACAATAGAATGACAGACTGGGTCATTAGGTAGGGTGTAGGGGTGGTCAGGAAAGCATTTGTAGAAGTAGTGACTCTGGAAGGAAGCGTAAGAGTTTGCCTGTTGGGCCATGGCTTTATCATGTTGAATGGTGATTAAGGTGAGGACATCTCAGTAAATTTGCATTTTTTAGAAAACAATTCTAGTGGTTGCCAGTGCAATAAAATACAGGCAAGAGATGCTGATGTTGCCTCTAAGTAGCAATAAATTTGAGAAGAAGAAAATGTACTGAAGGTAGGGGTTGATCAATGACCCAAATAAATGTGCAGATGTATTCACAAATGGGAAGATTCAGTATTGTTAGGATGTTAATTCTCTCCACATTAATTTAGAATCCTACAGAAGAATCATTGGATTGAAGGGTATAAAAATTTTAGGTTTTCATTTGTATTAGTAGCTTTGCTTTTCAGAGGATAGACATTATTGGTCCCCTTACTGACACTATACCTATTTCACTATGTCTTCATCATCTGTGCTGGGCAGCTAGAAATGTGACCCTTCCTTACTCTAGCAAAAGACTGGAAATTTACTTTTGAAGAGATTAAATTAGAAGATCTCTGGATTGAGGTCTTCTAGGTACAGTTGAGAGTGGAGGTACAGTGAAAATAGTAAGAGTCATCATTGTATACATACTAGATGCTAAGGTTCCCAGCCATCTCCCTCCACTTGGCTCTTAGAACACTTGTAGTCAGACCTTTTTCCTTTAGGCAAAATAATGAGAGTGTTTTCTCTGGGGAATCTGGCCCAAATGTAAAGAGTTTCTCAAACTAAATGGCTCAGCCAGATCACCCTACAGTGAAGCTCACAGTTGACAAACTCCACTTGTATGCTTAGATTCCATTCATCTTTTTCATTTATTCTTAAATATAAGTAGACAGCCACAGATTAACACCCAACCAAGGAAACTCTAGAAAACAAAATAAAACCAAAGAGGGAAAAAAAAACAACTTGGAAAACCAACTTAGGCAGGGAGAAGTCAATTTTTTAAAGGAAAGGAAAAGAAACCTCAATATCTTCAGAGATGAGCATATATTGCAAACATAAAATAAGAACAAGATACTATTTAGAAAATAGAATGAGAACAAAAAAGAGCTCTTGGAAATTAAAGTTATAAATTTAAAAGATGAATAGTTAAGGACATCTCCCAAAAAAATACAATAAAGATGGAAAAAAATGTAGAGAAAATTAGAGAATTTAAGAGGTTCAGTATTCAAATAGGAGTTCTGAGAAGAGAATAGATGAAAACTGAAAGGATCAAATCATTAATGAAATTGTTCAAGAAAATTTTCCTGAACTGAAAGACAGTTTCTAGAATCAAAGGGCCTACCCAGTGCGTGAATGAAAATAGATTCACAGCAAGGTACATCTGGTGGATTTTCATATCAAACACTGGGACCAGAAAAAATTCTACAAGCTTCCTAAGAGAGAAAACAGGTTTAATTCAAAGCATTAGAAATCAGAATGGCTTCAGACTTTTCAAAAGCAACACTGGAATCTAGAAGATTAGAGCCGTGCCATCAAGTGATTTTCAACTTAGAATTCTATATGCAGTGAAATTGCCACGTATGAGAGTAGAATAGAGACATTTAAAAAAAAAAAAAAAAGCTCTTTCCACCATTTCTCAGGAGGTTGTTGCACAGCAAAGGAATAAACCAAGAAAGGAAGACAAGGGACCTGGGAAACAGGTGATCCGTCACAAGACAGTGACGATCCAGGGAGGACAGCTAGTCCTAATTGAAACAGATCATAAGGCTCCATGAGAGACAGAAATGTCAAAACTGATAGAGAGCAGAGCTGGGCACTTGTCCAAAAGGTGAGGAATAAATTACTAATACACGCATAGAAAAGTAAGCAAATGGAGAAGTAGGAGGCTATTTTTAATGTCTAAAGGCATGTTATTTATTGTTAAGGTAAATGCCAAAATCGTAGAGGTAAAAGTGATTGGCTCTGGGGAGTGGAGAATGGCAGGACCTGCTGATTTTATTACAAATTCTGTAGAACTGTTTGCTTCTCAAAACTGCATATATGACTGAAAAATAATTATTAATGAAAAAACTTTGGCCAGCTTAATGAAACGTGAAACTTTAAATTTTTATAAAAATTACTAGAGAAGTTGAAATATTTTGGTTTATATATTTCCTACTTTAAACTCAGAACTTCCTGTCATGTGTCAATACAAAAGCTTTAGAGCAGAGACTAGTGGTCCTTCCTTTCAGAGTTTAGAGGGTCTGGGAATCTGTTATCAGACTGTTTCCTAAGGCTTTCCTTAGTCTCCTTAGATCAGGTTTCTGCAGGCTGTGGACAATCTATTAATGACTTTGGCCTTTCTTCCTCAGGTTGTCCGCACAAACCAGTGTGCAGGAGAATTCGTCATTACCTTCCCTCGTGCTTACCATAGTGGCTTCAACCAAGGCTACAACTTTGCTGAGGCCGTCAACTTTTGCACTGCTGACTGGGTGAGTCTGGAATGTGGTGGGCTGGGGAAGCCGAGGTACCATGGGCCTCCAGACTTGGCCATACTCAACCTTGAACCTCTCCACAGTTGCCAGCTGGGCGCCAGTGCATTGAGCACTACCGCCGGCTCCGTAGATACTGCGTCTTCTCCCATGAGGAGCTCATATGCAAGATGGCTGCCTGCCCAGAGAAGCTGGACCTAAACTTGGCTGCAGCTGTGCATAAAGAGATGTTCATTATGGTGCAGGAGGAGCGGCGTCTACGAAAGGCCCTGCTGGAGAAGGTGAGTTGTGGGGAGAGTGCCCTGGATTGGGTACCCTAGCACGGCAAAGGTGGAGGGAGGAAGGGGTAGTCCCAAGAAGTAGAAGATGTAGCTTCTGTTCTTGGGGGGTAGTAAAATGAACTAGATGGCATCTGGATTAGGAACCACATTCCATTTCTTGCTCTACCATTTACTAACAATCATGATGAGCAAGTTAATTTACTTCACTGAGCGTCAATACCCCCATCTGAAAAATGAGGATTATATATAATAGTGCTTATCTTTTTGGATAGTTGAGTAGATCAAAATGTTTATTAAGTAACTGAGCCATAGTAGGTGCTGGTATAGCTGCTGTTCGTTATTATCTAAATAATTTAGCAAGGCGTACTGGCATCTGCTGATTAGCTGGATGACCTTTTCAAGTCACGTAACCTCTCATAGTCTCACTTTCCCAGTGTATAAAGTGAGAATAAATACCTAATTTGCAAGGTGGTTTTAAGGCTTGAGTCAGATGATTTATGTCAAAACATCAATTAATGTACTTGTGTAGCAGCTGCTATTATTGGTAATATTAATACATGAAGAAAATGATTGACATATGGAACATTTCTTAGGAAATGCCATTTTATTATGTTCAGATGGTTCAGCAGCTCACAATAGAGTGATATTACTAAGGAAAAGGCTGTTCTCTTTTAATAGATTTCTCAAAAGCATGTGTCAGTTAAATGTAGGTGAGTGTAGTTTGGCTGCCTTCTTAAAGTTCCACTCTTGCCCAATTAGGGAGTTAACTTAGAATTCTCCATAGGATTACAAAGGAATACTAGTCATGAGGGATCCCTTGCTGCTCATTTAGGGTAACACTTTCTTATTTTAAAGCTTATTTATAACTTTCCTATGAGCATGGGCTGTGGGGAGAATTACAGCAACAATAAGTGTTGGAAGTCTGGGGCCTATCAGTCTGTGGCATTAGTTGGTGAGCCTCTGGGCTTCTCCAGGAATCATTTGCTCTCTGTTCAGTGCTGTTATCAAATGATGACCCTGGGGCTCTGCCAGATTACAGGAAGAAGCCATAGCAGTTGGTTGACTCCATCTGCAGTTGGTTGACTCCAGAGATGCGAAATCCAGGGATACAGAGGGCTGACTTTATATTTATTGAAAAAAATCCACATTTAAGCAGACCTGCACAGTTCAAACTCATGTTCCAGGGTCAACTGCATATGCCTCATCTTCTTTACCCATTCATCTTAGGGATGGGCACCTAGGTTGCTTCTATATCTTGGTTTTTACAAATGCTATAATGAACATGGGGTGCATATATCTTTTCAAATTGGTATTTTCGATTTCTTCAGATAAATATCCAGAATTATTTATCCGAATTGCTGGATCATAAGGTAGTTCTATTTTTAATTTTCTGAGGAATCTTCATACTGTTTTCCATAGTGGCTGCATCAGTTTACAGTCCCAGTGGTGCGAGACAGTTCCTTTTTCTCCACATCCTCACTAACACTTATTCTTTGTTGTTTTTCTGATAATAGCCATAAAATCCAAATAGATTAAAGACTAAAATGTAAGACCTAAAACCGTAAAACTCCTAGAAGAAATCATAGGCAATAAATGCTGACATCAGTTTTAGCAATATATTTTTGGATATGTCTCTGGGCAAAGGCAACAGAAGCAAAAATAAACATGAGACTACATCAAACTAAAAGCTTTTGTAACACAAAGGAAACTTATCAACAAAACGAAAAGGCAACCTACTTAATGGGAGAAAGTATTTGCAAATGATATATCCAATAAGGGGGTTAATTCCAAAATATATAAAGAACTCATATAACTCAATACCAAAAAAATACACATATCTGAAAAATGGCGAAGGACCTGTATAGACATTTCTCCACATCTTCTTTATCTCTTCATCCATAGACATTTAGATTGTTTACGTACGTTATCTGTAATCAGCAATAAACATGAAAGTGCAGATATCTTTTCAAGATCTTGATTTTATTTCCTTTGGATGTATACCCAGAAGTCGGATTGCTGGATCATAGGGTAGTTCTGTTTTTAATTTTTTGAAGATCCTCCATACGGTTTTCCATAGTTGCCGCACCAGTTTATAGTCCCACCAACAATGCACAAGGATTATCTTTACTCTTGCCCTTGCTAACACTTGATAATAGTCATCCTAATAGGTGTGAGGTGATATCTCATGGTTTTAACTTGCATTTTCCTAATGATTATTGATTTTGAGCACCTTTTCATTTATCTGTTGGCCATTTGTATGTTTTCTTTACAAAATGTATTTAGGTTCTTTGTCCAGTTTTTAAATTGGATTATTTGTGTTTTTTTGCCATTGAGTTATATAGTCATATCCTATATGTCCTTATGTGGTTTGGTTGTTAACCCTTTATCAGATATATGGTTTGCAAATATTTTTTCCCATTCTGTAGGTTGCCTTTTCATTTAATTAATTGTTTCTTTTGCTGTACAGAAACTTTTTAGTTTGATTTAGTCCCACTTACTTATTTTTGCTTTAGTTGTTTGTGCTTTTGGTGTCATATGCAAAAAAATCATTGCCAAGACTAATGTCAAGATTTTTTTCCTGTCTATGGCCGTGCCACCTGGAACCAAGCCCAGTCCCATCTGGTCTCAGAAGCTAAGTAGGGTCGGGCCTGGTTAGTACTTGGATGGGAGACCACCTAGGAAGACCAGGTGCTGTAGGTATAAAAAAATAAAAAATAAGGGATTGTAAGTAGGCAAGGTCCTTGCGATCTGTGAGGTCAACCAAGGGTTGCCTTGCCTTAAAAAAAAAAAAAAAGATTTCTTTTTCCCCTTTTGTTTTCTTTTAGGAGTTTTATGATTTCAGTTTTTATGTTTGTCTTTAATCTATTTTCAAGTTAATTTTTGTGAATAGTGTAAGAAAGGGGTCCAGTTTTATTCTTTTGCATGTGGTTATCCAGTTTTCCCAACACCATTTATTGAAGAGACTGTCCTTTCCCCCATTGAGTAGTCTTGGCTCCCTTGTCAAATATTAATTGATCATATATATGCAGGGATTTATTTCAGGGCTCAGCTCTATTCCCTTGGTCTGTGTGTCTTGATTTTATGCCAGTACCATACTGTTTTGCTTGCTATAGCTTTAAAGTATAGTTTGAAATCTTGAAATGTAGCTCCAGTTTTGTTTTTCTTTCACAAGATTGCTCTGGCTATTTGGCATCTTTTGTGGTTCCACTTATTCTAAGTTTTTAGTTCCTTTCTCTTTCTTAACCCTCATTAACAACCCACTGAGGATGGTACCATTATTGCCAAGATAAGGAAACTGAAACCTACAGAGGTTTAAATAATTTATTCAAAATCACACAGCTAATAAAGGGCAAAGTGGGATTTGTAATGTGCCGTGGACTCATATCGTGCAGAGGTTAGGGGTTAAAGTTGGTATAGAAGATAAAAACTGTTAAGAGTCAAAATGTCCCTTTAAATTCCCTAAAATTGCCCATAATGACAGCATTGTATTGTCTTTCAATTCCTCCAACAAAGCCAGCTTTTTCTCCATTTTTGGAATGGATTGTGTTTTCTTCATCTGAGTAACAGATGAAGTCATTGGCTTAGGTTTGGGAGCCATGTTGTTGAAAACTGTATTGTATCTTTAAACAGTGGACACAGGCATATAGTTTTATTTATGTAAGTTATATATGTGCACACAGTGTGTCCTGGCTGTTAAGCAGCCAGCACAGTGCCTGGAACACAGTGGGCGCTGAGTTACTGGAAGCCAGCATTGTTCCCCAGTACATGGCCTTTTTCTTGCCCACTCCCACACATTGCCACCTCTCTGGTGCCTTGGTCTACCATTTTCTTTACTTCTCACCCAAAAGGCCGTTTTAGCTGATTTGAATCTTACCTGATTCTTCTTCCTACAAGGCAGGGGTCCCCAATCCCAGGCCACGCACTAGTATCGGTCCATGGCCTGTTAGAAACCGGGCTGAACAGCAGGAGGTGAGTGGCAGGCGAGTGAGTGAAGCTTTATCTGTATCTGTAGACACTCCCCAGCATCACTACCTCAGCTCCACCTCAGATCATCAGTCATTAGATTCTCATAGGAGCACTGTCCTTGGTGCCACAAAGGTGGGGGACACTGTTCTTCCCTGGCTTATCTGGTTCCCCAGTTTTGAGAGTCTGGATGTCATAGAGGCATGTGCTCTGTGACGTTTGGTCTCCCGCACAGCTCTCAACACAGATTTATCTCTAACATGGGGCTTGGTAGTGGCTCAGATGGGGATTTCTGCAGCCCTGTTCTGGCTCTATATAATGTGCGTGGGTCGAATGCCCCCAGGGCATCACGGAAGCTGAGCGAGAGGCTTTTGAGCTGCTCCCGGATGATGAGCGCCAGTGCATCAAGTGTAAGACCACGTGCTTCCTATCAGCCCTGGCCTGCTACGACTGCCCAGACGGCCTTGTCTGCCTTTCCCACATCAATGACCTCTGCAAGTGCTCCAGTAGCCGGCAGTACCTGCGGTGAGCAGGGGGCCTACCTGGAGGAAGTGGGACAAGGAGGGAGATGCAGAGCTGGGCCAGAGATGCTCTTCCCTGCCCTCTTCCTCCAGGTATCGGTACACCTTGGATGAGCTCCCCGCCATGCTACATAAGCTGAAGGTTCGGGCTGAGTCCTTTGACACCTGGGCCAACAAAGTGCGAGTGGCCCTGGAGGTGGAGGATGGGCGGAAGCGCAGTGAGTGATGGTGGGATGGAGGGACTCCACAGGCAAGTTCTATTCCCTTGTCTTCTGTACCCGGCACCCTCTTTCTCTGCCTTTACTCAATACTGCCTGCTCCTTGCTGCTCTCATTCTCTCTGCAGGCCTTGAAGAGCTGAGGGCACTAGAGTCTGAGGCCCGTGAGCGGAGGTTTCCTAACAGTGAGCTGCTGCAGCGACTGAAGAACTGCCTGAATGAAGCAGAGGCTTGCGTGTCCCGGGCTCTGGGACTGGTCAGCGGCCAGGAAGCTGGGTATGGCAGCATGAGGTGTTGGGTACAGGTAGCTTGTCAAGAGCCAGCACATAGGAAAAATACTAAAAGGGATGTACTCTGAGCACCGTTGGGCAGACAGCATCAGCAGGAAGCTGATAAACAGTGCTGTGCGAGGTGGCCTGTGAGGTTGTTGGGGATGGCAAGGAGACCAGGCAACTAGAATGGAGAAGAGCCCCTCAGTGCTAAGAAATCTAGAAATCTTTCTTTTCATCAGTACCTGGAGATTTCAGGCAGGCTGAGGGATTTTTGTGGGCAGGGAAGAATTGCGGAAGGTTTAGGGGCAAGAAAAGGGTACAGAGGCATAAATCTGACCATAGAGTTAGTTCACAGCAGAGGATGGATTGAAAAGTTCAGCTTATTTTACCATCAATTCATTTCTAAGTCCCCTCTTCCAGATGTATCCTATATTCTTCTTTTCTAATTCTTTCCCCTCATCATATGAATGTTCTTGTATCTTAGAACCCTCCCTCTACCCTGGGCAGTTTGGTAGGGGTGGGACTGTGAAGCATGAGAGATCAAGTTGGGCAGGTCTGAGGAAAGGTGTTGGGTCCCAACACAGACATGGACGGAAGGGACTGAGTTTGAGCCGGAAACCCCACATGTGAAACTCCATAGTCCCCACAGGGTAGCTGGTCTACAGATGACCCTGGCTGAGCTCCGAGACTTTCTGGACCAGATGAACAACCTGCCTTGTGCCATGCACCAGATTGGGGATGTCAAGGTGAGGAGGGGCAGACTTGGAGTGCTGCTGAGGGATCAGGGGGATTAGGGGACCTGAATAGCAGGCCACTCTTGGCTCCTTTATAAAGGGTCAAGTATTTGGGCAAGACAGGTTGCACATGTGAGAAAGTAACAGGAGATGGGAGGCAAAGGATCTAGCAACTGCCTCTTAGAAATGGGATTGGAGGGGACAGGTTGGCAAGGGTATGAGTACAGGATGTAGAGTCAAAGGAAGGTTTCCTGGCAGAGGTGGAAGGGGAAAAGGAGGAAGCAGTAAGGGTGTTTGTGGGCCTGGGACGCTGAGTCAAGTTAAGGAAGGTAAAGAACTGGGATGTACAGGGATTTATGAGAAGGCTAAGCCTAGCAGAGCATTTTTAGGGTGGGGGGTCTCTTGGTGCTATACATCAGAGTCCTCTGGAGACTTAAATAAAGCACAGACTCCTGACCAACCCCTATTAAGATTCTAGGTGTGGGGTTCAGGAATCTGCATGTTAACAAATTTCCTAGGGTATTCTAACAGTGAATGTTAGGAATCACTGTCTTAGGGCATGGCAAAAGAGATGAGCCTAGCCCATGCTACACTCTCTTCCCAAATACTAGAGGGTGAGAAGTAGGTGAGGCAAGGGGATCTAGTGATAGGACCACTAAGTGGGCCCAGCTAAGGAGTTTGTTCTTCATCTGTGTCCTGGTAGGGTATTCTGGAGCAGGTGGAAGCCTACCAGGCTGAGGCTTGTGAGGCCTTGGCTTCACTGCCCTCCAGTCCAGGGCTACTGCAGTCCCTGTTGGAGAGGGGGCGGCAGCTGGGGTAGAGGTGCCTGAGGCCCAGCAGCTCCAGCGGCAGGTGGAACAGGCGCGATGGCTGGATGAGGTGAAACGCACGTTGGCCCCCTCAGCCCGAAGGGGCACCCTGGCTGTCATGCGGGGACTATTGGTCGCGGGTGCCAGTGTAGCCCTAGCCCTGCTGTGGATAAGGCCCGGGCTGAGCTGCAGGAGCTGCTGACCATTGCTGAACGCTGGGAAGAGAAGGCCCACCTCTGCCTGGAGGCCAGGTAGGTCCATCCTCATCCCATCCCTACTTTATCTACCCCAACCTTCAAGTTTCATGGAGAAGCTGAAGATGATTACCATGGGTGGCCTTGGGCACCAGACTCATGTATTGGTATATTGGCTGTCCTCTTTTTTGTTCCCTAGCTGACCTTTTTTATTTAACTCCACATACACATAGAAGCAGAGACAGGCTTGTGGGGAAGCAGAGATGGACAGACACAGGTGTGTAGAGGACTAGCTATGCAAGCTGATGTGTGCATATGCACACGAGCACAAATATGAACAGGCAGATGGACAGATGTCGGTAGAAAGAGACCACGCACAGGGCAATCTTACAAACTACAGCACCAGATTAATACCTCAGGTTGTGTGTATAGGCATTGTCAGCAGGCTGACAGACTGGCGGACAAGCAGAGGCACGAGGGCTCTGGCAGAAGTTGGGTGCATGCAGTCTGGAGCAAGCAGTGACTGGCAGCCACCCATAGGCAGAATACATGCAAGTAGGCCCATGTGGCAGCCCCAGGGGCTCATGCTCATATTATCTGGTGGTCAGGCTGGGTTTCTGATCTGTTAGACCATTCTAGACTGAGGCCTCCTTTCCCCCTACCTTTAGGCAGAAGCATCCACCAGCCACACTCGAGGCCATAATCCATGAGGCAGAAAACATCCCGGTTCACCTGCCCAACATCCAGGCTCTCAAGGATGCTCTTGCTAAGGCCCGGGCCTGGATTGCTGATGTGGATGAGATCCAAGTGAGGACCCTGTTGTCCCCCTTTCTCCACCCCAGATCTTTAGTCCAGCCAGGAGGGATGGCATACATTGGGTTGTGCTGGGTTGGGTTGGCTCAGCTAGAGAGAGGAAGGGGGCACGGCACAGCCTGAGGAGGGGTTGCGAGGCTGGCTTGAGGGAAGAGAGGATGCTGGTAAGGGTGAGAATGGTAGGAGCAGCGAGGGTAGAAGAGGCAAACCACAGCAAAATAAGTAGTCTGGTGGTCCTGGGGATGGACTGGATATCTGGCGGTTGAGCCAGTGGATGTAGGTAGGAATCGTGGGGGAGAAGCCAAATGGCATGCTTGCCTTAGGATGACCCATGTTTTTTCTTCTGCCTCAACATTGCAAGTCCAGTCCATCTTTCCAGCTCAGGGCCAAGCTCAGAGTAACATCAGTAGATGTTGGCTTGTTCACTTTACTTGGTCTTTATCTTGCCCTGTCCCAGAATGGTGACCACTACCCCTGTTTGGATGACTTGGAGGGCCTGGTGGCTGTAGGCCGGGACCTACCCGTGGGGCTGGAGGAGCTGAGACAGCTAGAGCTGCAGGTACTGACAGCACACTCCTGGAGGGAGAAGGCCTCTAAGACCTTCCTCAAGAAGAATTCGTGCTACACGCTATTGGAGGTGAGGCCCAGCATCTGACCCACAGCTTCTGTCCCTGGCCTGGCTATTGTAACACAGCTCACACAAGAACATGGGGCTTAGGGGTGCTGCAATGGGGAGAAGAAAGGGTGAGCGGCAGGGGAAAGCCCATCATCCCCCTCTGTCTGCCTCAGGTGCTCTGCCCATGTGCAGACGCCGGCTCAGACAGCACCAAGCGCAGCCGGTGGATGGAAAAGGAGCTGGGGTTGTACAAATCTGACACAGAGCTGCTGGGGCTATCTGCGCAGGACCTCAGGGACCCAGGCTC
Source organism: Eonycteris spelaea (assembly GCA_003508835.1). NCBI lineage: Eukaryota > Metazoa > Chordata > Mammalia > Chiroptera > Pteropodidae > Eonycteris > Eonycteris spelaea. The sequence continues at coordinate 67,711 of PUFA01000484.1, read as the reverse complement.
TGTGGTAAGGAGCTTTGGCCCAGATGGGGAGAAGAGCCTGGCGATGGTAGAGTGTCTGAGCTGGGTGACCATGGGCAGACCGCTTGCTTCCTGGGCCTCAGTTCTAGTTGGAGGGTGGGGTGTTTATGGCAGCAGAGAAGAGAGGGAATGAGTTCCTGACCTCCTTTCCCCCATCCTGGGCACGGCAGATCGTGGCCTTCAAGGAGGGGGAACAGAAGGAAAAGGAGGGTATCCTGCAGCTGCGTCGCACCAACTCTGCTAAGCCCAGTCCACTGGCATCATCAACCACGGCCTCCTCTGCAACCTCCATCTGTGTGTGTGGGCAGGTGCCGGCCGGGGTGGGAGCTCTGCAGTGTGACTTGTGTCAAGACTGGTTCCATGGGGGATGTGTGTCGGTACCCCGCCTCCTCAGCTCCCCAAGACCCAGTCCCACCTCATCCCCACTGCTGGCCTGGTGGGAGTGGGACACCAAATTCTTGTGTCCACTGTGCATGCGCTCACGGCGCCCGCGCCTGGAGACCATCCTGGCACTGCTGGTAGCTCTGCAGAGACTGCCAGTGCGGCTGCCCGAGGGCGAGGCCCTGCAGTGCCTCACAGAGAGGGCTATCAGCTGGCAAGGCCGTGCCAGGCAGGCTCTGGCCTCTGAGGATGTGACTGCTCTGTTGGGACGGCTGGCTGAACTTCGCCAGCAGCTGCAGGCTGAACCCAGGTCCGAGGAGCCCCCTACCTACCCTTCAGCCCCTGCTTCTGACCCTCTCAGAGAAGGCAGTAGCAAGGATTTGCCTAAGGTGAGCTGCCCAGCCCAGCTGTTCTCAGATTCATCTCCTAGCCCTGTCCCTGCTCTGACTTTTGGCCTCCTTTGGCCTACCTTCCCTGCCTCATGCTATATACCCTGTACAGATCCCTGCCGGCAGCCTGTATCTGTCCTCCTCCTCTTGGAGGTGGGGGCTCAAGTCTGGGGTTGGCAGAGGAAGAACAGGGCCTAAGGGCCTGGTTCTTCAGTTACTACTCCCCATTCTTGCTTTCCTTGGCAGGTCCAGGGGTTACTGGAGAATGGAGACAGTGTGACCAGTCCTGAGAAGGTAGCCCTGGGGGAGGGCTCAGGTAAGAGAGGTAGGTCTAAGTGTGGGCAGGCTGTTTATCGGATATCACCAGACTTGATCCACGTGGTCCTTGGCTCTGTCGTGATGGGGTACGACCAGGGGCAGCTTCTAACCCAGCCTGTCCCCGCAACCCCCAGACCTGGAGCTGCTGTCCTCATTATTGCCACAGTTGACTGGCCCATGTTGGAGCTGCCTGAGGCGACCCGGGCCCCCCTGGAGGAGCTTATGTTGGAGGGGGACCTGTTAGAGGTGACTCTGGATGAGAACCATAGCATCTGGCAGCTGCTGCAGGCTGGGCAGTCTCCAGACCTGGACCGTATCCGCACACTTCTGGAGGTGAGGAAGGGTTTGTGGGTGGGTCCAGGAGGTCAGGCCAAGCAGGCAGAGAGCCCAGACCTGACCACTAGCCCACCACATCTTTTTCTGCCTATCTGTGATCACAGCTGGAGAAGGCAGAGCGTCATGGGAGCCGGGCCCGGGGCCGGGCGCTGGAGAGACGGCGGCGGCGGAAGGTGGATCGGGGTGGGGAGGGCGATGACCCAGCCCGAGAGGAGCTAGAGCCAAAGAGGGTCCGGAGCTCAGGGCCAGAGGCCGAGGAGGCCCAGGAGGAGGAGGAGCTGGAGGAGGAGACTGGGGCCGAGGTTCACCCCAAGTCCTGCCCACCACTGGCAGCCCCAGCACCCAGGAGAACCAGAATGGCTTGGAGCCAGCGCTAGGGCCAGTTCAAGCCCTTCAGCCCCTTTCTCCACTCTGACTCCCCGGCTGCATGTGGCCTGCCCACAGCAGCCGCCTCAGCAACAGTTGTGACAGTGGCTAAGCCTGGCACAGACCCCAACAGAGACCCCCCCTTGGCCTCAAGGATCCTCTTTCTGACCATCAAGCCTGCTTCTTGGGAGGTGGGCGAGTAGGGGGATGGCCACCCCCGCCCAGCCCACCCCTGAGTCCCTTGACTTTTATATTCTGATTCCAAGGTATTGTTCAGACCTCAGCTCCTGGGGGCCGGCCCCTGGAGTCCCCTCCCTGGTAGCCTCTAACCAGCATTCCCAGACACCTGAGGCAGATAGACAGATGGGTGGGCAGGTGGGCAGGGGGTGGCTGGGGCTGGGCCAGCACCATTCCAGAGACAAGGCCAGTGCATTTGTAAACTGGGGGCATCTCCTTTTCCCTGCCCCAGTTCCAGCCCTGGCCAGGCCAGGCTACACTAACCTCACCCCCCTCCCCCCTCCCCTTTTTCCATCTTCCCTCCCTTCACCTCCTTTTCCCTTACCCCTTCCCTGACTGGTCCACCCAGGAGGAGGAAACTTCACATAGCTGTGTTCACAGTTTCTTTTAAATAAATTCAGTTAGGGAGCTGACCAGGGCTCCCTGTTATCTGAAGAAAGCTTTTGGTGCTTGTCCTCACAACCACCTCGACCTTTCCTCCCTTTCTGCCCTATCTTTTCCTCCTCCTGGGTTCATGTTGTAAAAACAAGTTTGTTGGTGTGTAATTAATTTGTTCAAAAGAAAAAAAGCAAAACAAGAAACTCGGTTCCAACTGAAGCCTATTTTAATTTTATTTATTATTTTCCTCTTGTTAGAAATAAAACCCTTAGCAACATTTTTGGAAACATGTTTCTGAAGTGTATTTCTCTTTGAAGGGGGAGAAGAGTGATGAGTACCTCCATCACCTGTCAGTGGAGCGGCTGCCGTGCTGGCAGGAGCACTAGGGCTGAAGCCGGGGAGCTCTGGGCCCTGGAACCAAGTTCCACCAGGTTCTACCTAACTTGGGGGGGCAGGACATTCCCAAGTCTCTCCCACTCTGCCCCAAGCCAGTTTTTTCCCGTCTTCCCAACAGATGGTCCTGCACCTCTCAACACCTCCAGCAGCCCTCACCGTATCATCTTCCTCAAGCCCCAGAGCGATTTATTTATTTCTGGCTTTATTGAGGTTTAATTTATGTACCATAAAATTTACCTGTTTTAAATGTACAATTCAGTGATTCAGAGGGATACTTCTAATGTGCAGATCTGATCATGTCACTCTACTGCTTAAAACCATCCATGATGCTTCATTTCTCTGAAGACCAAAATTATATAATCTCATTCTTTCTGGAATGCTTTCTTGTCTAACCCGTATGCCACATTCAGGGACCCTTCCCTGATTTTTTTCCACCCTCAAAGGTTCTTTCTGCCCCTGTGAATAAGGACTAAAGCTCAGATGTGTGGTCATTTGCAATCCAAGTTCACTTTTTAAGGAACAGCTTTATTGTAATATGAGTTACATACCATGCAGTTCACCTTAAAGTATACAGTTCAGTGGCTTTTAGTATATTCTAGTTGGGCAACCATCACTGCATAAGATTTTAGAATGTTTTTATCATTCGCAAAAGAAACTACCGCTCCTTAAGCATCATTCCCCCTTCCCCAGTCCCCAGCCCTAGGCCACCACTAATCTATATGGATTTGCCAATTTTGAACATTTTATATAAATAGAATCATATAATATGTGATCCTTTGTGACTGTGTTCTTTGACTTAGCGTAATGATTTCAAGCCAAGTTCACTTTGAAATGTAGACATTAACGATGCCTTTATATTGGACAGTTTTCCCTTTCTGGGCCAAGTGAAGGTGCTGGACTAGATCTAGGAACATCACAGGAGTTTGTTTACGTATTTTTGTGGGGGTTCTCATGTATGTTCTGGCAAGACTAACCAGCTTGCATCAGATTCATATAGAGGTTCTTGTCCTTTCAAAGGCGGAGAATCACTTTTTGTAGTCTTGAATGTTGTGTTCCGTCTGCCCATGATAGGAGGATACAGAGGAGTGAGCAAGAACTTCAAAGTAGCTTAACGGGGAGGGGGGGCAGCCCACCAGCTTCCCATCATGCCTTACTCCGCAAGGGCTATTGGGGCTGGGGAGGAGGGGGCAGGTGCTACGCGCAGGCTTAAAGGCTAAATGCCAAAGCCCTGATGCCTACCTAGCCCAGGAGGCCAACACACAGCCACTGCCCTCATCTGAATGCTCAGTGGGCTCATTTTGCTTCACTTTACCCCCCTTCCAAGATTTCCAGTTAGGAACTAGTGATGAGTGAGAAAACGCACCTCTTCTGGCAGCTTTGGTGGGAAGGTTTGGTTTAGCCCTGCCTCCATTTTCCAATCAGGAGATGCTGGGCTGTACAAGTAAGGGAAGCAGGGAACCCTATACAACCCTGTCCTGGGCCCAGTTTGATCCCAGGCCCTAGTCCAGAGGAAAAGGCTGACCTTTTGTCTTCCACCTATATGGAATTGATCCTAAAAAGAGTGTTAGAGGAGATGACCTCAGAAGAGACCCGCTTGAACTAAAGTCAGGGACAGGAAGGGGCTCAGGCTCAGCACTTCACTATCGTTCTCCAGCCTATGGCCATGCCACCCTGAACACACCCAGTCTCGTCTGATCTCGGAAGCTAAGCAGTGTCGGGCCTGGTTAGTACTTGAATGGGAGACCCCCTAGGAAGATGAGTGCCGTAGGTGTTAAAAAAAAAAAAATTACTACTCTCCACCCCAAGGCAGCCCCTGGAAGAAGCAGCCTGACCAGAGAGGAAGAAGGTGCCTATGACCTATAACAGCTCCCAGGCTGGAGAGCTGCTAGGCCCAGGCTGGGGTCCTCTAGGATATGGCCCCGGTCCTCAGCAGTTCACAGCTTTTCCCATCTTCGCATTGCCCTTGCCCCATCCCTCAATGGTGGATGTACATCCCATGAGCTCTACGGGACAGGTTCTGTTCCCCATCCGGAAAGACCCAAATCAAATGTGACCTCCAAAGAGCTTGTTCTGGTTACAGATCTGTCCTTCTTTCTCAGACAGTTTCCTAGAAAAGGGACAAGCAACGGACTCAAGGGGGCCCAGATGAGTGGGAGGTGGGGAGGAAGGCTCAGAGAAGCAAAGGGTATCTTCGCCTCAAGGTGATTTTATACCATAAAGACGCCACCTTGCTGCTGCATCCTCTCAGGCTGCCACATCCCCCAGGATGGCTACTGAGTCTGCTGGTGACAAGGGAATGGAAAGAGACATCAATTCTACTAAGGTGCTTCCCCAAATCTTGCCCTCAGGTCAACCGAACCCTTCCTTCCCCCTCCCTAGTGCGTCCACTCTGCCTTATGTGGCGTCTGAAACACTCTGGGATTAATCTGTCTCTCTCATCCCCAAGCTCCTCATAGTGGGAGGTCCTGGAGCAAAGGCAAGACCCAAGCCTGAGCCTTTTGTCCCCACTTTGTCAGTGGCCTGCACAGTCTGGGCTCAGGAGAGGCAGACTGGAGAAGCAGTGGGAGCCCCGCACTGTGCATGTGAACCCTGTTCCCTTTACATTGCATAAAGCTCATTGGTAAGGGTGTTATTCTAGGAGAGTGGGGTCTGGGGTCTGAGCTCCATGGTCACTGGGGTCCTGAAAAGGCAGACAATGACCATTTCTTCCAGAAGTCCTGCAATTGTGGTGATGGGAGAAGAGGGCTTGGGAGGCAGAGAGACAGGACTCCTGGCCCTGGGATATTCACATTCCAGTAAAGGGAAAGGAAGGGAGCAGCAACCTTGTGAAGCTCCTCCTGGGTGCCAAATTCCATATGAGATATTTCACAAAGTCTCTGACAGACACGCAGGAAACAGATGTCTCGAAGAACACGCCTGGCCCAGGCATATCAGTCTGACAGGGCTAGGATTCCCACTAAGTCTGTCAAACCTACAGCTTGTGCCACATGGCAGAAGGGGTCCACTCATCGCTGTTGGCCTGAGGACCTCAGCTTCTTTCTGGCTATTGGCAGGAGGCCACCTTCATGTTCCCTATAATGTGGACTTTTCCATAGGGCAGCCCACATGGCCGTTTGCTTCATCAGACCAATCAAGTAAGTAGAGAAAGAGAGGGAAAGAGAGAAAGGGAGAGAAGCAGGCGGGAGGAGAGAGAAGGGAATTGTACGTGTGCAAGATGTACATCACAGTCTTTATAACCCAATCTTTGAAGTGACATCCCATAACTTTTGCAATATTCTCATTAGAAGAAAGTCACTGGGTCCAGGGCACACTCGAGGGGGAGGGGATTACACAAGGGTGTTAATTGCCAGAGGTGGGGAATCACCGGGGTTGGACACTACTATAGTTCATTCTCCAGCCCCAATTATTCATGTCCATTCCACATGCAAAATACATTCACCCTTCCCAAAGCCTGTAGAAGTCTCATTCCATTTCTGCACTGCCTTAAAATCCAGAATCTCAGATGTGAATGAGTTTCCTTGGGTGTATTCCTTGAGTATGGCTTCTTAAGTACTAATTTTTCTCCACCTGTAGATCTATGAAACTTGAAACAAGTTATCTGTCTCCAAAACATCCAATATATAATGGTGGAAGAGATACAGGATAACTGCTACAGACATTCCATTTCAAAAGGAGGATGGGAAATTTTGAGACAAAGGAGTTACTGGTCTATAGCAATTGTGAAATTCAGCTGGATGTTCCTTGATTAGGTTTCAAGGCCTGGGAATAATTCTCCATGGCTCTTGGTTCTGCTCTCTGGGCTCTTGGTTCCACCCTCTATGCCTGCCTTCCTTTTTCATGAAAGGTAGCACATGTTTGCAGCTGAGTAGTTTTCCCAGTCTGCTTCCTGCCAGTAGAATTTGGGAGGGTCCAATGACTTTGTTTTATTTTGTACTGTCTCTGTAATCAGCAGCTACTGGGCAACTGATTCCATAGAGGGGCTTCGTGTTTCTGTGCTGTTGGCAGGTTGGGCGGGCATTCAGCAGTGGCTATAGCCAGACTGGCCTTGGTGAAAGTCCTTATTGTAGAGCACATGTATCAGCTCCTTGCCTACCACCATGGCCATTTTGTTCAAGAGTCCATTGAGTAAGGAAAAGGGTAACAGACATAGAGGTCGACTAACAACCACAGAAGGGATATCTTGTTCATCTGATTGAGATCCTCCTCCACAGTGGATTTTCTCTGGTGCCCATTTATGCGGGATGTGAATATCCTCACACTTTGGCCCATTTCAAGAGGGGCAACCATATGCCCCATCCCCAGACCTCCTTATTAACAATGTTTTAATCCTGTTCTTTCTAAGTCCTTGACCATTTAGCCAAATCATTAGGAACTACTCATGAATCTGTGGAGATCTATACCTATGACCATCTTTGTGACCAGTCAGTCTTCCTACTGGGAGAATTTCCCTTCTCATTGTCTTTTAGGATCAACCCTAAGTGAGACTATAACACTGCACCTACCCACTTCCAGCTAGTGTCAGCATATCATGCAGCATCATCTGTAACCCAAGCGTAAATATCAGACGCCTTAGTCATCTGGTCACAGTGAACAACCCATGAGGCCTCAGGTGTGAGTGAGAAAGGGATGGCAGTGCAGCTGATGGGGGTATGATCCACTTACCCAGGTAGCTTACTTGTGTCTTCTAGACCTGCTTGTATAAACCTATCCTACTTGGTGGAGCACAGAGACAACCTCGGCCTGATGGGACAGTTTAACACAGAGCTCACTTGTTGTCCTATGCTCAGGCATTCATGCACAAAATAGATCTGCTTTTCCATTCCTATTTTTTCTCTGCTTCTGAGATTCCTATTACCACAATGTTGCCACTTCTAATTTTATCTTCCATTTCTTTAGTCTTTTATAAAATATTTTATATCTCTTTATGTCTTCCTGTTGATCTTTCCACTCACTTATTTGTTCTTCAGCTATAGCCCTTCTACCCATTATGCCATCTATACAATGTTTACTCCAATAATGTGTCCAGGAACTTGCAAAATCACCACAGGATGGGATTTAGGATTTCCTGGGCCTAATATGAGAAGAACTGAGACCGACACTTCATGTATGACCAAATTCCACTCTGACTGGTGGGACACAGTGACAGTCTAGGCCACCGGTGATCAACATTAACTCAGAACCAGTTTCTATTAAAAGGTCTGGATATTTCTCTGTCCCCAGGGCACAATTACATTGGCCGCAGGTCCCTGCGGGAAAAGCAGGAGAGAGACTTTACCATACACACTTGTGAAAAGTGTGGCAAGGTCCTTCTTCAAACAGACCCTCGCCTTCATTCGTGGGGCTCTAACCCACAAACTGGGAGAGAGGCTAGGACTCTACATTTTGAGAACTAGATCACAACTCTATTTGCTAGACTAGATATTTTTGGTTATATGAATTGAATAGGATCTTATTAGGCTGTCTATCAATTTTGGAACCAGGGAAACCATGTTTAATTAGCAACCACTACAGAGCCCCACAGGTCAAACCATTCTGATTGCTGCTATGGCTCTGCTGTCCATTATAGGAACCAGATCCAACTTGTCTTTGGAGGTGACTCTATCATTCCCATTGAAATTATGGGGCCCATTATCATGATCACGCACCATAATCCTGTAAAACCACTGCAATGCTTTTTAAGGATACTGATGCTCACTCATATATTAATTAAGGTAAAATTAGCTTCAGGGACAAAAAAACATACAAAAAAAAAACTCTGATTCAAGACAATAAAAGTTTACTTCTTGCTCCTGTAATATTCCAGAATAGATGTTAATAGTTGGGCTTCCCTCTTCTAAGTGACAATTCATGGGCCTACACACCTTCTGTCTAGAAGGTTTGCAATCTTCAAAATGTGATCATCATTGTAATATTTGTCATCTCCATCCCAGCCAACCAGAAGAGGAAAAGATCATGTGGAAGGTTTTGATGAGCTAAGAGGCCTAGCTGTAGTGGGCATCTCTTCTGCTCACATTCCATTAGCTAGAACTCAAGATAGTAGTCATACCCAACTGCCAGGGAAATGTAGTTTGAATTTGTCTTGAGGAAGAAGAGGAAACAGGCTTAATGACCAACTAACTAATCTCTGCCACACCTCATAATGTATTTCTCAAAGCCCTTGTGAAAAGAATGTCCGCATAGTTAGGGGGTAAGTTAAACGGGTTGTACACAATGAATTGATTCCAACATCCTTATTGCCCTAAAGGTCTGGAAGGCAGCTGTGTTCACCACTATACCACCAACATCAGTAGCATTTGGATTCTTCCCTGTACAGTGTACATCTGACATCTTAACCTCATTTAACACAGGCTACTGTTGAGTCCATGTTTCAATCAGTCAACAGAATAAATATTAGAAATAATCCTAGCTGCTTCAGCTAACACAGTACATCCAGGACTGCTGATAAGTATACCCATGTGGAAGAGTTTGTCCTTACCAAAACCAGACACAGACGTCAAAAGAAAATCACAGACCAATATCGCTTATGAATATAGATGCAAAATCCTCAACAAAATTCCAGCAAACCGAATCCAGTAGCATATTAAAAGTATTATACACCATGATAAAATAGGATTTATCCCAGGAATTCAAGAGTGGTTCAACATCAGAAAATTGATCAAGGTTATACAACACATTAATTGAATAAAGGAAAAAACCTACACTATCATCTCAACTGATGCAGAAAAGGCATTTCAGGCACAGAAAAAGCATAGAACTAACAAAAAAATTCAGCAAAGTTGCAGGGTACAAGAGCAACACATAACAATCAGTTTGTGTTTTTATATACTAGCGATAAACAATCCAAAATTGAAAACAAGAAAGCAATTCTATTTACAATGGTATCAAAAAGAAATTCCAAGGAGCGGCGAAAGACTTGTACTATATTTGAAAACTATAAACATAGCTGAAGAATTAAAAGAGACCTAAATAAATGGAAAGATCTTGTGTTTATGGACTGGTAGATTTTTATGTTGTTAAGATGTCAATATCACCTAAAGCAATCTACAGATTCAACACAATTGCTATCAAAATTCCAACAGCCTTTTTGAAGAAATGTGGAAATACCAATCTTCAAATTCATATGGAATTGCAAGGGGCCCTCAATAACCAAAACAATCTTGAAAAAGAAGTCAAATGGCCAAGTGGTTTTTCACAAGAGTCCATTTAATGGGGAAAAGATAGTTTCTTCAACAGGGAGTGCTGGTACAATCAGATTTCCACACGCGAAAGAATGAAGTTGGACCCCCTACCTCACACCATATGCTACTAACTCAAAATGGATCAACAAGCTAAATGTAAGAGCTAAACCCATTAAACTCTTAGAAGAAACATAGGGGTAAATCTTCATGACCTCGGATTTGGCAACAGATACTTAAATATGATACCAAAAGCATGAGCAACAAAAGAAAAAATAGATAAATATGACTTCATCAAAATTAACTTTTGTGTATCAAAGGACATTATCAAGAAAGTAAAAAGACAGCCTACAGAATGGAAGAAAATAATCGCAAATCATATATCTGATAAGAGTTTAAAATCCAGAATATATAAAGAACTCCTACAAATCAATGACAAAAAGACTAACAACCCAATTAAAAATGAGTAAATATGAATTTCTCCAAAGAAAATATACAAATGCCCAACAAGCACATGAAAAATTGCTCATCATTTAGTTCCTAGGAAAACGCAAATCATAACCACAATGAGATACCACTTCACACCACTAGATGGCAATAACAACTACAAAAACAACACTGGAGAGGCAGTGGAGAAATCAGAACATTTGCTCATTGATGGTAGGAATGTAAAATGGTGCAGCCACTGTGTAAAGCATTTTGGCAGTTTTCTACCAAAGTTAAATAGAGAATTACCACGTGTCCAGCAATTCTACTCCTAGATATAATGCGAGAGAATTGAAACAAGGACTCAGATACTTATACGATAATGTTCATTGCAGCATTATTTACAATAACACGAAGGTGGAAACAACACAAGTGTTTATCGACAGATGAATAGATAAACAAAATGTGGCATGTACATATACTGAAATGTTATTCAGCCACAAAAAAGAATAACGTTCGGACACATGCTACAACATGGATGAACGTTGAAAATGCTATTCCAAGTGAAATAGTCCAAACACAAAAGGACAAATACTGTATGATTCCATTTATATACAGTATCCAGAATAAGCAAATTTATAGATACAGAAAGTAGGTTAGAAGTTCCAGGAGCTGGGGGAAGGGTCATAAAGAGTCATTGCATAATGGTTGCAGAGCTTGTTTGGAATGACGGAAAAGTTTTGGAATAAGATAACGGGGATAGTTGCACAATACTGTGAATGTATTCAATGCCATCTGACTGCATACTCACTCGAAAATAGTCAAAATGGCAAAGTTTATGTTATATACATTTTACCACAATAAAAAAGTTGGCCCCAATCTAAAGTTACATTTCTCCTTAATCTATCATCCATAGAAGCAATTCTTGCACATATTACTGAGGTTTCTGCTAATATAAGTTAATTTCATCTTATTTTGTGTGTGTGTGTGTGTGTGTGTGTGTGTGTGTGTGTGTGTGTGTGTGAGGTCTGACTACTTCCCCAAGACATGCAGGAATCTGAATGAATGCAGTAATGGGTATGGGAGCACCAAGGGGTGATATGAGTGGAGCCTGAGAAAGATTAGCCAAACCATTAGAGGGTCCCCAAGTCGTGCAGGTCCAGCCCTATTAGACTGAGAAGGAAGGGCTGCCTCTGCTGCCAAAAGGGGCTCAGTGGGGGCTGGAGTTTAGGGAACTCAGATCTATCCAGATCAACTCTGATGTTCGTATTCCAGTTCTCTTAGGTTTCACATAAGAGACCTAGAGAGCTTGTGAATTCAACCTGCAGGATTTGCCTTTATGTCTGATTTCAGGCTACGTCAGTCCTGTGACTAGAAGAAATAAAGAGATTTCTTGTTTGATAGTGACTTACGTTTTTAGAAAAACTTTAGGTTCAGCAGAGTATGAAAGGCCCTGTTGTTCCACATCCTTATCAATCCTTGGTACTGTCAACTCCCAACCCCTCTTGGACTAGGTCCTTCTGCTCAGAGCAAGACAGACTCTTTGTACTACCTCAAAGCCCCATCTAGCTCTCTCTCCCACATTTTGCCACCATCATAGCTTCAGACTGCGCCTTAACTCTCCCAAGTCCCTCCACCCATCCTGCAAGGTTCCCACCCAATCTCACCCCCTCCAGAAAAACATCTAGAGTCCAAGATAGGGTTTTTTCTCCTGATGAATTGATTAGTTGGTTGAGTCCCTTTTTTTCCCATTTGCCAATTTTAGAATCAAGCTAATTTTTTAATATATAGCCTTTGAATGTGTTCTGGTAAGATATATTTTGTTTGCATGTATTTGTAATGTATCTAAGGGTGTTATGTTGTATATTTTGTTCTGTAGGAACTTGTTTACAGAACAATGTGTGCTTTTAATTTAAATTGTTTAAACCTTTTTGCTTTATAATAATTTCAGACTTATAAAAAGTTATGATACTAATACAAAGAATTCTCATATACCCTTCACCCAGCTTCTCTAAATGTTACCATTTTACATAATGAGAGTACAGTTATCGAAACCAGGAAATTAACTGACCTACAGAGTAAGGGCTATTATGGAAAGGCCTCCATCAAGGAATATAGTAAATCAAGTGTAGTACTGTGTCCCTGGAGGGACTACAGAGATTAGTACCACCATCAAGGACTTGAAAGACGCAGGGGTGCTGATTCTCACCATACACCTGCTCAGCTCTCGTAGTTGGCCTATACAGAAGACGGATGGATCTTGGAGAATGACAGCACGTTACAGTCAGCTTGAGCAGGTGGTGCCTCCAATTGCAGCTGTTACACCAGAAGCGGTTTCATTGCAACCACATTAATGCATCCCCCGATACCTGGTATGCCGGTATTGATCTGGCAAATGTCTTTTTCTCCAGCCCTGTCCATAAGGTCCACTGGAAGCAGTTTGCTTCCAGCTTCCAAGGTCAGCAACACACCTTCGTTGTCCTACCTTAGGGGCATATCGTTTCTCCAGCCCTGTGTCATAATTTAGTTTACCTTTTGGTTCATAATTTTGTCACAATTTTAGTTCATAATGTCATAATTTTAGTTCCCCTTTATCACCTTTCCCTTCCACAAGATATCACGCGGGTCCATTACACTGCTGACGTTATGCTGACCAGACCTAGTAAGCAAGAGGTTGCAACCACTCTAGACTTATTGGTGTGATATTTGTGTCAGGGGATGGGAGATAAACCTGACAAACATTCAGGCATCTTCTACCTCAGTGAAAGCTCTAGGCGTCCAATGGTGTAGGGCACATTGAGACATCCTGCCTAAGGTGAAGAGTGAACGGTAGCATCCGGCCCATCCTACAACCAAGGAAGAGGGACAATGCCTAGCGAGCCTGTATGCATTATAGGGGCAGCATATGCCTCATGTGGGTGTGTCACTCTGGCCCATTGACCGAGTGACCCAAAAGGCTGCTAGTTTTGAGTGGGGCCCAGGACAGGAGAAGGCTATGCGACTGGTCGAGGCTGCCGTGCAAGCTGCTCTGCCACTGGGCGATATGATCCAGCAGATTCACTGGTGCCTATAGTGCCAGTGGCAGAGAGCGATGCTGTCCAGAGCCTGTGTCGGGCCCCCATGGGTGAATCACAGTGCAGGCACCTAGGATTTTAGAGCCAGGTCCTGCACCAATCACAGATCATTACTCTCCTTTTCAGAAACAGCTCTTGGCCAGCAACTGGGCCTTAGTGGAGACTGAACACTCGACTGTGGCCCACCAAGTTACCAAGCAACCTGAGCTGGCCATCATGAACTGGGTGTTATCTGACTCACCAAACTATAAAGTTGAGTGTGCACAGCAAACACTCGATCATGAAATGAAAGTGGTATATGCATGATCAGGTATGAGAAGGCACTGAAAGAACAAGTTACAAGAAGAAGTAGCCCAAATGCCCATGGTCTCTGCTCCTGCCACACTGCCTTCTCTCCTCCAGCCTGTACCTATGGCCTCATGGGGAGTTCCCCAAAATCAGTTGACAGAGAAAGAGAGGATTTGGACCTGGTTTACTGATGATTTTCCAGGATATACATGCACTACCTGACAGTGAACAGCTGTATCACTACAGCCCCGATCTGGGACATCCCTGAGGGACAGTGGTGAAGAGAACTCCTTCAAGTGGGCACTTTGGGCAGCATACCTGAATGTTCACTTTGGAAGGAGAAATGTCCAAATGTGAGATCGTAAACCAATCCATGGACTGTGTCAATGTTTGGCTAGGTGCTCAGGGACTTGGACAAAACATGATTAGAAAATTGGTGACAAGGAAATTTGAAGAAGTATATAGACAGATCTCTCTGAATGGTAGGAAAAACATGAAGATATTTGGGTTTTATGCGAATGCTCACCAAAGGGTGACCTCAGCAGGGGAAGATTTTAAAAATCAAGTGAAAAAGATGACCCATTCAGCGGATAACAGTCTTTCTTAGCCACCCCTGTCATCACCCAACGGGCTCATCAACAAAGTGGCTATGGTGGCAAGAACGGAGGATACGCATGGGGTCAGCAACATGGACTTCTGCTGTGAATCAACATCCAACATATGGTGCTATTTCTCCCATAGTCAGGAATCAAGGGAAGGAAATGGGAGTGGATTCACTCATTATTATCCTAATGACCCACTAGCAAAACTTTTGCTTCTTGTTCCCAAGACCTTTTGCCCTGCTGGCCTAGAAGTCTTAGTTCCAAAAGGAGGATTGCTTCTTCCTTCAGGAGACACAACAACGATTCCATTGAACTGGAAGTTAAGACTGCCACCTGCATGCTTTGGGCTCCTCATGCCTCTGAATCGATAAGCAAAGAAGGAGGTACTGTGTGGGCTAGGGTGACTGATCCTGACCACCAAGGGGAAACTGGATGCTACTCCATACTGGAGGTGAGGAGGAGTATGTCTGGAATACAGGCCATCCTTTAGGCATCTCTTAGTATTACTGTGCCCTGTGGTTAAAGTCAATGGAAAACTACAACAACCCAACCCAGGCAAGACTACTAATGGCCCTGACCCTTCAGGAACAAAAGTTTGGGCCACCCCACCAGCTAAAGAACCATGATCAGCTGAGGTGCTTCCTGAAGGCAAAGAGAATATGGAATGGGTAGTGAACGAAGGTGGTTATAAATACCAACTATAACCATGTGACAATTTATGGAAATTAGGACTGAATTGTCATGACTATTTTCTCCTTATTTTAATATAAATATCTTCATGTGTATGTGTGTGTATATACTATTTACCTCATAGCATATATATATATATATATATATATATATATATATATATATATATATCCTTGTTTTCTTCCTTCTCTTGTCCCCTTATCATGTAACATAGATGTACTGACTTTATATCATAGTATTCAAATATCATCAACTTTATGTCATGGTATATAAGTTACGAGATATCAGAAAAAAAGAGTAAACATCACTCAAGGACTTTTGGGGAAGGGGTTAATGCATTTTTTGTTGTACATAGGATAGTTGCATCATGTAAGGTATAAGTTTGACTTTGTTATTGTTTTCATTTGGCAATTAAGTATGGTTTAACGAGATGCATATGAGTGTCAAGTTGACAGGGGATAAACTTGTAATGGTTAATTCTATGTGTCAACCTAACTGGGTAACAGACTGCCAGCTAATTGGCTAAACATTATTCTGGGTGTTTTCTGTTAGGGTGCTTTGGGATGGTATTAACATTTAAATTGGTAGACTGAGTAAAGCAGAATGCCCTCCCTAACGTTAGTGAGCCTCATCTAATCTATTAAAGACCTGAACAGACCAAAAAGGTAGAACTTATCCAGGGTAAGGGAAAATTCTTTTTGCCTGACTGCCTTTGAAACAGGACAGTAGCTTTTCCCTGCCTTTGGATCTGAAATGAAACATCAGCACTTTCTGTGTCTTAAGCCTGCTGACGTTTGGGCTGGAACTACACCATTGATTCCCCTGAGTCTCCAGCTTGCCAGCTCATCCTACAGATCTTGGGGCTTGTCAGTGTCCATAATTGCATGAGCTGATTCTTTATAATAAATCTCGTTCTGTATATACATTCTGTTGGTTCTGTTTCTCTGGAGAACCCTAGCTAATACAGATTTGGAAATGTTTGCATAAATTAAATCTATATGTTAGGTTTTTCAAAATGATTTTTAATATTAGGATGCATTAAAAGTACTTTAAGAAAAATGTCATTGAAGTTTTAGAAACCCACATGTGGTAAATAACATATTAATTTTAATTTGATAATGAAAATTCTAAAAGTTCTAAGTATTCAAAATAAATAGTACTTAAACTCACATATGAACATGTTTTGAATAACAGATTTGTTGAAGTTTCATGAGCCTATAATCAGCTCACTCTAAATAATCAATTTAATTGGATAATTCCACTATTATGTTTTCATATTTTTTCTAAAAGGAAATAATAATTCAGAATGAAATTCCATCAAAAACCAGCATATGGTTGTTAACATCAAAATTCAGTAACACTGAGAGATGGGGAAAAAGAAAAATTGAGGAGAGTGACAGAGAGAAAGAAAAATTGAGGAGAGTGACAGAGAGAAAGAAAAAAGGCTGAGGGAAGGGGGCGGGGAGAGAAAATAGGGAAATAACAACTGAGAAAATTACCAAAATCAATTATGTTCCTTTTAGCAGCACCTAATAATAGACACTTATGATTCTGATAAAGATATATCTTCTACAACTTCTGTTACTTAAAAAGTTGTAAAAAGAACACACTGAATGTAATAAAAATTTAAATATTATACATATGCACACAAAACATCTTGATGAGTAGGAGCAAATTAGAAATCTGATTAAGTGGACCAATTCCCAGAGGAGTGCTGCATAATGCGGCCGGTGGAGAGCTGTTGTCTGATAGTGGGAGCTGCACATCACATCTTTCATGTCAGCATAATCATCACTGGATACAGAAGTTCACAGACAGAACCATGTGAATACTGTACTATTCGAATATAGCTTCGAAATATTTTAAAACTGGTTTAAAAAAACAGTTGTAAATGTGTGTTAGGGATATTTTTTAAAAACATTTATCATTACTTCTAATATTACAGCTATCAATAACTCCTACCCCTGAACCCATTTGCAGTACTATAGGGTACCTGAGCACTTGGACTGGGAAACTCCACTTTAACCAATGAGAGCTTGTATTTTTGCCCTTGGAAGCTTCTAATTTGAGAGATATACATTCAGTTTTTTGCCTTTTCTTTTTGGGCTTAATGCTGCAATGAACACCCTTATATATGTTTCTTTCCCTGGGATTTAGCATACTCGAGGGCATATTTCATTTGACAAGGTACTGCCAGACAGTCCTTCAGAATGACTACGCAAGTACACACTCTCATCAGCCATGCAGGTGGGTTTGTAGGTCCTCGCATCCCCACCAGCACTTGGCATTATTATTTACTAATTTTGTCAGCCTCATAGATGTAAAGTCATATGCCACTGTTATTTTCTCAGATTTTCAATGATCTTGAATACCTGATCATATACTATTGGATTCTCAAACTTCTTCTTCTACAAATTCCGTTCTGTGCTTTGCTCAATTCTCTATTGGTAGTGGTGTTCTCTTCTTGTTGATTCACAAGAGATCTTTGTATATTATAGATATTAAATCCCTTGTTGGTTTAGACATTGCAACTATCCTCTTCCAATCTGTATATTATCTTTTCCCTTTGTCCACAGTGTCTTTCATCAAGCACAAACCCTTATATTTGATGTAATCAAATTAATCATCTCGTTACCATGTGGATTATAGTCTTGAATTTCATTAGTAAGTCATTCCAAGCCACTAGTTTGCGAAGATATCATCCTACAATTTGTCCTATTAACATTATAGTTTTATCTTTCACATTTAGGTCCTCTATCTAGTCCATTTTTGTATGTGGTGTGAGGTAGGGATCTGGTTCTATTTTTCTCCATGTCAGTTTTTCAACACTAGCAACTAAACAACTATCCTTTCTCCATTGATTTATTATACACTCGGCTCTATATACACAGGTCTGTATCTATGCTATTTTATTGGTCTACTTTTCTATTTTTGCGCCAGTGCCACACTGTTTCTATTACTAAACTCAAGGAAACAAAAAAAAATAACAATGATTGAGCAGAAATAAATGAAATAGAGAACAAAAGACAAGAGTGAAAACTGACCAAACCAAAGCTGGTCTTTGAAAAGACCAATATGGGAAAGAGACCAATGACAAGAGTGAGCAAGAAAAAAAAAAAAACAAAGAGAAAGTTTAAAAACTAAGATACAGAATGAAAATGAAGTAATAACTATGGACGAAATAAATTTTTTTAAAAAAGAGAATTATAAATGATATGCCAATGAATTTAAAAACCCAGATGAAAAGGATACATTCTTAGAAAAAATATAACATGCTGAAATTGGCACAAAAACAGAGGCCTTAAATAGTCCAGTGAGTGTTAAGGAAACTGAAATGGTAGTCAAAGAACTCCTCTCTTTCAAAACCCCAGTTGGTTTTGTAGGTGAGTTTTAGCAAACTTTCAAGTGTGGGAACTTATGCATAGTAATAAATGAGTGAAACCTATCCATTTCATTTTTTTAAGCCTCGTGTAACCTAGATTGAAAAACCAGATACGGAGAACCCATGAAAAAAAAATCCTTGGGCCATTTTATTTATGAAACAAAAATCTCAAATAAAATGTTAGCTAACAGTCATGAACAATGTATTCAAAAGTACAGATGATGACCAGGAATATAAGGATGTTATGGTTCAACACCAAGACTCGCCATATAACTGGTCTAAAGGATAAAAGTCATAAGATTCGCTCAATTAATGCAGTAAAGGCACTTGGTACATTCCCTTTATGTTGAAGTTAGTGCATTATCTTGATTTTTAAGAACTATGTGTAAGAGTGTGGCCAGGCAGCTTGGACCAAGCAGGGCTTTCCTTGCCAGTGGATTGTGCAGAACAGCGGTCCCCAACCTTTTTGGCACCAGGGATTGGTGCTGAGAATCTAATGGCTGATGACCTGAGGTGGAGCTGAGGCAGTGATGCTAGTGCTGGCAGCTGCAAATACAGATGAAGCTTTGTTTGCTCACCTGCTGCTCACCTCCTGCTGTGCAGCCCAGTTCCTCATGGGCCACGGACCGGGAATTGCCGACCCATGGTGTAGAATACACTGTCAGCCTTTTGTCTTCTGTTCACCATGGCGTCTTCTGATACCCAGGTGAAAGAACTGGAGAATGCTTCAGGCCAGGCTTTTGAGCTGATTCTCAGCCCTTGATCAAAAGAACTGTCCCAGAATTCCCTTTCTCCTCCAAAGAAGGATCTTTCTCTGGAGGAAATTCAGAAGAAATTAGAAGCTGCAGAAGAAAGACACAAGTCCCATGAAGCTGAGGTCTTGAAACAGCTGGCTGAGAAACGAGAGCATGAGAAAGAAATGCTTCAGAAAGCAGTTGAAGAAAACAACTTCAGTAAAATAGAAGAAGAGAAATGACCCACAAAATGGAAGCCAACAAAGAGAACTGAGAGGCACAAATGGCTGCCAAACCGGAGCGTTTGTGAGAGGACAAGCACATTGAAGAAGTATGGAAAAGCAAAGAATCCAAAGATCCTGCTGATGAGACTGAAGCTGACTACTTTGTTCTAAGAACTTTCTTCCCCTCCTCTTTCTAAATATCCAAAGACTGTACTGGCTAGTGTCATTTTATTTTTGCCCTCCTGACAAATATTCTAGAAGCTGATGTAGGACTACAGGCAGATTCAAACTGTATGATGTTGTTTGGGGGGATAAAGAGGAGAAACTAAGTGTTTTACTGCTTTTCTAAAGTGTTGAAGTCTTGCTGATGTAGCTATTTTTTCTTGTTGCATCTTTTCTACTTCAGTACATTGGTGTACTGGGTCAATGGCTATTACTGTATTGGCTCTGTGAAAATATGTTCATGAAAAGAGTATGTAGTGGCTTCTTTCAAATTGTCAGATGCGGAATATCTGTTCGCTTTTAAATACCAGTTCTGTCCCAATCTTACCAGATGCTACTGTAACTGAAGGGTTAATAAAACCGCACAGTACTGTTGGAAAAAAAAGAACTATGTGTACAGGTGGGTTTTATTATTATTGAATTCCATTTCAGGATAGTAAAAAGTACATTAGGTTCGATGAGTTGAGACATACTGCTCTCAGGTGACACTGAGACACACTGAGGACCAAAAGAACACTGTCTAGTTTCCTTAGAGATGGTGGGGCCCAGGAAGGGTAGTCCAAGATATCTGTTGCTGATAGTGGGAGAGGGCACAGTTTTGGGGAATTGGGGGAGTCCTGAAACAGAGAAACAAAGTGTTGGTCAGATATCAACCTCAAAGAAGCCTGATGATTGTGGGTTCAGAATTCTGGGATGAGAGAGGTGACATATTCATTAATGTGATATGGGTCCTGAACATGGTGGCTAACCTGTCTGCTCTTAGATATAAATTTGCCTGACTTTCTTACCAAGCATACGGGACTATTGCATAGACTCTGAGTTGGCCTAATGATACCCAGTTTTAAGAGGACATTGATGACAGGCTTTCTTCCATCTTCTACCAATTTTGAAGGTGGGCACTGGGACAGGAAGGCGGTAACATGTGCTATGTAACTTTAATGAGAATGTCAGCTGGCCCTCCTTAAGGTCAGCTGTGTACAAGTTGACTAGGACTTCTGCAAGGGCCCAACCCAAAAGTTGGTTATCGTGGGTCAGACCAGGTTGTTACAGATGACATGCGGAGGTCCAGTTATACTCAAACTGGCTTACAGCATATTACTGTTTAATTTGTAAGGAAGATGTGTGTCTGATATGTTAGTAGATACATAGGGGTTAGGCAAGAAGACACATACCTCACTGAGGAATCCATGGTAACAAGGAGCCATTTCACAAGATAAGGGATTATTGGCAAACCACCAATCTGATAGAGCAAACCAGGCATAGGGAGGCAGGTCAGAATGGGCAGCCTTAGTGTCAAGGGTGAAATGCTCAACAATGGAGACAGGGATGCTAGGAATGGAGGGCAAAAGAAGGTATACTGTGGCTAAGGGTGATCTGAGTAGACTCAGGGTAACCCCCTGATGCTTTTCTAGGCTAAGGATGGCTGAGGTTTACTTAAGCACTCATTTTCCAACAGCCATGTTTTTGTTTTGTTTTCTTTTGTTTAAACTATTGAGGCAATTTCCAAGACACAGTCCTACATGGGTCTGCACTTCTTCTGAGGGACACCGGTTTAGTCTTCTGCTTTCTCCACTGGTTTTTGTGTTTTATTGTGAAATGGGCTGATAAGCCAAGGGCTACATTTGGAATCCTTCAGGAATGTTGGGCAGCAGTCCACAGATGAAACTGGAGAACTGACCACTTAGAGGGGCCTTCAAAACCCTCCATTTTGGAAAACCTTCTGTAGCAATGATTCACTTGATTATAATAATCTTCTGGGTATTCACGTGATTCGGCTTTCCACCTACTGGTTTTGGACCGATCAGATTTAATAAGGCCCAGCTTCTTCATCACATTCAATATTCAGGTGCAGAAGACAGAGGAAACTACTCCATAGTCATATCACATTGTTATCTCTGCTCAGTAGGATGTATGTATTTTTATTTGTTTATTCATGCATTCCACTTTCTCCTCATTCATCACTCCCATTTCTAACCTTCTCCCTCCACTGGCAGATATTTTGATGTGTTAATTGTGATTCTCTTTGATTCTATGTGTTCTGTCAGGTGTACATGTTATTGGGTTCGAAACTGTATTTCTTTTAAAACTTTAAATGAATTCAACATAAAGTTTCTAAAACTTGTGCAGTTTAAAGAAGAATAGTAAGATGCCCATATACCTACCAACCAGGTAAAGAGCTAGAACATTAACAATATTTTAGAAGCCTCCTTCACATACTTTCATTCCCTGTCCCGGAAGAAACCATTATCCTGAACTTGATGTTCTCAATCCTTTGCTTTTCTTTAAAGTTTTGCCTCTCATGTACATATCCTTAAACAATATGTTGTTTTGTTTTGAAAACCTGAGTGGCAAGTACACACCCTGCTCTTAGGTGAAAGTTACTCACTCTTAGGTGAAAATGCCCAGGAGAGGATGAGCTGAATAGTCTTTCAGTCAGTCTGGCTTCAGCTTCCCTAAGAGTTTATAAGAACTGCTTCTGGGGAAGTCAGTGGGTGAGGTCACGCGTGAGTCCAGGGAAATAGACACAGGGCTCACCACAGTCAGGGCACCAGTGGGGCTGTTGTGTGGACCAGAAATGTGTTGTCTGGTAATAACGGTTTGACGGGAGTAGGCTCCTCTGACTTCTCTACTTCTAATCTCCCCATGGCCCTCAGCCCTCTCAAGAGTAGATGACAGCAGATAACCTCTCTGAGGAGGAATGCATGTTCGCACCCAATCCAGGCTGCTGCAGTGCTTGG
This sequence comes from Eonycteris spelaea, assembly GCA_003508835.1. Classification (NCBI taxonomy): domain Eukaryota; kingdom Metazoa; phylum Chordata; class Mammalia; order Chiroptera; family Pteropodidae; genus Eonycteris; species Eonycteris spelaea. The sequence continues at coordinate 45,337 of PUFA01000484.1, read as the reverse complement.
AGGGAGGGCGTGCTGGTGAAAGTTAGTCAATAACTACATACTCTGAGGCAGGCTCACCTGGGCATTCTGTCCTCAGGTTAACAGAGGACAGGTGGGGCTGTTTCCTCCTTAGAAAGAGCAGATACTAAAAAGGATAAATGCCATGAAGATTAGGTGACCTAAGACAAGAGCATATACATTTTTTCTTTCTTCCTTTCTTGTTTTGTTTATTCCCTATTATCCACACTCCCATTCCTCCTCAAATCCTGCCACACAAGCATATCTTTGAATGTGTTTAACCTATATCCTTTTGTTTGTGAGTTCTTATAAGATGTATATCTGGGGTGTGTGTGTATGCATTTGTAACTTCTGTGGAGTGTTTTGTTACATGGCTTATTCTTTTTTGCTCAGTGCTAAGTGCTGAAGATCATCACTGTTGCTCTGTGTACATCTAACTAATCTAAATGCTGAAAGGCTGACTGGTGTGCATTCCTTATTTCCCTGTGTACTCTCCCAGTGATGGGCACTCAAAACGCGTCAACTCCCCACTATTGCAAACCACACCATAGTAAACATTCTTCTACATGACCCTTTCTGGATCTGTGTGAGAATTTCTTCAGAGGACTCATGGGGATACTGAATTTGACTACACACTGACACATTCATCTATGGGATGGCTGCCAAAGTCCCCACTACCACTAGAAATGCATGAGGCTCCCGATGTCCCCACATTCCCACTACAGTACTTGACATGATTCAACTTTTTAAAATTTTGCTCATCTATGAGATCTAAAGTGAAAGCTCACTGTAGTTTCATTTTGTATTTTTCTGTAATTAATGAATTTGTGCATGTGAGCATCTTTTCTTACGCTTGTTAGCTTTTTAGGTTTTCCACTTCAGGAAATTGCTTGTTCATATCCTTTGTAGACCTGTTTGTGGATGCACCGCCTCCCAGCCACTGTTTTTCCTTTCTGTGTGGGCTCCACTGATAGTCCCGATTCTGTGGGAATCACAGACCCTAACCAGGGTTTTGGTATTCTGTGTTAGGCACTATAGTGCCTTTGTATTTCCATGTGAATTTTAGGATCGGCTTGTCAGATTTATTTTTGTCGGATTTATTTTTTAGATGTTACTGTACTGGAATTTTAAAAATTTCTCTGTCCATTTGTTCATTGCTTTATACAGCTAGTAAATACAATTCTTTTGCTTATTTTGATTTTGTAGCCTGCAGCTTGACTTATTAGTTCTAGTAGTGCTTTGTTGTTGTTGTTTGGTAGATTCCATTGGATTTTCTACAAAGACAATCATATCATTTGCAAATATGGCTTTACTTCTTCCTTTACTCCTTCCTTCCAATCTGGATGCCTTTTCTTTTTCTTGCCTCATTATACTGGCAAGAACTTCCAGTACGATATTGAATAGAAGCAGTGAAAGTGGACAGCCCTGTCTTGTTTCTCATCTTGGGGGGTAAATATTCAGTCCTTCACCACTAAATATCATGTTAGCTATAGGTTTTTTTGTAGATGCCCTCTATCAGATCAAGGAAGTTCCCTTCAATCCTTAGTTTGTCAAGAGGTTCTTTTCTTTTCTTTTTTCTTTTATTTTTTTAAAATCAGGAATAGGTACTGAATTTTGTCAAATGCTTTTCTGCATTTATTGCAATGATCATGTGGGATTTTCTTTTTTTGGTTCGTTAACATGGTGAATTACATTGATTTTCTAATGTTAAACCAACCCTGTATTCCTGAGAGAAACCCCATCTGATTTTGATGCTTTATCTTTTCAATATATTGTTAGAGTTGATATAATTTTTAAAATTTCACATCTTTTGAACCTTCACTTTTGACAGTTTCTTCATATTTGCCTATCTACCAACTATTTATTTTTAGTATGAGCCACTAGTCTTATCCATATCCTCTAAATTATGTGTGACGGTTACTGAGACTGGAACTTTTCCCAAACTCAGAGAGGACCTAAAGGAATTTAGAGTAGAGACTGAAAGCATTTTTGATGTAGTTGGTCTTACCTGTGAGAGTGTGAATCAACTCGTGGCAGTAGGCCTGCCCCTCAACAGATGTTTGTCCCCAGCCTGAAGAGCCATCACACCCTTTAAAGCCTCTTAATACCTGATAGGTTTGTTCTGAAGAGAAAAACATTACTAATGCTTAGGAAATCAACATCCTAAATTAACCTCTCACTGTCACTGCTCCCCATTTAGCATTGCTGTGCTCCAGTGAGGAAATGGCCAACACCGGACACTTTGCAAGAGAGGCCCACCCTTAAACACTGCTTCTTGCTTTCCCACTGAAGAATTCTATCTCATTCTGACTACCTAATGAACTTGATATCCCACACACTAAGCTGCCCATATAATCACTTCAGATTCCTGACCTTGTGTTTTTTGTGAATGGCTTTCGCTTCCAAGATATTGGGGGAACGCACAAGGTAGGATATACTTACTCTGTGCTTTCCTCATGGGACCACAAAAACTCTTCTCCCTTCAATCCCCTCAGTACAAAAATAATAATGGTAATAACAGCAAACACGTATGGAGTGTTTACTATGTGCCAAACTCTATTCTAAACACATCTTATATATTAACTCATTTAATACCGTCAATCACCCTGTGAAGTAAGTACTATTATTATTGCTATTTTTACATAAGATTAAACTAAAGAATGTAGAGGTTAAATGACTTGTCCAGCTATAAAATGGAAAATCTGGGGTTTGAACCCAGGTAGTCTGGCTCTAGAGTCCACTGCAAAGTGAAAGAACTATGGCACTGACCCATGCCTGCACACTAGTATGGGGCCCCTGCCCATCCCAACCCCCACTATTTATACAAACTCTAAAGCTTCAGAATATGTCATGTCTTTGGTGTCTGTGGTGCCTTTGGCCAAATCTGGCATCAGTCAGAGTTTCTCACTGATGTTGACACCCAGATATACATATTTGGAAAACAAAAACCATGCAGGGAGAAGAAAACTTAAAAAAAAAAAAAGACACAATTAATATGTTCAGAGTGACCGAAAAGAATTGCATTCACAAAACAAGATCAGGAAGCTATAAAAAGGAACATTCAGAGAACAACAACAACAAAAAGGTCTTAGAGTCAAACAATAATCAAAGAAGGATCTTCAAAGCAGCAGAGATGAACACGCACAAAAAAAATTAACTAGACAGCTGATTTCTCAACGGCATAAATGGAAACCAGAAAACAGTGCTGTATCTTTTAAGTGTTAAGAGAAAAAAAGGCAATTTAGAATTGAGTACCTAGCAAACTTATCTTTCAAGAAGAATAAAGTGAAATAAAGGCATTTACAGATAAATAGAGATCAAGACAACTTCTTGTTAAGAGATCTGCACTAAAGGATTTTCTAACGTATATATTTCAAGAAAAAAAAAACTCCCCCAAAAAGAGGTCCGATGTATAAGGAAGTGAGCAAATAAAATAGTAAACAAGTATTTAAATCTAAACAAACACTGTCCTCATAAAAAATATTGTTAATGTCTATTTTGTGTGTATGTTAATGACTTCCTTAGGAAAAAAAAATAAAATAGTAGACAACGAAAACATGTAAATTGGGAGACAGTGATTTACAAAGTCCTTATATTGTTTGTGTGGGGATTATAACATTTAACTTTAGACTTGAAGTTAAATATGTATGGTAAAATTTTATGACAAACTGCTAAAAAAATATCTGGAGGGAATAATCAAGAAAGAAAGAGAACAGGAACAAATAAATAATATGAGCAATGTAAAATATATAGCAGACATTTAAAATAAGAGGATATAATTAGTTTTAAAGCTTAGATGAATTGGAGCAATTCCTAGAAAATTCATTTATATTGGATGAGCCCACTAGAATCTTGACCAAATACGATAGATGACCAAAGATGTAAAAATCCTAAACAATTTGTTAGTAAACCAAATCCAAGATGAGAGTAAAAGATTTAATATAATATGAAAATGGTGGGTCTAATTCCAGAAAGACAAAAGCAGTTTAATGTTAGAAAGCTCTCATAACAAGGTGGCCCTGTGACTAAGAAGGGTAGTTCAGTCCTCTTTGTCAGCCTTGGTGGGAGGGAGGCTGGGAAAGAGGTAGGTTCCCTGGGGGGGGGAAGTTTCTGGAGAGGGTAGGCTGAGGAGGGGCCTGGGGCCTATGAAGGCCCCCACCTTGCATATTATACACTGCTATAATAATACACACGACTCTGAGATAGGCACATTACCTTCATTTTAAAAATGTTAAAGCTAAGGCTAAAAACAGTTAAAAATTTTGACCAAGGTCACAATACTAGTAAGGAGCTGAACTGCCATCAAAATTGAGGTTGGTCTGGATTTATAGCTCATGTTCTTAATCACTATGTGGTTCTCCCTTTTAATAGTGACAGTAATCGGTGTTCAGTAAATGGTGGCTAGGTGCCAGGTACTTTACAAATACCCTAATACCCACAACAACTGTGCAGGTGGGTATTGGATGCATTTTACTGATGAGAAAGCTGATGCTTAAAGAGGACAGGTGAAAGGACACACAACCAAGACAACTGGGGCACCACACTTCGAAACTGGGACTGCCAGACTACACAGCCTACTTGTCCTAGATTATTACAGGTGTGAATGAAGCCCAAGAGGAGATGAATCCCAGCGTCTGAGGACAAGATGGGAAGGCTCTGTTCATTCCTTGAAAGATGAGGTTCTCTACACAATGGTTGGTGTCAGGAGTCAGAGAAACATCTCTCCATAAGGAGGTCTCCACATATGGGGCTGAGGGAGACCCCATAACCTTTAGCGCAGTGGGAATGATACCAACTGCAGGGAAGTCTAAAGGAAATAAGTCACACAAACACCACGGTCTAGATAAGGAAGCCAGGAACACTGGAAGCTGGTGTGGACAAACTTACGAATAGAATGTCTAACTTTTCATTACCTTTCTGAAGAATTAACAGATTAGCATATTAGAGGAGGCCATAAAATCTTCTGGATTTAGGTATATGCTGTAGTCTCTTAGGATGATCTCATAGAAAGACAGGTGAACAGTGAGTGCAGTTAGGCTGGCTGGTGCTCACTATGCTGCTTCCATCTTTGGGCCTTTGCTCAGGCTGTACTCTTTGCCTGGATTGCCATCCTCTCCCCTTGTTAATCATTCAGAAGACTCTTACTCATCTATTAAGACACAGTTCATATGTCATCTCTTCTAAGAAGCCTTCCCTGGCCCCGAGCTGGGTTGTATGTTCTTCAGGGCATATCATAGCCTATTGTATCCACCATTATTCCTACACTAGCCACATTGAAATTATGGTTCTGTGTCTGGGAACATAACTTGATCATTTCTGTGTCGTTAGTGCAGAGTAGGAGGCCTGACACATAGGTGGTCAGTCAATTTGGCTCAGATGAAATTAGAACTATTGGATGATCACACCAGTGATCATTAATGCAGTGATGCTGGCTCAGAGAGGGAGGTCTCTGGTGGCACGCCACAGCGCTCTGTGTATATCGACGGCATTCAGATGAAATTACTGGGTTACAAAAAACTATGAAAGTAGGTTACACATTAGACAACAGAATTAGTATACAAACAGTCATGGCAGGGAGAAACACTGGAGCCACACTGGTCTACAAGGTGCTTAAGAGAAAAGTCAGGACTAAACCTCACATACCTGTTAGAGCCTTGACAGTGCAAAGGAGGGTTTTTTTTTTAGCTAAAGCTTACCTCCCTGTGGTATCCACCATTATAACAGCACTTACTAAGTGCCAGGCTTTGGACCAGCTCCTGTACCCCACCCCCACCAAGTACCACAGAAAAAGTCTAATGGGATGATCTGCTTGGCCTGGGAACCAGGAAACTGTTCCTCACAGGGCAGGAGAAAGGGATCAGAAAGTCCAGCGAGAGCTGGGTCTTTGGTTTTCACCAAGGAACAGGCAGACATGACAACAAAGCAGTTTGAGGGATGTTTGAGAAAGAGGCAGGTCCACCTTCAGGAGCCCCAGTGTATAGAGCCAGTCACTGAGAACATTGGGCTTTGTTGCCATAATACCAACTGTGAACTTATTTCTCACAAGAACTCGGGAGCTATTCTCACAGCCCCAACCCTTCTGAATAATGATATTCAAACTCCTTAGCATGGCATGAAAGGCCTTCATGCCTAGCCTAGTTCTCAATGCATTTTTTCTATAATCCACAGTAATTAATTCAGTTTATGCCACAAATATTTATTGAGCATCTATTAAATATTACTATGCGCTGTTCTTGGCACTTTTCTTGGCATTGGAGATACAACAGTGAATAAAACAAAAGTCCCTGCTTTGTGGAGCTTACAGTCTACTGAGGAGAGGCAAACACTAATCACAATAAATAAGTATAAAATAAGTCGGTTGGTGATCAGTTCTTTGTAGAAAAACATAAGACATTAAGCAAGATAAGGGGATAGAAAGTGCTGGCAAATAAGACTAGTTTAGATATGCTGGTCAGGGAATGATTCTCTAGGGAGGTGACATTTGAACATACTGTAAGTGGGTGGGCAACTCATCGGATTATCTGGGAGGAAGAGTGTTCAAGACAGTTAAAACAGAAAATATAAAGGCTCTGAAGAGGGAAGGTACCTGACATGTTTACAGAACAGCACATAGGCCAGTGTGGCTGAGAACAGTGAGTGATGGGGAGAGTGATAGGAAATGAAGCCAGAAAGGGGATGGGGACCAGACTGTGTAGAGACTTCTGGGACATGGTGAAGACTTGTTTTTTATGCTGAGGGAGCTGGGAGCCATGGGAGATTTTTAAGCAGAAGAGTGACAAACTCTGACATGGATTTTTAAAAGAATTTTAGAGAAGAATTAGTGATAGATATAATAATACTAAGCAAAAGAAAAACAAACAACTACTAGGAAAACAAAAAGGTACACAACAAAGGACATATAATTAGAGTGTACTATGTGCTTTAGATGTGAACAATATTTACAATGTCATACTTATGCAAACAGTGACTAGAAAAATTACATAAAATTTAAGAAATAATAGATGCAAACACAAAGATGAGCAAGCAACAACAGACTATTAGGGATGACTAGGCAGATTAGAAAGTGAAATATATGGAACTTGTACAAATAAAAAATGCAATTGTTGAAATGAAAAACTCAGTAGACAGATTAAACAGCAGCTCAAACATAACTGAAAAAAAAATCAGTAAGTTAAAAGATATATCTGAAGAAATTTCCCAGAATGAAGTGCAGTAAGACAAGGAGACAGGTAATATCAATGAGGTATTATGAGATGTGGAAGATAAAATGAGGAAGTTCAAAATATGACTAACTGGATTCTGAGAAAGAAAATATATAAAGAATGGGAGACAGGCAAGATTTGAAGAAATGGCTGGGAATTTTCTAGAAATTATGAAAAATACAAATCCAGAGGCATGAAGCACATTTCCAAAGTAGGATAAATGGAAAAGAAATACATGCCTGAACATTGTAAAATGAAACTGCAGTGCTCCCTGCACATCCCCTTCTAAAAAAGAGAGAAAAGGTCCTAAAAGTAGCCAGAATAAAACAAAAACACTTATAAAAAACAGTAATCGGACTGAGCAAATTTCTAAATACCTATAACAAACTATCTTTTAAGAATGAAGATAAAATTAAGACATTTACATATAACAAAGACTGGGACTTGAACACCAAGAGATCTATACTAAAAGAGCATCTAAACATCATATTCATAATGAAGGAAAATGATCCCAGGATGATGGTTTGAGATGTAAGAATCTATGAATGTAAATCCAAACAAACATTGTCTATATAAAATAATACTAATGATAATGCAGAATTTGTGATGTTAGGGGAAAAAAGAACATACTCAAAACAATAGCATATGGTCAAGGGAGGGATGACTACAGTTGAAGGTTTTTGCGTTCTTCAAAAGGGAAATAAAAATATAGTTTAACTTTAGATCTTATAAGTTAAACATGCATGATAAAATTTCAGGATAACCACAGAAAGCATAGAAAAAAATATGTAAATTCCAAACAGTAGGGAGGAAAAAAATTGAGTAAGAAAGCAAACAAACAAACCTCAAAACTAAACAAGCAGTGAAAAAAGAGAAAAATGGAACAGAGAAAAGGTGGTGGTAAGAAATAGAAATAAAAATGTAGGATGCTAGAAACAAGTCCAAATATGTCACAATAAATGTAAACAGATTAAATTTGTCTACTAAAAGACAGGGATAACCAGATTATCTTTTTTAAAAAGATCCAGCTATATGCCATTCCCAGAAGATATAATTAAAACATAAGGGCATAAAAATGTTGAAAAGTTTAAGAATGGAAAATTATATACTACATAAATCTTAACAAGAAGAAAAGCTCGTGTTGCTAAATTAATGAAAGATAAAATAGACTTCAAGGAAAACTGCATTATCAGGAATAGAGAGGGTCATTTCATATTTACCAGGAATATATAACAATTCTTAATTTGAATATTCCTAATAAAATATTCTCAAAATATACAAAATTTTAAAAAAAACAACTACAAGGAGAAATGGACAAATCCACCATCATAGTTGAATATTAACACATCTCTTACAATTATTGGCATATCATGACCAAAATATTCAGTATATAGAAAATTTGCATAATATAATTAACAAACTTGATAACAGACATATGTAGAACTCTGTATTCAACAATTAGAGAACATACATTCTTATAAAGCATGTAAGAAACATTCAAAAATATTGATCACATACTAAGCCTAAATCAAATCTCAGTAAATTTTAAAGAGTTGGTATCACACAGACCACATACTCTGGCCATAATGCAACTAAGACAGATTTCAATAACAAAGAGATAAATTTAAAAATCCCCAAACATTCAAAAATTTATTTATTTATTTGTTTGTTTGTTTGTTTATTTTAGGCGAGGCAATCCTTGGTTGACCTCATACATTGCAAGGACCTTGTCAGCTTACAAACCCTTATTTAAAAAAAAAATTGATGCCTACAGCACCTGGTCTTCCTAGGTGGTCTACCATCCAAGTACTAACCAGGCCTGACCCTGCTTAGCTTAACATTTAGAAATTTAGAAACACACTTCTACATAACTTGGAGGTCAAAGAAGTAACCATGATGGAAAAGTTGAAGTACTCGAAATCGAACACTAATGAAATACGACATGTCTGAACTCATAGAGAAGCAGTATTTAGAGGGCAATTTATATCCTTAAATGCACAAACCAAAAAACAAGGAAGGCTGAAAATTAATGAGCTTAGTATCCAATTTAAGAGATTAGAAAAAGAACAATAGAATAAATCCAAAAAACGTAGAAGGAAGGAGATCAAAAAATATAAGAGCAGAAATTAAAGAAATAGAAAATAAAGACACAATAGAGAGAAGCAACAAAGCCAAAAGTTGGTTCTTTGAAAAGACTAATAAAATAGACAAACCTCTGGCAAGATTGATCAAGAAAAAAAGTGAGAAGGCACAAATAACCAATATCAGCAATGAGAAAGGAGACATAACTACAGGTTATATACAGCAAAGAATAAAAAAATAAGGGCAGGTAATGCCAATAAATTTGAGAATGCAGACAAAATAGACCAATTCCTAGAAAACTTTAACTTACCAAAACTGACTCAAGAAGAAAAAGAAATCCTGAATAATTCTTTAACTACTAAAGGAATTGAAGTAGCAGTTAAAACTCTCCCTACCAAACAAACAAATGAACAAAAAATAGGAGGCAGAATTTTCCAGTTGATATGTGGATTACAGGTAGGTGAATGTAGAATCTAAGGCAGTGGAGGCCCTAGGCAGGCCACCTCTCTCTACGGGCAGCCTCCTGTGAAGATCCTCAGAGGGTGGCCCTTAGTGAAACAGGGTCTGACAACCCCTCTGAAGTCCCTTCAGGTGGTGAACACGAATGAGTAACATCCAGCACTCTATTACTGCTCTGTGGTAAGTGTGCTAAGCAGGGCCAAGGAGGAGCTCTATCATTTGTAGTCTCTTCTGTAGTCAGCTTCTGTAGGCTTCTGCTCACTGAGGACAAGGGGCCTGTGGCGCTGCTGGAGGAGTCTGTGTTCCAGTTGCCAAGAAACACCACACACAGCCAAGTTGTGACTAGTTGGGGTGGGGTTGGGTGCAGGGAAGCCAAGCAGGGACTTCTGGAGAGTGTAGCTCCAGGTAGAAGCCCTGAAACTCTGTCTTCACGAATATCAGATACTTTTATCCATTTGCAGCTGATGAGCCCTTCTAATGGTGTCCAAGCTAGCTGCAGGGTGATGGTTCTAACAGTGATGCATGTTCTGCAAATAAGAGCTTCATCATTATTTTGAAATAATATGAGAGTTCAAGTGGTTTCAAATCTAATCACATTATCACAGGAAATTTTAAAAATATTTGTCAATGAAACAGAAAGAAAAGCTGCTGGCTATCATTTCAATTGTTAACCATTTCTGACGAATTTAAAAATTGGTTTTAAATACATTATCACCTACTTTGTACACAGAAATTTTTTTTGATGGTTACTATTAAAATTTTGAAGAATATGTCATTAAAGTCTTGATCAGAATTTGTGTGTAGCCATTTCAAGTCTAAAACAATATAAAATAAACATGGAAGCAGATTTCAAGTTTCTTACTTAAAAGTCTGAAAAGACTTTATTTAGAAGTTTAGTATTAATTCAATATTTAAAAAAGAAAACACCAGACCAAGAAGGTTTTACAGGAAAATTCTAACAAATAGATCATTCCAAAGTCACATAGTATCTTCTAGAATTCTGTAAAAGAAAGAACACTGACTCATTCTATGATACCAGCAGAACTTGAGGCCAAAAGCAAATAAGGACAGCATAAAAAGGAAAAAAAGAAAAGACAAGTTTTACTCATGGACACAAACACAAAAATCCTAAACAAATATTAACAAACCAAACCTAGTACTGTATGAAAAGGAAAAGATCAGGACCAAATTGTATTTATAACAGAAATGCAAAGGTGGTCTAACATGAGGATAATCTATAAATGATGTTTACTACATTATTGAAGGGGAAAAAAAACAATAATCATCATAAGAAACAGAAAAGGTATTTGATAAAGAATGCAATATCCATTGATGATTTAAAAATAATAATAAAAACTTCTTAGCATAGAGAAACAACATGGAACTTATTCTTAATAGGGAAAAGTTAATGGTGATTCCTCTAAAATATCCAACACGACAAGGATGCCCAATGCCATCTTTTCTATTCAACACTATACTGAAGATCCTGGCCATCTCAGTAAGACCAGAAAAATACATTTAAGGTGTAAAGATTGGAAATGAAAAAACAAAAGTCTTATTATTTATAGCTGATATGGTTGTCAACATAGAAAACACAAAAGAATAGACAGACAACCTAAAAGGAACTGTAACTCCTTAAGAAATGGTCAATTCTAGGGTCAGGAAAGGAAAATGTAAGATGAGTAGGAAACGTCTGGTAGTGCCAGCAAGTAAGAAAATGCTCAAAACCGAAGGAGTGGGGGCATGTCCAAAGGAATCGGGAGCCAATCTGAAAGAGCCCCCAGTGGCCAAAGCTAGAGCTTGAGCAATAAGACAAACAACATAATACTGGATTTATAACTCGAAGTACTAAAAAAAATGCATGAGTTCATACTGACATAAACAAGTAACTGAATAAATAAGTATATAACTGTGTAAATAATCAAATAAGAGAGAAGAAACAAATCTTTTGTACAGGAATATTCCAAATAATATATGTAAATACACCCTCTTCCAGAAGTGGAGCTTAATTCCTCTCCCTCTCTTTGAGGATGGGTTAGATCATTTCAAAGCACGGAGAACGAAAAGGGAAAAACAGCAACTTTACAGAGGATGAATCTGGCGACCATCACCTTAACCAAGTGATGAAGGTAAACATCACCAGTGACATCATGGGGATATCACATACCCTTGATATGATGTGATGAAAAGGGCACTTCAACTCTGGTGTTTCTTCCAAAAACCACCCCAGTCTAATTATGAGGAAAACCAGACAGTTCCAAATTGAGAGGCATTCTACAGTACACCTCAAAAGTGTTAAGGTCACAAAAAACAAGGAAAGACTTGAGAAAGTGTCATAGACCAGAGGACACTAAAGAGACATGACAACTTAAATGCAATGCAGTATTCTGAATTGGATCCTAGAACAGAAAGAGGGCATTAGTGGGAAAACTGATAAATCCATATAGTCTGAAACTTAATTTACAGGAATATACCAATATGGCTTTCTTAGTTTTGACGAATATACCATGGTGAGGAGTATACAGGAACTCTCTGAACTATCTTTATTTACTTTTCTATAACTATGAAATTATTCTAAAATGAAAAGTTTGATTAAAAATAATAAAAGTCTAGCAAGGTGAATGGCTATAATATCAATATTAAAAAATCAAATTCATTTTTATACCACTGCAAAAGAGAAAACACATATTACATAATGAGATCTCATTTCTAATAACAGCAAAAACCATAAATACCAAAGGATAAATCTAACACAAGATACACGAGACCTTATCCAGAATATTGTAAAACTCTACCAAAAGACATTCAAAAATTTATTTTAATGAAAGGAGATATCATATTCATGGCTAGGAAGACTCATCATAATAAAAATACCAATTCTCTTCAAACTGATCTACAGATTCATTGCAATTTCAATATTTCTGTAGAACATAACAAGCTGATTCTGAAATATGTTTGAAATAACAAAGGGCCAAGAATATATGATATTCCTGAAGAAGAATAAAATGGGAAGATTTTGCCCTATCAAATATTGAGATTATTTGTGAAGCTAAAGTTATTAAGGTAGTATAGTACTCGTTCAGGGACAAAAAGATGTCCAATAGCAGAGATCCTAGAAACAGATCTATACAAATATGAAAATTTGATGTATGACAGAGGTGGCACTTCAGATCATTAGGCTATCCACATAGAAAATAATAAAACTGGCTCCCTATGTTATACCCTTATACCACATAAAAATCTATACTGGTTACATTAAGAACTTAAATGTGAAAGGTACGTTTTCAAATTTTTATTAAAAGAAAATATAGACTATCTTTAAGACCACAAGTTAGGGAAGACAACTCAAAATAGCTATCTATAGGGAAAAGATTGACTTGTTCAACTCCATTAAAATTAGGAATTTCTGCTTATACAAAGACACTATAAAGAAAAAAACGCTACAAACTAAGGGAAAATATTCAACACATATTACTGACAAATGATGAGTAGCCAAATAATTAAATAACTCCTACAAATCAATATAAATGAGAAATATACCAATTCAAAAATGGGCAAAAGATATTAATAGTTATTTCACAGAAGAAGAAACATGAGCGGCCAATAAACATGAAAAGATCCTTAATCACATTAGTGACTGAAAAAATGCTAACTAAGTCCACAATGAGATATTACTTTACACTCACTAAATGACAAAAATTTTTAAGTAGGACAATAAGTATTGATTAGGGTGTGGATCTCTTATAAAGTGCTGAAAGGTATACAAATTGGTACCACAAGTTTAAAATACATTTTGGCAGAATCCTGTCAAGCTGAATGATTACATGTCTTGTTAACCAACAATTCCATTCCTAGGTATATATGTTAGAAAATGGATGCGCATGTGGATTAGGAGACATGTACAAGAATGTTCATAAGAACAAAGTGCTAGAAATGACCCAAATGCCCATCAAAAGATAAATGGATGAATAATTTGTTTTACCAACACCCAATGAAATATTATACAGCATTGAGAATGAGCAAGCTATAGCTACATGTAAAACATAGGTAAATTTTGGACACACAATAATAAGTGAAAAAAAGTAAGTCACAGAAGACCACACATAGTATACCATTTTCTACTAAGCTCACAACCAAGCCAAATGAACAATAATTGGTTAAGCATCCCTACGAATACGGAAAAAATATATATCAAAAACAGCAAGGGAATGTTAAACACAACACTTAGAATAGTGGTAATTTCTGGCAGGCGATGTGGAGAATGGGACAGAAAATGACGCAGGGATAGATGCTGTTACCATTGTTCTTGGTTAAGGCTGTGAATTCTTGTTTTTTTTTTTTTCATTATATTATTATCTTTATAACTCATGTATATAATGTATATATTCTTTTATTATATATCTAATATATTTTATATGAACAAACAGAATGGGAGAAGATTAGGAAGAAGTAAAGAATGACAACTCTTTTGGAAAGCTTTGCTGTTAGGGGAATAGAGAAATTAAGCCACAGTTGCAATGGGATATGGGATGAAGAAAGTTTTATATTTTTTTAAAGATGGGAGCAATAGGAGATCAATGGAATGGCAGAGTGAGGACTTTGGTGAAGTAGCTATCCCACTAAAACCATGAAATTATGGGCAAACCAACTAAAGTCAATCATCTCAAAACTCTGGCAATTAACCAAAGACTTAGAAGAAATGAAAATCATCTATCCAAGCAAAAATGCTGAATTTTGGTAAGACAGTAGATTTTGTGGCATTTTAATTAGTGGCTATTCCTATCCCCTTCCCTTTTTAACTCCATGGCTCAGTAGCTAAAAGCAGACTAAATTCCAGACAACAGAGAGATCTGACTGCTTTGGTTGGGAATTTAAAAGAAAATCCTGGAGAATGAGACAACTATAGGAACTTTGAAAAGCTCTGACATTCCTAGGGATCTAAAAGTCTGTGCATATATGGCTATGTGCATACCCAAGAAAGAAATGAAAAAGGAGAGGGCCCAAGTCACTCACATGTGGCTGATTGTGAGGCCCTACGCAAGCAAAAGTGAAAGCTAAGGCTGCCTTGTAAACGGGCTGAAGTGTGAAGGCATGCCTTCTCACACAGATCTTGGCAAAGAGTGGAAGACATGTCAGACAAGGTCTTTAAGGAAATATATTTGACTTATCACTGGCTGACCACCAAATTATAGTTACCAGGTGTGACTCCCTAAGAATCTAGACTTAAAAATAAAAACAGGAACTTTAAAAAAAAAAAAAAAAGCTAGCAGAGAACTCAGGGGCCATATAGTACAGGGAATATAGAATTCAAAAAACTAGCTGAGAAAAGTTGCTAAACAAACAGCAACAAGAAAAATAACAATAACAACATTTACATACACACACACACACACAACCCAGAAAAACAAACCTTGAGGGTGGAAGATTCTGATACTAGAACTGTTAGAGTATCTAAAATGCCCAGTTTTTGACAAAAAGTTATGAGACATAAAGAAGAAATAGTAAATTATGTCCATCAGCTGACAAATGGATAAATAAAATGTGGTATACACATACAATAGATTATCTGGCAATAAAAGGGAGTGCTACATGCAACAACATGGATGAATCTCAACATTATGCTAAGTGAAAAAAGCTACTCATAAAGACCAACATGTTATACGATCCCAATTATCTGAAATGTCTAGGCTTGACAAATTAATAGAAATAGAGAGTAGATTAGTGGTTGTCTAGGACTTGGAGGAGGGGAGTTATGGGGAGTAAGTGCTAATGAGTATGAGGCTTCTTTTGGGTGGGATACAAATGTTCTAAAATTGATTGTAGTAATGGCTGCACAATTCTGTTAATATACCAAAAACCCTTTAAAGAATGAATTTTATGGTATGTGAAATACATCTCAATAAAGGTGTAACAAAAGATTTAACCAGGGCTGGGGGTTTGCCTGGTAAGTGTGCTGAAGTGACAGAGGCCAAGGGAAGAGTGAGGATGTATGCAAGGGAAGGACTATAGTGATGGACCACGGAATCTAAGCTGATTAAAGGAAGGACACGGGAACATAGAGTAAGTAAAAGGAAGTGAAAAATGTTGAAGGTTTGCTAGAGTTGGGGAGCTAGAAGGAAAGAGCCAGAAAGATTAGAAATAGTGGATGGATAGCAGGATGCCTGAAACTGAGATTATGGAGGCAATGATATCACAGGTACTGATAAGAAGGGAACCACTATCAGAGTAGGTGGCTAGGTGGGTTTGAAAGGCAAGAGCATCGTAGGAGAGCAGATCACAGAACTGAGAGACAAGAACACTGCAAGGGTCATCTGTGAGGGTATGAACATCACCAAGAAGCAAGACTTGGGCAGTGTTAAAGAGAGGACTGGTAGCTAAATTCTTCTAGGAATGAGGTGTGACAGGGGCAGTTATGTGTGTATGTTTGTACCTGACTCTAACACAGATGGGTGGGTGATAGTTTGATGACCTGAGATTTAAAACAAGATGCTTGATATTTACATAATCTTAAAGTATCATTCCACAAGTTACTTATTAATTATAAAGGAAAAAAGTAACTGCAGTGGAGAAACTTGGTAAACACCACCTTAAACAAATAGTCAAAGTGAATAAAACCAGTATTGGGACAAAATGGCATTACGAGCCTCCTGATATAAAGCACTGACGATATGTCTCTTCTGTGGTATTCTTGCTCCAATTCCACAAGGAAACATCAGACAAATTCACATTCTATAAAATGATTGGCTGGGGCTCTTCAAAAGTATCAAAGTCATGAAAGACAAAGAAGGACTAAGGAATGTCCCAGATTGAAAGAGCCTAAGGAGACATGGCAACCAAATGCAATGTGGGATCCTGAAGTCAATCCTAGAAGAGAAACATATTAGTGAAAAAACTGATGAAATCTGAATAAGTTCTATATTTTTGTTAATAGTACTGTGCCAATGTTAATTTCCTAATTTTGATAACTGCACCATATTTGTATAATTTCTTAACATTTGGGGAATCTGAGTGAATTATATATGGGAATTCTTTGTACTATTTTACAACCTTTTCAATAAAATTATTTTTAAATAAAAATAATTAATTCTAATAAAGGTTGTTTAGGGAGGGAGAGAAGAAGTCTGGGAAGGGCAATTAGAGTAAGGACAACTACCCTCATCTCCTGGCCTCCTGGTAAGAGGGGTATGAGGGGGCTGCTGGGGGAGCAGAATGCTCAGAGGAAAGCAAGGTTTCTATACAAGCAGTGGTTCTCAGTAGCGGGTTGGACAGTCAAGAGGTGCCTGGGGGCATTTCTGATTGTTACAATAATTAGAGATCATTAGTGACATTTAGAGAGCATGGACCAGGGATGCTGAGCTGCACAAGACAGCTCCACACATCTGATGCAATTTTAGAATGTCCCACCCGACAATCATGTCGGTGAAAAATTTGTTCATTCACTCATTCATTCATTCATTCATTCAACAAACATTTACTGAGCCTACAATGTGGCAAGCACTGTTTTAGGTAATAGGGATGCATCAGAGCACAAAACAGACAAAAACAACTACCCTTCTGGAGCTTACAATCGAGTGGAAGAGTCAGACAACAAAAGATGTGAATTACATATTATGTGAGGGTGATGAGCACGATGGAAAAAAATAGAGCAGGGTATATGCTGGGGAGAGCTGCAATTTTAAACAGGACGGTCTGTCTAGGTAGGCCTCATTGATAAAGTGACATCTCAGCACAGCCCTGAAGGAAGTAAAAGCATGAGCCTTGTGGAAGAAGAGCATTCCAGGTACACGGGATGGCCCAGCACAAACCCCTGAGGTGGAAGGGCGCCTAATATAT
Organism: Eonycteris spelaea; assembly: GCA_003508835.1. Taxonomy (NCBI): domain Eukaryota; kingdom Metazoa; phylum Chordata; class Mammalia; order Chiroptera; family Pteropodidae; genus Eonycteris; species Eonycteris spelaea. The sequence goes on along the minus strand of PUFA01000484.1, from coordinate 27,764 downwards.
TAAAGTAGCATAAAGGAGGCCGGGATGGGTGGCACAGAAGCAGCAAGTGGGAGAGTGGTAGGAGATAAGATGAGAGAGGTTATGGGGGCCAGATCATAGATTTTAATATACAATGACTTTTCTGGAAATTCAATAACTACATAACGTCAGAAAAGACTGCACTTTGTTTTGTTTAGAACTTTATGAAGAATTGTTCATTTTCCAAGAAAGCTGCATCATCCTACCTGTGGTTTCTGGGTCACCAATCAACACATGTGTAGCTGTCATGGTCTCAGGTTTGAGTATCACAGACCATTTCATTATGTCTTCTAGTGGAATTATATCCCAGCCTTCATATATTAAAATGCATATTGTTTCATTATAAATTACTCTTCCTTTATTTGTCCCTTATATTACAATTAGGACATTGTATTGGTTTGGGGGGAATTATGTGTGTAGAGAGATTCTCTTACCTATGCACTTCATTTCAGAATAGTGAAAGGGGGGTTTCAAAATATACATTAGAAAGATGAAGCATTGGGTCCAATAAGTATGAGAACCATTAAGGCAAGGCAAGAAAACAAAGAGACTATTCAGAAGCCAGGGTGAGAATGGAGGGGACTGAAGGTGAGTTCTAGAAGGCCTGGTTAAAGGATTTCAGGAGGGCTGTATGGGGATGTAACATGGAGACCCTCGGTCTTCATGTGGTGACTAGCATGGTATAATATAAAGGGCCTGATTCACTTTTTCTTCTTCTAAGTTGCTCCCCTCCCTGGGGATCTTTACCAGTTTAACACAGCAGGCTGAGGAATAAAGAGGGTTCTCTCCTCAGTGAGGCCAGAAGCAGCCCAACCAAGTCCATGCTCCATATTTTACTCACAGAACAGTTCAGAGCCCAAGGCTAAGCTCATAGGTGCTCTCAGGCCAAGCGTTGCTATAAACAATACATCTCCAACCTATTTAGAGATGGGAAAGAGATATGTAGAAAGAGGGAAAACAGTAACAAAGAAAGAAGCATTCAGAAAGTAGAACCAATGGGGGAAGGTCAGAGACAGGAGAAAACAAAGACCGAGAGAGATAATATTCTTTTCAATCACGACTGTCATTTATTGAACACTTTCTGGGGCCAAGCACTGGGCAAAACAATGCACATGTATTGTCTCAGGTGGACACCCCATTTGACAAATCAGGAAACAGGCTCAGATGGGTGAAGTAGATGACTCAAGGTCTCATGGCTAGTTTTAACTGGTAGGAACAGGATTCAGCCTTCTAGGTTTGTGTTGTCTCGTATGTATGTCTCAGGGAGTTAAACAGAAAGAGGCAGACAGAAAGATGGAGATAGGGAGACGGAAAGGCGGGGCAGAGAGAGATGAAGACTTACAGACGTGCACGCAGACGATCACGTGAGCTGCAGATCTGCACAGAAACGTTTTCCAAAAGACTAGGGGAAAGGGGTGGCGCGGAGGGCGGGAATGGGAAGTAGTCTCCGCAGGGTACTCACCTGGTCGCAGTGTGGGGCTGCAGGAGCACTCGCCCTCCCTCTGCTACCCGCAAGATCCTCTGCAACCCGCTGACCTACGGTTGAGAGGCTGCCCAGTTTAAGAGCTCGCGCGCAGACCCCACCCCTCCCGCGCTCCTGCCCGGCTCTTTCCCCTGCGCCCCCGACCCTGGTCTTTACAGCGTCTCACACCGGACACCTCCCGCCATTCACGCCGCACGCAAGCAGATTGCAGGGGCTGTCAGCTGGATCTCACGAACACCCAGGACGCGTATCCTCCCGCCCGCTGGAGCGCAAGCAGGGTCGCAAACTCCATGGCTACGTAAGGCTCCCGGGCTCCCATTGGAGGAGTGCCCTCCTGCCTTCCCTGGGATTGGCTGGAGATAGAAAGGTCTTATTTTAAGCCCCTAGGCCTGAATCCAGGCGGAAGAAAACTCCGCCCCTTCAGGGGCCTTTGATTGGCTGATGAGCCAAGCCCACCCTTTAATGGGATAGGCCAAGAGAGGTGGGGTCGTCATTCCCTTTGCCAGTTTATTCCACAGGGCTTCGGGAGGTTAGCTGGGAATACGCAGACGCGAATCCCAAAGTGGGGCTTGGCGCAAGATAGTGAACGATGAAAGATCCCGGCTTCTTAATGTCATACTCTCCGTATGCTACATAGTGTAAGCCACCGCCCCGCTAAGAGACACGACTCTGCCCCCATTTCCCATAGCTCTACCCTCCTCGCAGGGATTTCTGAGCCAGGTTTATCTCGCTCAAACTGAGTGTAGTTCCTAATTTCATCCATGGAGGACGAGGGGGACCCGGCCAGTCACCCAACAGCCCCTGCTACTTATTGACTAAGACATCGGTCAAGTGATAACCTCACTCGGGGCCTCAGTTTAACTATCTGTGAAATGGGAAGACAATTTTAAAATCTTGCCTGACACTATCGTTATGACGATTAAATGAGAGAACGTAAATTAATTGCCTGGAACATTAATACTTAAGGTCTCCCATCCCAATTCTTGCCTTTCCCATTGCTTCAGACTCAGGGAACTATGGCCCAGAGAGGCAAACTGATTGGCTTGAGGTTACACAGCAATAAGACCCAGAATAAAACCCAGGCTTCTGTCCTCAAAACAAAAGCTGTTTAAAAAGGAAAGAGAGATAGCAAGGACCTTCCTATTACCAGGGGTTCTTAATTTGGGGACAGGATTTAGAGGGGTCCATGAGTTTGCATGGGAAAAATAATTATATCTTTTTTTCACTCTAGTTGAAATTAAGCTTTTTTTTTTTCAGTAAAGAAAGTAGGTATTAGTAGTACCTGGGACACTGCCACCAATAGAAATCACAGAGATTTTCGTATCACATTATAGATGTTGCAGATCTTTCGAAATATCATGTAATCCCATATCTTTTAAAATCATGATAGTCATTAGACCCTCCATTGGATCTTATGATTTAATGAATTAATGAGGAGCACATATATTACTATAGCACATACTTGCTTTTTCATATTTTAATAATTATATTTCAATATAATTAGTTAATTTTGTAACCAATGATATTTTATTTTTTGTATTTAAAAATATTGTTTTCTGAGAAAAGGCCTATTAGCTTCACTATTTTCACTAAAAAGGTCTGTGGCATGAAAAGTGTTAAGAACACTTGTCTTAAACTCTGGGCTCCAGGAGGACAAAAGACTTGACCTGTCATGTTTCTTTGTTGTATGTATCTCTATCACCCAGTTTAATATCAATAATACAGTAGGTGTTCAATAAGTTTACTGAATGAATGATAGGATTCCTCCCTAACTATCCTCTATACCCCCCAACTGAGGGAGCTAGTGCTAGCTTTTTTGGTGACCTAAGAAGGAGGTTAGTCCTAAATCTAGTTTTGTCCCTGCCAATCTTCTTTGGGTCATATAAGTGGGTGGCATTTTAAAGGTCTGGCTCTAGGAGATTCTGGGAACCTCATCCTCAGGAGCAGGGCCCTCTGCTGCAAAGGAGTGGAGTGAGCTGTGAAGGACACAAAGACAATTAACTTCAGCATGGGAACAAGCCCTGGTCCACATCGGGTTCATGACTCCTCCTCCTCCTGGTCCTCCTCCTGGTTTCTGTTTAGGGTCCCTGCAAATGGGGCCATCTTCTCTGGTCTTCAGCAAAGACTATATTTTGGAGTTGGATGTGACTTTAAAGACCTAGAACAGCCCATTTCTTTGGGAGGCCCAGACTGGGCAGGACCATACACTGAGGAGTGAGGTCACAGGGAACAAGATATCACTCTAGGCAAAGAACATTCTCTCTTCCCGTGCCTTAGCCCAGGACATGAGCACCTTGGATAACTATATTAGAACCCTATACTTGGCTTCTAACAGTGTCCCTGAAGCCAGAGGACCTCTTTGACAGGGTGGGTGAAGAGGAGCCTCAAGTGCCAGGATGAGGGGCTGGGGATTTGATTAGGGAGACAGAAAGGAATCAGGGAAGAGAATGATGAAGGCCAGACTTCCAAGGTCTACTTCAAGGCTGAACTCCATCTTGGGATCTTAGACAGGTTTCTTTTCCAGGGCCAATCCCCCAACACGATTAGCCACCATTTGCAGATGGGAAAACTGAAGCCCTCTAGAGAAGGCAAGGGAGTCACATTATAAGGAAGAGCAGACTGAGGGAAGGGTACCCAGGCCATCTGTTTCTCAGACGGGCTGGGATCCTCTTGCCAGGCTGACCTCTTTCTGGCCCACTCTCAGCCCTTTGCCCCTGCTGCTTTCTACTCCCCTCCACTTCATCACCTGCTCATTGGGACTGGCTCCAGATATTGCACGCAGTTGTCTCTTCCTTCTGCACAAGATGCCTTGACTCAGGATCCAGTACTTTTATCTTTGGCCCTGAGGGAGGATGTTCCTATTCTGGGCCAGTCTCCTCTACCCACTCCTGACAGTGTAGTCCCAGGTCAGAAACAGAGGCATCCAAGCCTCCATGCTCTCTTCAAAGCATTTATGAGAACCATGGAGTATGTCTAAGATCTGGTATTCCAACCAGTTCACAGAGGAGTCCCAGAGAGGGAAGGGTCCTTGCCAAAGGTTCCACAGCAACCTGGCAGCCATCCCTGATTTCTCTCAATCCTTTTTCCCATATCTAAAGCCTGTCAATTCCAGCATCTTAAAAGTTCTCATAGAATAGACACATTTCTAGTGTGGGAGAATTCTCATTAATTTATGTAGATATTTTGCCCTTAAGGAGATGGAGCATAACTCTCCACTCCCTGAGCATGGGCTACTCCTTCCAAAGAGTGCAGTATGGAGGGGAGAGGGGAGTAATATTACAGTGGAGAAACCTGACATATACTACCTCAGCCAGGAGATCAAGGATAACATATTGATAGTATATCCCTTTGATATGATGTGATGAGAATGGCACTTTATTTCGGTAGTCTTCCTTCCTCAAACCCATAACCCCAGTCTAATCATGAGAAAAACATCAGACAAATCCCAATTGAGGGAAATGCTACAAAATATCGGACCATTACTCCTCAAATGTTGATGACTCCATGTCATCAAAAACAAGGAAAGTTTGAGAAACTTTCACAACCAAGAGGAGCCTATGGAGACGTGATGATTAAATGTAATAGGGTATCCTGCAAAAGGGCATTAGGTAAAAACTAAGATAATGTGAATAAAGTATGGACTTTACAATAATATATTAGTGTTGGTTCATTAATTGTGATAGGTGCACCATACTAATGAAAGAAGCTAACACTAGAGGAAACTGGCTGTAGGGTATATGGGAACTCTCTGTATTATCTTTGCAATAATTCTGTAAGTCTAAAACTTCTTTAACAAACTTATTTTAAAGAAACCTCCATATCCACCCCCATCACGCCACTCTATAGCTTTCCTCACCACTTTCTCAGTGCTCTCCCTCCCTCCAATCCATTGTCCTGGCAGCCAGCAGAGGGCATTCTCTAAAACGCAAATCCGCATACTTACAGCAAAATAAGGGCGTTGGATGGAAACCTCGAGAGGTATATTGCAGACGACCGACCCGGATGGCTACATAAGTTGTCATTATGATCCAGAAAGAATCTGGGAGGTATTTCTGGTATCCATTGATTATAAAGTTACTGTATCCCAAATTTTAAAACAACTCGGCCTTTCCAAGGTCTCCCAGATAAAACCTATTTTCAGACTCCCAACTCCTGACCCTTCCCATCATACAGCTACATAGTAATTTCCCTTTGCCTTTTCCTTATCTCTGTGCGAACTCCTCTGCCTGAGCCAACTTTTCTTGCCTTTTCTCCCAAGCCCAGCTCCAGGGACCCTGCGCCCCCTCCCTCAGGTGAGAGAGCTCTCTCATTATTGTGTTGTAATGTCCCAACCAATATCGTTTTTTTTTTTTCCTTCTACATGTGAATGAGAAAAATGGATTCCTCTGGCTCCCCCCACACCCAACTCAACCTGGGCCCAAAAAAAGGTTTGCTGCACGATGAATAAAAAGATGAATCACAATAAATGGATGTTCTAGGGCGCAGGGCGCTTCTCTGTGTGTGCCGGAGCGCAAGAGAAGGCGTTGGAAGCTGTTTGCTACCTGGCGGAGTCTACTGCAGCTGCCGGGAGAGGGAGGGGCTTTCAGCCTCGCCCTGCCATTGGCCAGGATGATCCGCATTGGCCTGACGCCACACCTCTGCGGCCCAGCCCCAGCCAGCCAACCTCAACTCCCTGCAGCTATCATTTTGGAGGCCGGTGCGTAGACAAGGCCGACCTGTAGCAAGGAACACTGGCTGCTGGGGACGGCACACTGGGCAGAACAAAAGACTCAAAGCAGCACTTTGAATTTGCTCAGAATTTTATTAGGATTACTAAGGTTCACAGGGAACAAGGCGGGGCTTCTGGGGGAGGGGACGGTAATACCGCAATGGCGAAGCGGCCTTGCATAGACACCGAGGCGGGCTAGCGGGCACAGCGAGGAGAGGTGAGGGAAAGAGAGACTTGGGAGAATGGGGTGGCAGCAGAGCCCCCCAAGGCCACAGCGGCCCTCCCCGCTTCGGGATCAAGGATGTCCACTCCATAAAGCACGAGGAGGAGGATAGAGGGGCCCTGACCAAGGCATCACAATAAATACGTAGCAGCACACAGAAGCCTGCGGGGAGGGGGGCCAAAAGGAAGGGGGAATCCCCCTTTCCCTCCCCGCAAAATAAGAACTCTGCAATTACTAAACCATAAAAATAAACTTTAAACCCGTGTACGAAGTTGGTCACCCCCCAGAAGTGCAATATGGGGCTTCAAGGCCCTAGCTGAGGGGGAGGCAGATGGGGCAGAGGGAGAATACGGAGAGGCAGCCCCGACAAGGGCAAGGGTGAGACCATTTGCCTATCCAGTGTTGCCTCTCTTCCCCGGGTTGGTCCAAGCATTTTGGACCTGAAGCACCTCCTCCATGTCGGTGTCTTCAGAGTCTTCGATTCCTTCCATCATCACACCGTCCTCACCACCTTGCTCGCTGCCTGCACAGAGGAGAAGAGGCAAGGACCGGAAAAAGGAGGAGGGTGGTTAGATAGGCACACAGCCCATAACCAGGGCTATTGGGGGCCTGGGATCACTGGCTATGTACCTCTGCTTGCAACAAGCAGCATCGTGTGTGTGTGTGTGTGTGTGTGTGTGTGTGTGTGTGTGTGTGTGTGTGTGTGTGTGTGTGTGTGTGCGTGCGCGCGCGCATACTAGAAAGCTCAGGAGTGGGAGGGAAGCACTGAAAGGTAGGGTGGGCTCCCTGATTCTATACCATCAAAACTGACACATCTCTGAAAGTAGCTTTTTCTCCCTTGATACATCAATGTGTCTCTTCCTGAGCTTTGATATCAGCTGAATAAAGGTATTCATCCTGAGGCAGCTCCCTCCCTCCTTCTCCCCAAAGAGGCCCCAGTTTGTCTTCTTGAGCCCAATTCCCCATTCCCACTCCCACCCTACGGTTGGCAGATAGTTCTGCCTCTCTTCTGAAAGAGAAGCCATCCGGTGGGTGGCTATGGGGCCAGGAACTCCCTCAGTTTCCCTATTCTACCTGAAAATGTCTAGATTGAGTCTACTCATTCAATGCCTCCTTCCTTGTTCTCCTGCCCTCAGTGGAAGTTTTCCAGGAACCCCCATGGCCAAAACCCCCAGGAGTGGTTGGTCCTACTGCTTCTTCCACCTCCCCCAGAGGCCTGCCTTCTGGTCAACGAGCCCTTCAAACTCTGTTTCTCCCTGCATCCCATCAATCTCACCACCATGCAGTTCTCCATCCTAGGAAATTGCATCTTCTTTAGCCAGTCATCTAGGCCAGAACAAAACCTTAATACTTACTCTTCCCTCAAACCCCACATGCATTCCCCAAAACGCATTCTTTGGTGAACAGTGAACAACGGCTTCTGTGGTTAAGAAGCTTGGAAAATGCTGGGTTCCACAAAGTGTAAGTAGGTTTCTTAAGGTGCTAATGTACTTATGACTGCACATGAAGCTATAACTGTATGCAGTATTTCGCTAACATATTTCACCACTGAACCTTTTCATGAAAATCAGCTTTCAGAACTGGTGAAGGGTCCTCAGAAGACAATTTGGGAAACTGTCCAAGATACCATGTATTTTCACCCTTCCAGGTCCTTGTTCATGTGATCCCTTCCACTGAGAATATTCCATAATAAAGACAAATGCCGCTTCCAATTCAAATGCCACTTCCTCTCTCTAGTTCTCCCCTTCCCCACTCTTGAGGTAGAATGAGCTGCTTCCTACTCTGGGCTCACAGAGCACAATGTTCACCCCCAGCTCCCAAAACAGGCCTGGGAGTACCCAGAAGCCTAGGGCTGCGTACGGAGTATGCTGAATTACAATGTATTTGCTACTTCTCCCCCTCTCTGTGTAAACCATCCTTAGTTTTCCATCCGCTCTCTCCTATCTCCTCCTTCACCTTTTGCTCCTATCTGCCCCCATCACCTCCTAGAACTGAAATGATTCTTTGGTTTTGTTACACTTGTAAATGTTCCCTGGCCTTGTTTTAAAAGTTGCAAGGAATGCTTTTTCTCTTTTCTCCACTAGAGCAGATTGTGCTCATGCCTTGATACTCTGATGTTTGCCACCTTTCTCTCCAAGAGAAAGGAGAGAAGTCAAGAGGGGATCTAGCTCACCTTCCTCACTGCCCTCCTCTTCCTCCACTGATGATTCTTCTTCAAAGAAGTTCTCTACTTCATCTTCATAGTCATCCAGGTTGTTGCTGTTATCCTGATCCTTGTCAGGGTCTTCAAAGTCATTCTCGTAGTCATCAATGTCTCTGTCATCATCATCGCTACCTTCATTGTCACCTTCATTGCCGTCATCATCACTGCCTTCACTATCACCTTCATTGCCATCGTTATCTTCATCGTCACTGGCCTCGTCTCCATTGTCACTGTCGCTGCTGTCTTGGTTGTTGCAGTGGCTGCTACCTTTGGGATTCTCATCATCAACACCGGGGTCCTCATCATCACCATCAGTGTTTTCATCGTTGTCATCACCGTCCTCTTCATTGTCATCAGTGTTGTCTTCAGGGTTCTCACTGTTGTAATTGGGGTTCTCGTTGTCATCAGGATTCTCATTGTTGTCATCATCGCTCTCATTGCTGTCAGTGGTTTCATTGTCATCAGGGCTCTCATCGGTGGTCTCATTGTGGTCTGGGCTCTCGCTGTCACAGAGGCTCTCACTGATATCAGTTATCTCATTGTCAGTGGTCTCAAAGCAGTCGGTGGTCTCCATGAAGTCAGAGATCTTGATGTCATGAATGGTCTCATTGTCGGTGATAACATCACTGTCTGAGGTCTCGCCAATAATGTCTTCCATTAAATGATAGTCATCAGAGTCTTCCACGATCACCACCTCACATTCATCTCTGTTTTTACTGTAGGAAAGTCTGGAGTTGAACATAGGGTTGGGGGAGGTGGTGTACCCAAGACAGACACTGAAAGGTGGTAAGTAACTGGGGAGGCAGTAAGCTATAACAGCTCCTAAGGATGAAGCTAGGATGGGGAGAGTCCCATTTCTGCCCCTGACTGTGTAACCTCAAGCCAATCACATCCCATTTATGGGCATCGTTCCCCAGTTGTAAAACATATTGGACTGAATTATCTCAAAGGTCCCTTTTGGCTCTATAAATCTGGTGTGACACTAACAAACCACCACTCAGCCTCCAACCCCCATTACCTTTCTTCCTTTTCTTGCTTCTTTCTGTTTGCCCTGTAGCCCCCTTCTCCCATCATGTAGTAGCGCAGAGGATTAACCCACAGGTCATTCTTGATAATCTGTTGAAAGAGAGAGGAAGATAAAGGACAGAGCTATTAGTACAAGCCCCAGAGCACACCCACAATTCCCCAGGTACCCAGAGGCAAGCCTAGTAAGGTTTTCTCTGGTAATGCTGGCGGGGGGCTCCACCTCAGCAATTCTGTTGGCCTCCGGGAGGCTGTGGTTTGAGAACCAGCTGAAGAAGCTGTGGTTGGTGTCCTGGTTCCTGTGCTGGTCGGCCTGGGGTTCCTGGCCACGATGCCAGCGGATTGGGGTGGAGTGAGATACCAGCCGGCCTAGGAGAAAAGGAGGCTATGGAGAGGGCACTGGACAAGGGTAGGTGTGTGGGGTTCCCATGGATTTGCCTTGGACGGCCTCTTACCTGAGCGGTTGCACTGGAACTCCTTGACAATCACCATGTTTGTAAAGTAGGGGTTTGTCTGGAAGTACAGCTTCATTTTGTATCCCATGGATATATGTCTGAGATCCTGTACCTGCTCAAGGTGGGGGTAATGATGGAATCCCCACCACACCATGACCCCTCCCCTTAACCTCCTCCCTCCAAGGACCAGATTCCTTGCCCAATCCCAGTAGTTTCTTTGGCCTGACCTGCAGATTGGTCAAGTAGCGGAAAATATCTTCATCACGTTGGTTGATCAAGATTGAAATTTTGGGGTGGTTGAAGAACTGATGGAGGGAGCAGTTTAGGTCAAGGAGTGACTGTTCATTGAGAGGAGGAAGGGAAGGCCAGACAGGCCAGGCCAGGCCAGGCCAGGCCAGGCCAGGCAGGCCAGGCTGGGCAGGGCAGAGCAAAAGAGAGGCTGGAGCAGGAAAATTCCTTCTGTGTTCATGTAATGTGTATAAAGCAAGTGGTCAATGGGACATAACCTATACTTTTATTTCCATGACACTATGTAGTGAGGACCTATGTTTATGCTACATCAAACTTCTGTATTAGGTGGCCTTACCATGGTTTGTATTTGCTGTGTGTCTGGGTGCTGAGGGCTTGTGTTCCCCAGACATTGTATCTGGGGGCTCAAGGCCCATGTTCAAGTGATGCTGTATCTGGTTGCTGAGGGCCTATAGTCACATGATGTATATTTGAGTATTGTGGGCCTGTGTCCACATGATGTTGTATGTCTATGTCTGAGAGTCTGTGTCCAAATGCTACTGTGTACCTTGGTGCTGAGGGCCTGTGATCATGGATACTCTGTATGAGAGTGCCAAGAGTTTGTATCCCTGTAATTCTGTTGGGATGTCAAACCCATGAGTTCTTAACACGTTGCATGTCTGTAATGTGTCCCCCAGAGATGAACTTATCACCAGTAGTGAATGGGATTTTCTTACCCCTCCTTCCTTCATTTAACTCCTTAATCTCCATTCCCAGATATTCCTCCTGACCCTTCAGGGGCTCTGGCCCCTTCCTAGCCCACTTCTCTCCAGCCAAGATTAAGGTCTCCCTAGTCTCAAGGCCCAGGCTTGCAGAACCATGTGTGAGTTAGGCACCCTTTCTGGGCAATTTCTCTGCTATGTGTCCTTTTCCTCCTCCTTCACTGTCTCTGAGTCAGTTTTTCTTTGTGTGCCCCTCCCCTCCTCCTTTTACCATCTTTGGTCCAATTTTTCTGCAGTGCACCCTCTATTACCCTTCCCCCTTTTACCAACTGTGATTAATTTTTTTTTGTTATGCTCTTCCTCTTCCCCCTTTCCCATCTGTGGTCCAGTATTTATATTGTGTGCCCCTCCCCCTGCCCCATCTCTAGTCCAGCTTCTCTGATGTTCTGCCCCCCTCCTTCCATTCCTCCTCCACCACACCTAGTTGTTCTTTGAATAGAGGCCCATCCCCACACTCTTTCACCCTGTCTCTCACCGCCCTCACCTCCCCCCTTTCTGTCATGGGCTCCTGGCCCATGAGTATAGATGACAAGGATACTGCTTTGACCCAGAAGCCTGGGATATGCTGGATGATGAGGTCTCTGTGCTCCAGAAGGGTCTTCGCATCTGGATGAACTTGCGCTTGAGACGGAGGAAGGCCTTGCCTGCCTTGATGTTTACTGCCTCCAGGTCCAACTGAATGTTTTCCAGTGCCTGCAGGATGCACTCTATCTTTTCCGCACTTATCTCTTGGCTTTCCTTTTTCACATTCCTCTGCTTCTTCCTCCTCCTCCGCTCCTCCTCCTCCTTTTCTTTCTCACACTTTCCTTTTCATACTCTTCGTCGTCTTCCACAATGATGATGGCCTCTTCCTTCCCCTGTGGACCGGCTAACATCTGGTACCCCGCCCCCCTGAGCTACAGGTTTCTAGGGCCTTCCCTTCAGCAAAGCTGCTGGGATCCGTAACCTGAATGTCGATTTCCAGGCTTCCCCCAGAAGCCTCCGAAGGAGAGAATGTTTCCAGGCTCTCCGTGGGAGGGGGCGCCTCCCCGTACCCGGACTCGATCGCAGGATCCCAGCCGGGACCCCCAGAACCCAGGGTGAAGTACGCGCGGACTCCCCCCTCCTCCAGAATGACATAGGGCGGCGGCGGGGGCAGAGTGGGGCCCAGTCCCACCCCCCTCATGTCAGCCAGCACCTGTGCCGCCTCGGTTTCCTCCCGGAGCCTCGGGCGCTGCTCTGGTGGAGGCAGGGGCAGTCGCATTAGCGGCGGCGGCGGCGGCGGCGGCGGAGGCGGCGCAGGTCGTCCCGAGGAGGCTCGGAGCTGCTCAAGCGGCGGGCCTTGGCCGGAGGCCCCTCATCCGGGCGGTCCATGGTGACCGCGCTCGTCCTTTCGCTCTCAGCCGGTGGCCGCTGCCCGTCACACCTGAAGCGGAGCCGCGGAGCCGAACACGACCTGCTCCGCTCACAGCCTCGCTCTGGCGCTCCCTCTCCACAGCGACTGCCCTACTCCCCGCGCCGAGCCCAGGTCCCGTCCCTTTCCTGACGTCAAGGGCGCCTTCTGCCTGGCCATTGGCTGCCGGCCGCCGCGGCGGCGCTCACTCTCCTCGACCTCTGCCCGCTCTCACGCAATCGGCTTGCCAACACCCCACCTCATCATTTTCCCATTGGCTCCCCTCCGGCCCGCCAATCATCGGCTGCCTCCCCACTCCCCCACCCACGACCAGAGAAAGACTGCGGGGCAATTGGCTGCGAGGAAAGCTGTGGGGAAGAAGCCCCCTTTCCCTCACCCTTTCAACGTTTTATCCAATGGGAAAAGTACCAGTGGTTCTGAAGACCAAACAAAACAAAACAAAAAACAAACGCAGGCGCTGAGCATGACGTACTCAAATTAAATCGGAAAGCCTGGCTGTTGTTCTTCCCCACTTCTCCCCTTCCTTCCCTTCGGCAACTACGCACTTCTTAAATCTGCCCCTGCCCCTAACTCTTCCCCTGCACCTGCCTCTGCCTCTGTCCCTGTCCCCGGCTTTTGCCTTGCAGCAAACTCTGTTGTGGCCCCTCGGGGCTCGGGTTGCCCCCAAACGAGCCTGGAATTTAGAAACCTAGAGCCTTTGGTTTGGGGCCAGATTTTGACGTGGCATTTTCTATCTCTGCAAAATGGCTCTAGAAATAATCACGCAAAAAAAAGAAAGAAAGAAAGAAAGAAAGAAAAAAACCCACTTCCTATACGTCATTAAAATGATGTGATTCAGTTCATCTGCTAGACTTTTCTAGGGCTTTCTCTTGATCTACTTCTTCTTCCCCTACTTTCCGCTCCTCCCTTTTCCCAGTGTATGCTATTTTTAATTGTATTTGGGTTATTTTGGGCCAGATAGACGGTCTCTGGTGAGACATGGTGGTGGGGTTTTGGCTTTGGTCCGAGTCTATTCTTCCCTTTGTAACCCTCACCAAGTCATGGCCTCTCTCTGAACTCCAAGATTCCTCTCTTCTAACTGAAGCATCCCTAAAGAGAAGTTGTAAGAAACTGCCCATTGCACCCTTGTGGTAGCAGTGAACTGGAGGCAACCTAGAAACCCATCGGTATAGGAATGGATAAGAAAAATGTGATATATATGTATAAGATGGACCACTAGAATGAATTAGATCTACATACGGCAACATGGCTGGATCTCTCAAAAACAGAATGTTGAGTGAAAAAAGAAACATAACAAGATTTATAGTACAATACTGTTTATGTAAATTAAAACACATAACAATACCATATATTTTTCACAGATACACATATATGTAAATAACACAGAAACGGTGGATTGGAAGGACAAACGTTAAATACACGAGAGTGGGTGCCTATGTGGGAGGGGGATGGGATCTGGAATGGCTGATGAAGGGGACAGAACAAAACAGAATAAAGAATAAAAGGGCTTTGCATGGATCAATGATGACATAGCGTGCCAAGAACTGAGGAGTATGGTCAACTCAATTCTGTGCACCTGAGAGAATAAGTAAATAAATAGTAAAGTAATTGAGTACCCAGGGAGCACTCTGGCTGGGTAGATTCCCAGGCTTGGGTCCCCACCCCCTCCCCCACTGTGACAGCCTTCCCCCTGAATTTAGTCAAAGCTTACCAAAGTTTCAGCTGTACACAGTGAACCCTTCAGAAGGCTCCTATCCCGGACTCAGCAGTCCTCCGGAAGTCATTACTTTATGGGGGGCATTTCCTAACCCCATCAGTTCCCTCCAAGTTGGATCCCTAATTCCCAGTCCCCACTCTCCAGAGTGGTCCAGTTTTAGGAACACCTTATTTGGATTTGGAGAGGAGACTGATTAAGGAGTTGGGAGTGGTACCTGGGGGTTTCAGGCTTTGGGAAGAGATGGGATTCTCAAGTATCCTGTCCACCATGTTGGGAGCCTGGGCTAAGGGAGGAAGATCTCATGAGATGGGAGTCTACCGTCTTATTCCATACATACATACGGTTTTCAAGTTCCATCTCTCTGACCACTCTAATTCCTGTTGCAGGCACATACTCTAGTTTGTCTCCTCTCGATTAGATGCATACGTGTGTGTGTGTGTGTGTGTGTGTGCGCGCGCGCGCACGTGCGCGCCATATATATCTCCATATACAGGCTTTTGCTCATATGTGTGTACCAGGCAGGGGTGCCTACCCACACAAAATCACACAGACATACATCAATCTCACTCGATCATACCTCCCCACATATGGTCAAGCAGACAGAGACACAGAGACACACGCACACAGTCAGAAAGAGAAAACATCCAATATAGCATTGTTCATTTCAGTTTTCCATTTACAAATCCAATGGTGAATCCAGGCAGTTAGAAAAAAGAAATGGAGGAAAACCCTCCTAAATGTACCCTATCTACCCCTGTGGTCCTCCCAACCCATCCCTTGGAAAAGGCACCCCCATCACTATCACTGAGAGAACAAGTTCCCCCCCTACCCCCAGTCTCTCAGCCACACTGGCCTGCCTTTCCAGGGCCACTCCACAGCCAGGCTAATTAATGTCTCTCCTGCCTAGAGTGCCCTCCCCATTCTTCTGGGGTCAAGGCTTCCCCAGTTCTGGGGCTGTGTTGGAGTAGGGCAGGAGCTTAGGACAAGGGCTTCAATAGGGAAGGGAAAGGGAGGGCAGGTAAATACAGATCTTCCCCTCCCCCAAGAAATGAGAAGAAGACAGAGAACCTGGGCAAGACCAGGCAAAAGAGTACCAGCTTGGCTCCTCGGTCTACAAGAATTGGTTTTGACCTGATCTTAGAGAGGACTTTGCCCTGGGAGGGGGGCTAGAGATCTCCCACTTGGAATTTGGCTGCAGTCTGCTCCATTTTGTGGAGAAGTAAGGGTGAAGGGAGGAAAGGGGCAGGGTTGTTCAGGGAGGAAGTCAGGGGACTGAGGGCCCAGAGGCCAAGGGCTACTAGTGAGGGGCTTGAGACTCAAAGCTTGAGGAGGACAAAAAGAGGTCAGATAAAAATGGACTCAAGTCCACAGTGCCTTGGAACTTATACCACTATGAGATACCAAGGCCCCAAAAGAATTTTCATCTTCAGGAGAGTAGTGTGAACCCAGGAGACAATTCTGGGGTTGAATTCCTCTCTGATGCCAGGCTCTGGAATCCAGCTACTCTGGGGAGTTCAGTTCTTTCCCTACACTTCCTTGGGGGCTGTTCCTGCTAGAATGGCACCCACATCAGCCCTATTGGGGCTGGAGTGGATTTCCATCATCCGGAAGAAGAATCGGGGGCTGGGAATCCAGGAAGCAGCTCGAAAGAATGCAGCCAATCTCAGGTCTCTCCAGCTCTTTGTGCAGCTCATATCCTGCGCTTCATCTATCCTGGGACCATCCTGGGGGCCTGTCTCCCTCCCCTCCTGGCTTCTCAAACAGATGCTCAAGAAACACTTGGGATGTTTGGACATGATAGGAAGTGAGAGGAGACCAGGATTGGGACCAGGGTTAGTCTAAAACATCACTGCACACAACACAGCAATTAAACATCCCTACTTCCTGAGGACCCTGCACGCCCTTTGGTCTCTCTGTCAACAGATCAATTTCTCCCTAAACACCCAGGCCTTGCTAAAGGACTTGGAAGGGGAGGGTGCATGGGAGCAGAGGGGACCAGAAGAGCTCTGGAAAGTCTATTTTACAGGAAAAATTTCCCCTTCTGGACGATGTCAGAAGGAGAGACATTAAAGCAAGAAAGCCTGTCTCCTCAGCTGTTAGTAGAAAAACCTGCATTTTTAGCTTTGTTTTCTTTTTCTCAATTGGAGAGAGAAAGAGTGAGTGAGAGAGAGAGAGACAGAGACAGAGAGAGATACAGAGACAGAGACAGAGACAGACAGGGACAGAGAGAGAGAAAGAGAGAGAGAGAGAGACTGTAGAAATGGAAAAGGAGCAGTGGAGACAGGCCCTAGAACTAGAAACACCTCAATCCCAGTCCCCACACAGCCCCCAACCCTGGGAGGTGTTGGCAAAGGTGACTAGATTCTGGGTGGTTCGAAGAGCTGAGCTGGAACTCGGAAAGAAAGGCTCCTGTACGGGGGAGGGGGGCCCACCCCTTCCTTTCTGTTGGCCCCATCATGGTGGCCTTGACCTTCCTTCTCCCTGCCTGTCTGCCTACCAGCCTGCTTCACATGACACAGTAGGGTTCTCTGGGAGCCGGAGCACCTCCTGTGCCCCAGCAGGGGGCGTGAGTCCTCAGGCACTTCTTGAGGTCCTTGTTGAGCAGGAAGCAGACGATCGGGTTGACGGCAGCCTGGGCGAAGCTCATCCAAACAGCGGTGGCCAGGTAACGGTGGGGCACGGCACAAGCTTTCACAAAAACTCGCCAGTAGCAGGCCACAATGTAAGGTGACCAGAGGAGCAGGAAGAGCAGTGTGATAGCGTAGAACATGCGGCCCAGCTGCTTTTCACCCTTGACCTCGTCCATGCCCAGCAGCCGCCGGCTGGCTGCATGCCCATTCTGCCGGATACCCAGCAGGGTTGGTGGCATGGGCCCACGGCCAAAGCCAGCGATCCAGTTGGCAGCAGCCTGGCCGGTGGCCCCAGGGCCATGGAATGTCCAGTTCTGGCTGATGGCTGGCACCATCTGCACTGGCTTCATCTTTCGGTGACGATATTCGAAGAGGAGCAGCTTGCCATAGACAGCATGTGTGGCTGCCATGAGCACAGCCAACATAAGCATGAAGCCCAGTGTGTCATTGGCCTTGAAGTAGCGATGCTCAAAGATGCACTGGTCCTCCTCACGGATAAACTTGTAGGTGCCCACGTCAAAGACGGGTGGGAAGGCCATGGCCACAGATAGGGTCCAGGCCATGCAGATGACGGCTGCGCATGTCCAGAGTGTCATGCGTTTGGCGTAGAAGCGGTGGTGGGCGATGGCCATGTAGCGGGTGACGCTGATGCAGAACAGCATGAAGGCCGCATGGAAGCAAAAGAGCACAGCCATAAAGGCCACAATCTTGCAGCTGAGCGCACTGAAGGTCCATGAGGAGCCGTGGCGCACAGAAGCCAGCACAAAGGGGAAGCAGACGGCAGAGCGGATGCCGTCGGCCAGGCACAGGTCCAGCAGAAAGTAATAAGGAGCCTTGTGCAGGGCACGCTCCTTGAGCACCAGCAGGGACAAAATGGCATTGCCTGCCAGGCTCACACACATGATCAGTCCCAACAGCACCAACTTCACATAAGCTGATGCTGATGGCGGGGACAGTGTGCCGCTCACCTCCTCGGGCTCTCCAGTGGTGTTGGCCATAATGAGGGGCAGGGGCTTCTCCCAACCCTATGGATTCAGCCAGTCGGGTACTCCATGGGCCCTATGGGCTCCATCAGTGGTCCTGCTGGGCTGCACCTGCAAATGGGGGTAATGGGGGAGACACAGACACAGAGAGACAGATAGATGAGGGCAAGAGAGAGAGAGGAAAACACACAGAAGCACAGAGACGGAGTGTGAAAGGACAGAACAAAGACACGGAAAATGGTGACAAAGATATAAATGGCTAGAAATTTAGATGGAAATGGAGGGTATGAGAAAGAGTAAAAAGATAAAGAGAGAGCACTGAAGAGACAAGGAAAAGGGGAAAGAAGGAGAGAGGGACACAGAGAGGGAGATGGACAGGGAGAGGGAGAGGCAGAGGCAGAGGGAGAGGAGGTGGGGGGAGAGGGGAGAAAGGAGAGAGAGAGAGACAGAGACAGAGAGAAAGAAAGAGTGAGAAAGAGATGGAAAGGTGAAGAAGAAACAGAAAGGGTAGTGTTAGTGTGTCTATGTGGCTCCCAGGCTGGTGTCAGGCCCTGCCCCCAGCCCACTGCTGCTCCTACCCCTCCTCACTGGGCGAGGGTACTTCATCTGTCCTGATGTCCTTGGTTACCTGTTTCTTCCATTGGCGGTTCTGTAGGGCAGGAATGTTGGTGTGGCTCTTCTCTCTCTTTGCAAAGTTCTAACGTTGTGTTCTTCAAAGTATTTTGATTGCCACCCATAGTTAGAAATACATTTTACATTACAAACTGGTCAACATACATGCACGTGCACATACAGCTAAGCCAAAGTTACACAAAATAGTACTGGATCTATGTCTGAAAACTGTACCCCTATTAGTTTCTATTCTATTTCATGTCTTCTTTGTTAATACTGGTAGTCACTCATTAAATAGGTTTCTTTATTCATGATCAGGAATGTGCTTAGCCTGCTCAAGGAACAGAGGGAGAACCAGTGTAGTTGGAATGGGGCAGATAAGGGAGACAGTGGTAGAAGGTGAGGTCACAGAGGTGTCTGGGCCAGGTTGTGAAGGGCTGCAGGCCATGATGAGAACTTAGGTTTTTATTTTAAGTGAGATGGGGAATATGTGTAAATATAAAGATGTAAGTATGCTGTGTGTACTCATTCACTGAAAACTATTTATTATCTATTGTTCGCCAGACACTGGGAATACAGTTGTAAACCAGACAGATAAAGATCGCTGCCCTTGTAGAACTAATATTCTAGATAATAGAGATACATAGGTCAGATAATAAGTTCCTAAAAAATAAAAAAAAATGGAGGGAAGGGGGATAGGAAGTGTTAGAGGTGGGTGAGGTGCAATCTCAGATGAGGTAGACAGGGAAGGCTTCACAGAGGTGTCATCTGAGCAAAGATCTGAAAAAGGTGAGAGAGTGAGCCGTATGGGTATCTGGGGGAAGAGAAGTCCAAGCAGAGGGAACAGCCAAAGCAAAGGCCCTGAGGTGGGACCGTACATGGAGCGTTTGCGGAAGTACAAGGAGGTCACTGTGGGTGGAACAGAGTAAACAAGAGGAAAGTAGTGGGGGTGTAGGTCAGAAAGGTGGCAAGGCCAGATCACATAGGCCATGGTAAGGACTTTGACTTTTACCCTGAGTGAGATGGGAGCCATGAGCGGAGGCTTGATGTGATATGATCCAGGACTGAACAGGATCCCACTTGCTGCTGTGAGGAGCATGGACCATGGTGGCAGAGGTGGAAGTAGGGAGACTACCTAGGAGGCTCCTGCAGTAATACGGCTGAGAAAAAAGAGCATCCCTGTGCCCTTTGCCCTGCTTTATTTATTTTCCTAAAATTTATCTTTCGATGCACTGTATAATTTACTTTTAAAACTTGGTTTATTGCCTGCCTCTCCCTGTGAGAACAAAAGCTCCACAGGTCAGGGCCTGTAGACTCGTATACTCTCCTCTAGAAGAGTGGTGCATAGCACATGGTAGGCCCTCAGTCCAAAGCTGTCAATCAATTGGCTGAGGGACTAAATGAGCTGGTGGCTCAGGGAAGGCTGCCTGGAGGCATCCAGATAGGGTTTTGCTGAAAGAGCAGCCTGTACATGGCACCCTGAAATCTCAGAGCCGGTGCCAGTAGGCCATGAAAAGTTGCTGGGGCAGGGGCTCAGGAGAAGTGGGATTGGTGGGCCTCTTTCAGCTAACCCCCAAGGCCTGATAGCTCCCACATAACTGTGGACCAACTGGCAAACAGCTAGATGTGTGTAAATGTGTATATACACATACACACACACTTCTTAGCCTTGAAGGGATGCAGGGAGAAAGTGATAGAGACAGAGAAATTAAATGTAAGAGGGAGTCAGAGAGACACACACAGATGGATAGAGAAGGAGATAGAAGGAGAAAGGGAGACAGACAGAGATAGAGGAGGGAAGGGGAGATAGGGAGGAAGGAGGAAGCAGGGGAAGAGAGGGAAAGAGAGGAGGCCTTACACATAGAGGAAGAGATAGAAATATAGAAATAGAGACAGAAAGCAAAGGAAGAGAGTGAGAAAAGAGACAGACATGCAGAGAAACAGAGAATGGGAGAAACAGAGAATAGAGAGAAAGAGAGAGTAAAAAGAGACTGAGAGGGGAGAGGGGAAGAGAGAGAGAGTGAGAGCAAGAGCGAGAGAGGGCGAGAGAGAGAGCGAGAGAGAGAGAGAGAGAGAGAGAGACAGAGAGAGACAGAGAGAGATAGAGAGAGAGAGAGACTGAGGTAGACAGAAGGGGAGGGATAATGCCAGGAAAGAGAAAGATATAAATATAGATAAAGAGAGGGGTTGGAGACAGAGGCATAGACAGACAGAGGCAGAAATAAAGATGAAGATAGAGGGAGACAGAGAGTCACACTAAGACCAAGAAGGTGGATTATGTGTAGCCCAGAGTCTTGGTGCAAATGAAAATAAACACACACACAAAAAAACTAACTAAAAAAAATAGTAGCAAAAATAACACAAAACCCCGGTGCTGCCTGGAAAACTAAAGTGACTGTATAAATAAGTGAGAAGAGGGTTCTTTGAGCACAGACTGGCAGCCACAGCCTAGGCCTATCCGAGGCTAAGGATGTGGGTGCATGCACGCAATGCACACCTTATCAGCCACCCTTAGACCTGTGTCACAGACAACTGCATACACACTGACACATAGCCTACTGAGATGGAGACCCACGGACAGCAACGAGGTCTCACACACACACACACACACACACACACACACACACACACTACAGGGTGTATTTCCATCAAGTTCCACAAATCCTGTTCGCTGCCTCAGTCACCCAGCCTAAAAGCCAGTGCTTTCCTCCTTAACAAAGGCATTACTGCCCCCTAAGGGACACTTTGGAAATTTGTAGGTGCATTTTTGGTTGTCACAAGGCTTTGATGTAGTGTGTCCTTCTAACATTTAGGGGTCCAGGGATCTGCAGGTCAGTCCCACACAACCAACATATGTTCCACATCACATAGGACTTTGGACTTGTAACGAACTAAACCTAGAATCTACCTCTATTTCACAGATAAATACAATTCCCCACCACCCCCCATTTTAATATACAGCATGTCTTCAAATAACGTTTCATTCAATGTCGTTTGGTTATAAGTTGAGATGCTGTAGGAACTTAACTCTTGCTTATATCAATTAGACTATGCTAAAACTGGCTTTATAATAACGTCGTTTTACCGCAGTTTCAAGAAACTATCAGCAATGCTAAATGAGGATTTACAGTACCCCAAATTATCCAGGAATCAGCCTGTACTTTGTTTTGTGGAGCACTTTCCTTGAGTTGTTGACTATTTTGGAAAAAATCTCACCCCTAAGCCCTTGCCTGGCATTTTTCTGCTCTTTGTGCAAGGAGCAGCTTCTGATTTTTCCCTTTCTCCTTAATCGTTTACTTACTACAAGATGTTTCATGCCTCTAATTACTTCATTAAACTTCCAGGGGAATGTCAGGGCCAAACATTTACATACTGAAATACAAATTATTTTCTTACAAATCACTTTCCTTTTATTTTTTATTTATTTGTATGAAAGTTAGTATATATGGCTATTATATAAAATGCTATATGTCTTTCCTTTTGAAATTATATGTACAGAGAGATTATATTATTTAAGAACTGCATGTCCAGAGAGTAAAGGGCTGTTACAAAATATATTACATAAAAGATGGTGTTGGGTATAAGAGGGCTGAGTATCACTCACATACATAGACACAGACACACACACTCACACACATATACATGTGCAAGGGCCCATAAACCCACACACGTGTACGTGCGAGCTGTCACACATAGACTCATATATACTCTTTGTCCCAATATACCTGATTATTCAGATCCTGACATATTCAGTCAAACCGTTGCAACGCAGTTATGTAATCAGTGGCATACCTATATCGTCACATATACAAACACTGCTACACACATTACCACTCATAGTCACTTACGTACAACAACATACTCACATGCATTTGAACCCTGCTATACGCACACATGCACAAATACACGCATACTTATACACAGACAGACTCTCCCTCAGATTCCCACTGATATTTTTGCATGGAGTGAAAGATAGGCAAGTAAAAAACTCCTCACATATATACGCACATGTAATACTCTAACACAGAGACTGACTGGTCCAAACCCTCTTACATTTATTAGTCACTCACCAACACAGATATGTGCATCCTAGCACATATATACAGATGCGCATGCATGGACACACTCACTTATGCAGAGAAGTATACCAGCTCCAACACACACATGCCGCTTAGCAGTATGCAAGTGCAAACAAACAGAAAAACTGCCCCTGTATACAGGCACACTTATACACAGACGTGTACATACACAAACTTGCACACAACATACTTACTTAATATACACATCCTGCAATGGGTATACACTGAGACAATCCCACACATGTGCACAGACCAGTCAATTCCTGCACACACAGGTGGAAACATTAGCAGAGCTACCAGGTGGACACCTGCCACAGCAGAGGGCCAGAGCAAGATGGGGCTGTGGGGGACCATGTGAAAAGGGAGGCTGTAAACATTTGGATGTCTTCTGTTTACTATTCCAGGTTGTATGATTATTACTTTGATTGCCCTCATTTATCATCAGTGAGGTTTTTTTGGTTTTCCCCCATACATGTACGATGTTTTAATTTGATCTCATTCTTATTTTCCACAACTTTTTTTCCTATGAAAATAGAAGGGTTGTATGATTGTTACTGTTATTACTATTATATGATATTAGATGTTCCTAAGGAAAATAAAATTATTTTGTTAATTTCCTTAACTGTTACTTCTTTATAAAAAAACTTTTTCTTCTAGAACATTTGAGACATAAAAAAGTAGATAGAATCCTGTAATAAATCTCAGTGCACTCATCGCCCAGATTCACCAATAATCAATTCATAGGATCTTGTTTCACCTATAACATCATGCACTTCCCCCACTTCCGGGATATTCTGAAGCATATCTATTATATCATTTAGTTAATAAGTATTTCAGTATTTCTAAAAAAATACTTAAAATATTACAATAATATAATTTCTATAATTTCTTGGTTTACTTATTGATTTACTTGCTATTGGCTTTTAATACTAATAAGTAGCCAAATCTGATTCTTGGTGGGATTTCCTAATTAATTTTGCAATTAATTATTATTTTTTGTTTTTAGAAAAAAATATTTGTCAGTAAATGAATGAAGCCTGACTGTAGCTGAATTGAATTGATTCACTAAAAGAAAAGCTAAGCCTTTGTGACTATTTCAGTGCTGTTTTCTTAAGAATACAGATCTAAAATTTGTTTTTTTGAAAAAATCAGTTTTCAGAAGTCACAAGGGTGTGCTGACCTCTTCAATACTTTATATTCAACTTTTAGGATTTTTTCCCCCTAACAAAATGGACATTTTCATTAAAGCTGGAAAATCAGGAGACTCACAAGACAAATATAGTAGTCTCTCCGCCAAAAAAATCCAGGATGTCCCTAATTAAAGCAATTTAAGGATCGTCTCAAATTTGGATTTAGCTGCCCAATTAGTCATCTCTTCTTCAGCATAAGTGTCTGATTTGTGTGGAAAAGTTATCAAAAGAAACTTCATTTCCCAGTAGGCTATGTTGGTCATCTGACCAAAAACACTCTATCAATCATGCAGAGAAAGATTTGGACTTTTTAAAGCAACTGGAAGTGCAAATTAAGAAACCAGGCTCATTTATGAGATGGTTTAGAACATTCTTAGATGGAACTCAAGCAGCTAGTAATGGGGTTGCACGATTAGCAAGTAAAGCTAAGATGCCCCTTCCAGTAGAATCTCACATGTCAGCAGTCCGCCAGAAAATTGTCCACACTCCATTTGGAATCAATGAGGTAAAAAGAATAGGAAAGAGGACACTTTCAATTATTGCTGTTAGGAGACACAGTGATGATAGGTCAAAGGACATCTAGATGACACTAACCCAGAAGATTGCTGAATCAAAAGGTTTTTTATTTTATATTGATGCATCTCTGGATGTTGATTAACTGTGCTTGGTTCACGGTATTAATCAGAAATCCCAAAGAGAAATGCAAGAAGCACCAAAATAAACTATGGTTGAAATATTCAAAGCGATACATGAATATTTTGAAATATTGTGGAAACTGCATAAGTCTGTGAACTGGTGCTGCTGTTGCGATGGCAGGAAGTTTACATTTAGAATTTGTTCTAAAAACCCCCAGATTCGTTTACCAAGGAGCCTTCACTTTATAAAAGTTTGCCTGTAGGTCTAATTTCCACAGTAAATGATGCTAGGTGAGTTTAATTAAATCCAAGTCACTACCTACCCATGTGTCAGGTTTCTGTGAAGCATTGAGATCAGTTCGCCCTTCTCTATTTTAAACAATATTGTTAAAGATTTTGTAAAAGCCTTATGGGCTAAAAGAAAAATTTCAGCATTTCTTTGTGAATAACTTTCACTTTGCAGATTTGATGCTTACTGATTTCAACAAATGGCTCCTTGAGCACATGAATAAAATTACATCAAAAATTTTAAAGACACTCAAAAATATATAAAAGTATACTGACGAGGTTTATAGATTTGAAATCAAACTTCAACTTAGATGTGAGGTCAAGTATGGTTCCCTGGGTGATGTTTAGTTGGCATTAGAAATTGAATACTAAAAAAGACTTATTAAGATGAGTAGAGCAATGTCTGTCTACTTAGGGGAAAAGCTTCATCATTATTTTGAAATACTCAAAATGAAAATTTTCTGTTGGATTCAAAATTCACAAGCATTTGTTACAAGAAATTTCAACATTACATTTCATTGAAAAAAAAAGAAAGAGACATTGGATTTCAAGAAGGACCCTACCTTTGAAACACAAAATTCAGACTGAAATTATCCAAGTTCTGCTTATTGATGAGAAAGGAGTCTTAACCAATAAAAAACATACTCTTTGACCATTTGTTGCCATCTACATAGGCAGCAAGTAGTCACCTCTTGATGGTGACTACCAAAAGATAGAAGAGATCATGTAGCTATTTTAAGCATGAAACGTGGGCCTCTGCCTTGCCATGACAAGAACAAATGAGTTATAAAAGGGAGGCGAAGAGACGTACGAACAAAAAGTTGTTTCATTTCTTTAGAGAGGATGGTATGGTGTGGAAGCACTAGCCATATTCAACACTGGAAAATGCATCTGATGCTTCAGAAAAACTCAAATGGTACTTGATGTCTCCAAAGCTCAAACTTTTGAGGTGAGCTTTGCTGTCCTGAAGAAGTATGCAGCTACATTTCATACATTCAAACCAATTACTGAGGACATTAGGGCAAAATGTGCCTTAACACCCTCCATGGAATGGATCCTACTTTCAACAACATGCCTTCCAAGACCAAGAAATGGCAGGACATGATGAAAGCTTATATTCATGTCGAACCTAATAGTTACTTGCTTCATTTGTTTGTTTCATTTTGTTTGTTTTTACCAATAAACACAACAACTTGATGTAGAAGATCTATGCTCAGCGCCAACTGATTTACCAAATCATGATGACAATGACCATAAATGAATTAAATGACCATAAAATAATTCAAAGCAGTCATGACCAAAGGCTCAGAAGAAGTGGGCATGAAGAATGTTGACCACTACAAATCTTCATGAGTGAATAAAAATGTTATGGCTCCAGAAAAAATTCTGAAAAGGTTTCATTTGAAAGTTGTATGTAAATTCAATATTTAATAACTCTCCTAAAACTTCGCATTTGTTTTTCTTACCACAGTTTGTATAACATAACAAAAATGGAAAGAATTTCTTTTCATCAAATCCCAGTACCCTTAAATCCTCTTCAGTTTACTCTAATGTGCTATACACATATTTCACCTTCTCTGTGTGCTCGGTTATGAGTGCCCTAACACATTCACATCCAGTCACATTGCACAGATACACTAGCACACAGAGACAGATATGTATGTGCACACAGGCACATGTGTACATGGAGATTCAAATTTGTGCTCACATCCAGACTTACACCAGCTGATAAGTGCAATCAGGTGCCCATACAAACACACACAAATACACACACTCATACACACACATACCTCCTCTTATCCATAGAAACAGGCAATCTGTGTAGGTGCCCATCTACCAGCAAATTAAGCAAAGATATACAAAACATATACATATACACACACCTTTCCATAGAAATATAGGCCTAAACAAAGACACATTCATGTGGGCACATGTAGACACATATACCTACAGATCAAATCATATGGACCTACATGCTGTCAGACAAATTCATGCTTGCACAGACATAAGAACTGACATGGAGCAAGTCCTGCTCACATTCTACAGATCTAAGCCCTCCCCTACCCTAGGCTCTTACACTAAGAGATTAAAACCCACTGTCTTATGCAAACCCTGCCCTTGCACACATACATATATAAATCACAGTATATAAATCTGCCCTGGAGCATGTACATATACACAAAGTATGCTTGCACATACAGGCACATCACTCAGGTTCACTGCTACACACGCAGAGGTAGGTGGGCATGTGGAACACAGCAGACTCATGCATTTACACCCACACAACCATTGATACTTATAAACACTGATACACACAAACCCTCAGATGCACACACTCATTCACAGCCACACATACACTCACACAACACAGATACACACATCCTCGTACATGGCCAGATACGCACAAATCTTTTATACACATACACACTCATCATCATCATCATCATCATCATCATCATCATCATCATCATATATAAACCCTGATACCAACCTTCTTACATTTACAGACACAGCAGAGATTCACAAGCACACATTTACATCCTGACCACTATGCATCTGTTTACATATTCAGATAAAAACACACAACACAGAAGCATGCTCAAATATGTCAATATACTAGCAACACAGGTAATATCCACACCCACATAGACAAAACACTACCACAGATATAGGTGTGTGCACTCATACATCCAGAGGTGTGTGCACTGGGAAATACACACTCAGGTTTAAACCCTCTCCATCATCCTCCTAGACACACATTTCTTTTGTCATACTCTCATGGTTTTATATATTTAGTGGGACACACATAGGTACAAACCCAGTTTTATATACAAACACACAGTTTTTTATACAAATAGGATATGTTCATTCCTGAGACATACACATAGATGCAGATAATGTAGTAAACATGCACACAGAAACTACCCCATTCACAGGTGGATACATACTATTACTTACACATTAGCACATGTAGTAATTATAGTGCTAGGTAACACCTTATATGGCACAGAGGATTCATTATGTGCCAGGCACTGTCCTAAGCACTTTTCAAGTATTAATTCATCCAATCTTCACCCTATGAGATAGGTTGTATTATTACCCTTACTTTACAAA